>OZ017739.1:31977229-32432807 GCA_963969285.1 Odontomyia ornata
GGATCGCCTTTGGTATAAAAAGAGCAAAATACTGCGGAAACTTGATCCTTTTAAACAAATTTATAGTAAGCCAATATTATTCACTGTTGAAATATAATGCTGACAAACCAATTCTTTAGAATGTTTCCTATCCATGTACTTGCTTTGCTACTTTCTTAATTAAAAAAGAAATAAAATACTTTTGTCCTGAACTGTACGTTGCTTTTCCTTCAAAACCAAAACTGACGTAAGATAGGAAGCCATATGGTAGCAATCGCATATGTATTAGTCGGCCTACTATGGACAAGCTTCCGTGAGCTGTCAGCCAAGTGCGGCATAAGCAAATGCTTATATCGCGTAATATGTACTGTTTTCCCTAATGAAAACGTGCGAAAGGCATTCCGTGCATGCTTAAAATTCACCATGCCCTGCCCACTGCACTCCTAAACTTATCAAGACGAGCAAATGAAGCATATGTTTTGCACCTCCCACTGATAGCTCAGCGTTGAGAAGTAAACAAACCCATATTCATTCAGTTTGGAAGGCGATAAAAATTAAACGGGTATAAGAACTGAAATAATTTTCACTTCACAAGAAGCGCTATTGTGTTCTCCGGGGACCATCTGGATTTCACTGTAGAAATCCGTCTCTAAGTCGTACAAAACATCGAATTTTCGTTGGCACCTCCATAATTCTTCATATACCGCCATGTAAGTTAGCCAGTAAAGTTGGCCTACTAATGGTCATGTGTGTGGTAGTAAGCGTTGCTGCCATATGGCTTCCTATCTAACGTCAGTTTTGTTCAAAACCCAATATTTTTCAGGTATGTCAACTAGCCCCTATAGGTATGCTAACTTATCCCATAACTGAGGTTAGTTGGCTTTCTTGGAGACTTTCGGAAAATATTTTCTAAGAGTAGACAAAACCATTCCTAAGTAATAACTACGCAAATCGATACCAGAGATGTTAATCAATAATTCACAAACGTCGAACATGCTGTATGTTTATCTGAAAAAAACAGTAAAATCGAAAACCAAAATCTATGCTAACTAGTCCCAGTCTCCCCTATTATTATTTATTTTTCTATTTACTGTATTAGGAGCTTTGTGTCTAACCTCGAACGCTAACTAGACATAAATAAAAAAGAATTTAACTCAAATGAATTCAAATTACTTTAATACATAGTTGTATACGATGTTCAGGTAAAATTCAAAATCACATAAAAATCAAAAATGTAAACAAAAAATTACGAAAGATATTAATATAATGTTTTGATACTTATAAGGAAAAGTATTTCATATGTAATTTGCGCAAAAAACCGGTATATGCTCATGGCATTACCATGTACACCATGAACGCGCGACCAAGTTCACACGGAAGAGCAGTCCAGATGTCAGAAGAGACAATCCAGATGATAAACGTCATGCCCGTTTGGCAGTCGATGAAAAGTCTTGTCATTCATCGTAGACGCCGACGCCATTGCACTCAGGGCAAATGGGTATAATACGTTTGCGCAAAATCCGAGTGTGTAACTTTCAATGATTTTTCAACCGGGACCGGTATTTTTAAGGTGTGAGTTGGAGATTTGTTTGACATGTGCACGGGATTTCCTGAAACATTTTAGTCATCGTGGTGTTGAAAGGGTGAAGCGATTCAGCGAGAGTTTGCGAATATCCGAATCGTTTTGACGGTAATAAGTTTATTCGCAGCAAGTGGTTGTTAGAAATAAAAATTGATTTCCATCCAACAGGATACAAGTGGGAATACCCAAAGCGGGAATGATTGCCTGGACTTAGCAACTTACACGCAAACGGGATCTACAACACGATCATCGGCTTCATTGACATCCGCTACATCTACATCATCGCCTTCGACGAAAAGGAAAACTATTTTATGAATCTTGTACAGAAATATGAGTTGTGCCGGTAACCGAAACAGAAAAAGTTGTGAAAATTTATTTTCCAAAATTTTTGTACGAACGTAAAGAAGTTTGTGAATCGTACGGTGATGTGGTAATTGATATAAAATCCATTTCGTACTTATAATATCTGATCAAGCAAGTAAACCCGACTTGCGGCTATTGGGAAATGTTCGGCCGGGCGAAGGAGCTAATCTTTCAGGATTCGATAGTGTGTTGTTACAACCACCACAATCCGCACATTAATCTCTACAATTTAAACATGCGTCTTGCACACGTGGCCATGATATTTGCATAGGTATATTTTAAGATAACCTTACTTACTTGTTGGTGAATCTATCTTTTCTTAGCTGTGGGAAATCCATCAGCGTTACATCTTCGAGATGTAGCCACTCATATCTGTTTCTATTAAGAATAGTTCTGACCTCTTTGTCATGTTGAGAATAGAGCTGACCTCTAGCTCATGCTTGTCTAAAACAACGTGCTATTGCACAGAATGCAATAGAAAGAAGAAAGTTTACGCGTACCGCATTATGATTCGTGCAAATGAATCCAACTACATACTGAAATGCCGTGAAGTATACGATCAGTTCATTGTGGACATGTACACGAAAATTGAAAGCGAACGTCTGCTCTTCATTCGATTAAATCAAAAGAAGTTGCGCGTTGAAGAATATGTCTACTTGCATGATGCAATTGCCTATGATGGGAATGCTGCGAACATTGGACAAATGGTAATCGTGCCAACAACGTATACCGACAGTACGAACAAGATGTCATGACGAATGTTCGAAAGTATGGACGCCCAGATCTGTTCATCACCTTCACATGCAATCCAACGTGAAGTGAAATTACACATCTGTTTTCCACCGGCCAAAACTCATCGCACAGACATGATCTTCTCTCTCGAGTTTTCAAGCAAAAGCTAGTTAGACTCATGGACGTGATCACCAAGAACCATATTTATGGAGAAACTCGATGCAGAATGCACTCAATTGAATGGCAAAAAGAGGCCTGCAGCACGCTTATATTGTAAAATGGTTGAAACAAAATCCCAACACAAATTGATAGCGTGATTTCTGCTGAACTTACGAATCGAGAAGAAGACCACATTCTGTTTGAAAGCATGAAGAAAAATATGATTCATAGACCATGCGGAGCACTTATACAAATTCACCATGCATGAAGGATGGCAAGTGCAGAAAGCGATATCCACGTGAGCTGATCAATGAAACTCAATCTGGAGGTGATGGATATCTAATGTTTAGGCGAAGGAAGCCCGATGTCGGTGCATACACAACCACAATCAGAATGCGAAATGTAGATGTTGACATCGACATCAGATGGATCGTGCCGTACTCATCCCTGCTTTCAAAAATGTTTGATGCTCACAGTAATGGCGAGTACTGCAATTCGGTGACATGGCAGTATTCGGCCTGACTAATCGAACTGATGAAATCACTCCATTACAGATGGAACGCTACACCAGCAGCAATGAAGCAGTTTGGCGAATATTCACATTCAATATTCACAAACGCTATCCAACATCCACGAACGCTATCCAACTTGGAAAATGGCCAGCGTGTCTAATTTACCAAACAAAACGAACCAAATAGAGCAGAGCAGCCACCAAACACAACGCTCGTCGCCTTTTTCAAATAGTGTGCATCCGACGATTTCGCGAAAACGTTGCTGTATCACGAAGTGCCCAAATACTACACTTGGAAGACATCGGCAAAAGAGTACGCGCGAAAAAAGCGGAGCGCAATTTTTCCAGAGTATGTTGGTGTACGTTCGTCAGATGCCTTAGGACATGTGTATACAGTACATCTTAATAACAATGAATGTTTTTATTTGCGATTATTATTGCATACAATCAAAGGTACTACATCATTTGCTGCCCCGAAAATCGTCGGAGGGGTAGTATGCCAAACGTATAGAGAAGCTTGTTTCAAACGGGGCTTATTGAAAATGATCAATATTGGGACACAACACTACAAGAGACAAATACGTACTTTTTTTGCGATAATTTTAACAACATGCGCAGCATCGAATCCCGGAGAACTGTGGGAAATGCATCGCGAAAGTCTCAGTGAATACATTGTCAGGCAAGCACGCACAATCGATTCAAATCATGAGTATTCGGAAGACATTTTCAATGAAGCTCTACTATTGATTGAGGACTTATGCATATCAATCAACAACAGTCCTTTGTCAACTTGGTATGCCGGTATCGACAGGAAACAGAAATGACGTGCAAGACAAAGACCTGATCCGGGAACGGCAATTTTATGTAAACCAGCAACATTTTGTTGAAACGCAAACAAGACTTTTAGTTGCTGATCAAAAAAATTGCCCACGACAAAGTCATGCAACGTGTAGCCAATGGAAATGGCGGATTTTTTTTTCCTAGATGCTCCAGGAGGCACAAGCAAAACATTCCTCATCAATTTGATATTGGCTTCGGCTCGAATGAAATTGCTCTCGCAATGGCATCATCGCGAATCGCGTCAACGCTACTCGATGGCGGATGTACAGCGAATTTGAACCAGACCGAAACACCAATCTGCAACATCAGCAAAAATTCCGAAATGGCCACAGTCCTTAAAACGTGCAAAATCATCATTTGGGTCCAATGCACCAGGGCTCATAAAAAACGCTTGAGGCGCTTGACCGGACGCTGCGCGATTTCCGTGGAAAAAACCAACCGATGGGAGGCGCCTCTGATTCTTCTTGCAGGTAATTTTCGGCAAACCTTGCCCGTCATACCTAGATCAACGCCGCAGATGAGCTGAACACTTGCTTGAAAGCATCATAAACCACGCTCACAAAGAACATACGTGTGCATTTGGTGCAAGATCCGCCATTTTCCAAACAACTTTTGGACATGGAAAACGACAAAATTCCAATTGATCGCACAACAAATGAATTTTCGATTCCCCCTCTCTTTGTCAAATGCAGGCAAATTTTCAAGGCGTTGTGGGCAAGATTTCGCCAAATTTAACCAGCAAATATAAAAATGCAGATTGGCTCTACAAACGTGCAATATTAGCGCCCAAGACTGATGATGTCAATAGATTGAACGAACAAGTACAGTTGAAACTGCCCGACAAACCAGTCAAATACAAAACAATTGACAAAGTGATGGATGAAGAACAAGCAGTCAACTATCCAACCGAATTTTTAAATTCGATGGAGCTACCAGAAATGCCACCACACATATTACTGATGCGCATTCGAAACTTGAACGCGCCAAAACTGTACAACATAACCAGACTGACGGTCAAAAAATTGACACCAAATATGATAGAGGCAATAATCATCATTGGCAAATTCAAAGGGAAGACGTACTGATTCCACGAATACCGATGATTACCGACGATTACCCAATTTTGACAATTTGACTTCAAGCGGCTTCAGTTTTCTTTACGTCTTGCCTTCGCTATTACAATCAATAAAGCACAAGGGTAATCGTTAGCTATTGCTGGTTTATATTTGGAAAATTCATGTTTTTCACATGGCCGATTGTATGTTGCTTGCTCTCGTGTTGGCAATCCAAAATATTTGTACATTTATACACCAACCAAAACGACCAAAAATATTATTTATCCGCTGGAATTAAGATAAAATAAAGAAATTTAATTTCACATTAAATACATCTTTTTCTTTGGACGCAGCAACGCACGCTGGGTACCGCCAGTTAATAATGATAACCCATTCGTTTTAAATGCTACTGATCGCAAGATATATAGGCAATATTTAATGATTTTGGGAATTTTACTGTTCATCTCTTAAAACCGAGTGTTACCCACTTATTCACGGTTGATACGAATAAGTTTTTACTGTTTTATATAAACGTCAAAAGTAACTGAAACGAAATCAGTGTTTCTCGAAAACTAAAGAAGGTAAGACTGCCTGGACTGCAAATATACTGGAAGTGACTGCTTTTAAGCACAAGGGAGAAATTTTTTCAAAAGCTCTTCTAATGAAATACATAAATGCAGTGGCGACTAGAGTATCAAATGAACGATCTTGAAGATCAAGCCGCCAAATTGGTAAAGAGCCACGAACGGCAGCATCAATCATTCATAAATTGTAAAGTTAAAATTTTACAAAATAAATTATAATAGACTTTAACAAGCGCTCCTGCCAGATGGGTTTTGTAAACCAATTAGTAACCCCATCAATGTTATCTGACTATAAAAGCTTCCATAAATTAATCTCAAAAAAATTATATTGTTACCAAGCATTTCAATTCGCCGCCAGTTTATTTTCAGTGTGTTGACCTCATTGATATAGTAATGACAACATTCATCTTAATAGTATCGTTTTGCGAAACTTGTAGTTATCCAAAATTTAAATAGTAAAAACTCTACTCCAAAACTACAACTTAATTTAAAAGATGAATATGGCCATTTCGAGAATAACTTGGTCTCTTCTTCAGTCCATTGATACTAAAACTATTGGCAATACAATTTGATCTTAAATGCTACGAGATTTTAAGGTACTAAAAGGTTTTAGACAATCATAAAATATAAGAAAGAAAAAGAATTTAAAGAGATAATAACGACCAAACATTAAACGAGACATTGAATGAAAGTACAATTAAAGGTACCAGAATAACGGAATATTTCAATAATTAACTAATTAGGGTGATCTCCGGTTCCTTTTACCTAGTCCCTTAATTAACTTTGATGGGCAGTTGCCTTCGTCTGTGTTCATACGTGTTTGGTGGTCTTGCTGCATTATGTAGAGGCTCTCTAAAGCTTCCAATGTATAAGGTCGGTTGACATATTTCAGGAGTTGAAGGCTATCGTTTCCTATGCTGTGCCCATTTTCCATTATATGTATGGCTACTGCCGATCGCACCGTATTGAGACCCCGTCTTTCCCCGGATTTTGCTTCTTTCATGTGTTTTTGGAATCGTGTAGTGATGAGTCGCTTTGTCTGGCCGATATAACATTTTTTACAATCACTGAATTTGGTAGATCCCGCTCATTTCGTTACTTTTCAGGGAGTCTTTTTCGTTGCCCAGTAGATTTTTGAGAGTTGCGTTTCTGGTGGAAGCTGAATTTGATGTCAAATCGTTTGAAGAGAGACTTAATGCTGTAGGACGAATCCGCCATCGGAATGCTTATCCATTTGGTGTTTTCAGCGTTTTCTTGTTTACAGAGAGTGGTATGCTTATTTCTGAAGGCATCCTGTTGTTTTTTGACTATTAATTTTTCGATGGTTTTAGGGCTACATCCGTTTTTATGGTAGTATCCATAATATATGCTTTTTCCTTATCGTACCCATTTTCCGTTAAGGGATAGGTAACAAGCCGGTGTATCCAACTGTTGTACGCTGCCATTTTTTGCATTATTGGATGTGCTGGTAAACTCCTTTGAGTAGAAGTACTCTTCCTGTAAAGTTCAAATTCGATTGTCGGGAACGGTAATCATCCATTTGTCTCCTTTTCCATAGTGAACTGAATTTTTGGATGAATTTTGTTGATCGCACCGAGAATGTCAACAGCTTGATCCTTTGTAACTATGACTAGTACGTCGCCCACGTATCTAAACCATGTTTTCGGCATGATTCCTGATTCTTCCATGATTGATTCGATGTATTCCATGAAGACATCCGCTAATACTGGAGAAAGGGGATTACCCATTGCAACTCCTGCCGTTGTCTTTAAGAATTTTTCTCGGAACGTGAAATAGTTTTCGCTCATGCAGAGCAAGGCTAGGTTTTTATATGTGTTCACTTTCTTATTCCAATCCCTTGTTTTCTCGAATTTCTGGAGCCAAACTTCTAATTGGTATATTGTGTGCTTCACCGGTGTATTTGGGAACAGTGACTTCACATCCAACGATATTAGCATTTCATTTTTATAATTTTTTCCTATAGTCTGTAGCTTGCTTATGGCGTCAGGTGAGTTTTTTACAGCGAATTTGCTACCTAGATCCGTAAACTGTTTTACAAGCCACTTGGCGATGCTATAGGTTGGTGAGTTGTAATCCGTGATTCGTTGTATTGCCAATAATTTTAGTATCAATGGACTGAAGAAGAGAGCAAATTACTCTCGAAATGGCCATATTGTAGTTTTGGAGTAGATACAATCGCCCAACCCTCGCCGTCGTGTGCCCCGTTCTTGCTGGCGTTACACAGCTGCTGCTAGAGGATCCCGCGTCTTACTTGTGCAAATCCTGTGAAAATTATCAGCGCTAAATTAATTCCTGAATCTGTGGTCGTCACAAATCAAATTATAGTGGGATCCGCTTCACGCCAAGCGCCACGGATCCAAGTATCGCACAGTTTTCGCGCATATTCTGTCAAAATTAGGTAGTAGCTGTGTCGAAAGCGTTTCCTAAAAATTACATTGCCTGCATCTGCAGAATCCCTTCAATTGTCAACGTGCCGCATGGGCGAACTAACGGTGAATTTTAGCCGCTTTCGAACCCGCAATCGAACCTTTTGATCAATTAACCACTGCGCGTAATCCTTGGATTCCTGGGACTCGAACCCGTGATCCGACCGAGACCGTTCCGTCACGCGAGCCCCATTCGAACATTATTTTTGCATTCTGTTAGTTCTTGAAGGCATTCGTTGTGGAGTGTTCGCCTCCGGCCAGTAAAGGGTGTTTAACGGTACAAGTTCATAGTGCATGCGATGCACCGCGACTAAAAGTTGTCTTGACGCCTAACTGGAAACCTGCAACTATTGCAAGTAAAAAACTGCGAAGCAGCGCGGAGTGTGTTACGGAACGCCGAAAATAGCTGTCAACGAAGATGCGCGCGCACGATTACATTAGGTACGGAACATTTGCAATGCAACAGCAGTAAGCAAACAACAGTAGTTGCAGCTGGCAGAGGTTAGTTTCCTGTGTTTGTCAAGTTTGGTAGGTTTTAAGGGACGAATGGAATGCAATTTTGTACGGTTTGAAGCACACTTGTTGTCGGACGTGGTTGCATTTTGGTGAAGTGAAAAAACGTTCGGGGCGTACAAGTGCCACAAGCTATACACGTAAGGTGTTCTCGAGGAGCCTCTGCAGGCAGCTTTATGTGAACACGCATTTTGTAGAGCTTGCATAACAGAATGGCTTTCTCGTCAGCAGACCTGTCCTGTTGATCGCAACGCATTAACACCAGCGAATCTCAGAGCAGTTCCTCGCATTTTACGTAATTTACTTTCCCGTAAGCAAGGCGAAGCCCCCAAGCGTGGTGGTAACGACAGTGCCTCTTTTGCTGCCAGGAACGGCAACAGTGGCAGTCTAGGCTACTCATCCAATAATAACAGCCAATTTGGTAGTGGAAACGTTTAGTCAAACAATTCCGGCAGATCCAGCGTAGCAACCGCAGATATTAAGTTCTGCCACGAGATAAGTAGTTGCATATTCGTAGTTTTGTCCGATGAACGAACGAAAATTGCTGCCTACATGTATTTAATATAATTTAAATGTAACATGTCCTTTTGTCAAAGACTTTCATTATCCCTTACCGTCTGTATCACCACTGAAAACAAATATCTCGCAACAAAGCAGGCCAACATTTTTATCAGCTCGAAATAATTCATGTCTGACTGTCGCCATTTCCAGATGATACATCTAGGTCTCATTAAATTATTCCGCATCGTATGGAAGCTAGTTTTCACACAAAAGTTTCTCCATAATTTACCCCTGGTTCGAATAGCAAAACGTTATTTTAGGATTAGAAAAGAGAGCAAAAATAGGGAATGCGATAAAAATTATTACTCTTTAAAGCAAATTGATTTATAGTTTCCAAATGTCCATTTTATTTTCTGAGGAGAAAATTTTAGGGAAATCAATATGCAAAAGTTACAATAAACAACTGTGAAACCCTTAAATATATATTATAAAGCTCAAATGATTCTAAACAATACTGGCACTTCCTGTATTCGATGCAAAATATTCCAATTGTAAAAATCATGCATTTTGTCGCGCAAACAATTAAAGAACATCATGTTTATAGATATTTATGTAAGTGATTTTAGATATTATTTCAACATTAAAAACAAAAATTTATTCAACGTTCCTCCAAATCTTTTTTTTAAGAGCATCGAGTGAAATGTAGTTTGATTTCACTTTTACCTTAATTTTGTGATGAAATTATACGCGCAACAATTCCTAAAACTTTATATAGTAGATACGTCTACAATAATTCAATAAGAGTATTAGAGAGAATTAAATAGTTTAGTTTTATTCAATTTTAGAATATTAAAAATATGAATAAATAAAAACAATTATTCGTAAAACTATGTTTACGATTTAAAAGTACATTTGGCATTTGATATCTAAGAATAGTAATGAAAAAGATGCATACGGAATATGTGAATTGAAATTCATTTAATGAAGCGATATGTAAATAGAAATAATGAAGATCAATACTCATTAGTAAAGACGTAATTGTTGAATAATTACTCGTATAAAAAATTTTGATGTAAGCAAACGAATGAAAAAAAAGAAGAAAAATGCCCGAAATGGAGGTTTTCTATAATGTGCTTTAATTTGGAAAGCAATACTTGTACTCAACCTTTCCGTTTCCGGAAGAATTAAGACTTGAAAGTTCAAATGGTGCTCACATCATTCTCCTAGTTGCAAAACGAGTGTATTTGTACCCTATTTAAGATTATTTTTTATATAGAAGAGAGTGATAGAAATGATACGAACAGTCATCTGGGTTAAAAATAATTTGGAAGATAGCTAATATTTTTTTTGTCCCTAAAACAAATTTTCAAGTTATATCAATATTCTTCTTTTTTGCATTGCACTCATAAAACAATATCACAAACATAAATTCAAGTTTTATTGAATCCAGCTTAAAAATCTGTTAAAAATTCGAATAGACTAAAATATTTAAATAGGAAAATCAGCTCACTAATATAGACAAAGTTTAATAACTTCTTTGTGAACCTCAACATTCTCATTTACTCTTCCGCGAAGGGGTAACCCTTCATAACTTGTATGATTGGATAAGTAATTATACAATTGTATTTAATGAGGTGAATTTTATTTATGCTAATGGAACTTAGCATAATTCCGAATTATATTCTATAACAAACGTTTGTTATTTAATGACAAGTTCAAATCTTGGCTTTGTTTTATGTAAGCTATTTTGATTGCGATCTATGTTCTATTTCTGAATTGAAAATATTACAATTATTAGAAATTTTATTGCGATTATAGTGAGATAAATATACATATTAGGAATATATCTATGTAGGAACGATATCGGATAAAACATTTGAATATTTTTGTGATTGACTGTATTAGCAATGACGTTTCATAATGGACCTACTTTCTGTTGGAAATGTACTTGAGAGAGGAGTGATTGGACGGGAGTCTCTCGCTGATGCGCGTCACGGAAAATATGTTTAAATTATTCCTTGAAGTTTCTGCCTATTTGTTTTAATAAAACGTTTAGAACCTACAAGTGGCGCATTTCTTTATTTGCTCCTTCCATTCGGATCCCTACAAGTGGGGGCTCAACCGGGATTCGCCAAAAAATGGAGTAACTATTGAAATGAAAATAGAAGTAAAAGTAGACGAAAGTTCTAGACGGTGAAAGATTTCGTGTCCATACGTGTTCGATAGACGGCGACGCGTTCAAGGACAAGTAGACGGTTTTGGTTCAAGAAGATTTCGTGTCCATACGTGTTCGATAGACGGCGACGCGTTCAAGGACAAGTAGACGGTTTTGGTGCAAGAAGATTCCGTGTCTATACGTGTTCGGTTGACGACGACGCGATCAAGACGAAAACAAAGAGTAAATTGTTCGGAAGATTATTATTTAATATGCCGGATGAAGAAAGCGAAGTACCAACGGGAAGTAAAGCGGTGCTACGCGAACGACTGAGGAGCTCAGTGGCCGTTGCTAAGATGGATATTGATTCGTTGACTGTGGAAGAAATCAGGGAACGATTGCGTACTTTGGAGTTGCCAGTCAGCGGAAAAAAGGCAGTTTTACGTGAACGATTACGTGCGGCGACGATGTCAGAGAACGAGGACGACGAGGAAGTGGCTGCAAGTGAAATTGACCGAACGCCCTCTGAATGTAGTGCGGTGTCTTTTAGGCAAGCAATGTTGTCATATCGCGATGTTGAAGACTCGCTGGAAACATTTAGTGGCGATAAATACCAAAATATTGAAAGATGGTTAAAAAACTTTCAAGAAACCGCGGAAATGTGTGGGTGGAATGATATGCAACGAGTAGTGTACGCGAAGAAATTGTTACGTGGATCAGCGAAATTGTTTGTCGGTTTTGAGTGCTCCGCAAAATCATGGGATCAATTACGTAGCTCGCTGTGTGTAGAATTCGGACAGATAGCTAATAGCAAAGACATTCACAAACAATTGACTGAAATTCGAAAGTTGCCGAGTGAAAGTTCGAACGAATATGTTTATCGTGTCTTAGATATCGCGAGTCACGCCGAGATCGAGTTGGAGGCCAAGATACAATACATCATTGACGGTATTCCAGACGATGAGCGTAATAAAACAATTTTATATGGTGCGAGCTCGATAAAGGAATTACGACAAAAATTAATTCAATACGAGGCTATAAAATCGCGAATAAAAAAAAGTATCCGTTACGTGAAAAAAATACACCGGATACTAAGTCTGGCAAACGCTGTTTTAACTGTGGAAATTCCAATCATCTCGGTAAAGACTGTCCTGATAAAAGGAAGGGAACAAAGTGCTTCTCATGTGGTGATTTTGGCCATGTTGAAAGCAAGTGTCCAACCCCGCGAGTGAACATCCCGAAAGTTAGATGTGATGCGTTAAAATTAGCGGATATGAAGACTTATAAAGACATACAAATATGCAAAAGAACAATTCGTGCAGTTTTTGATTCGGGTAGTGATCTCCATTTAATAAAACGTAGTATTTATGACGGACTAGACGCTCCATGTCTTGAGAAAAATTATGTTAGATTTGGTGGCATTGGCTCTGGCAGTCATCAAACTCTTGGCCATTTTACCACGACGGTTACAATAGACGGTGTTCGTTTAACCCTTACGATTCATGTAGTGCCGGATTCGACTTTCCCATATAACTTGTTGCTTGGTGGTGAATTATCGGAGTTCGTAGAAATAACAATAAAAAATCGGAGTGCTACTGTAAGAATTGTAGGCGAAAATAACTCCGAAGCAGCTCAACAATCAACAAAGAATGAGAAGGATATAATAATCGACAACGCCAATCAACAACCGGAAGAAGTCATCAGTCAACAAGGAGCGAATGACGAAAGCGTTTACGATCACTTGAAAACTTTAAGTGTCAGCCCAGATCCAGACGAGTGTGAAGTTGACCTGTGCCATATCAATGACTCATCTATAAAAGCGGAAGTCAAAAATCTCATCGAAGCGTATATACCAAACAAAATAAAAGAGACAGGAATCGAGATGCGCTTGGTTCTTAACGACGAAGTTCCGATTTACCAAGGTCCGCGACGACTGTCGGACAAACAACGGAAGGTTGTAGCAGACATAGTCAATGATTGGATGAGAGAGGGTATCGTGCGATATAGCTCTTCGCCATATGCATCCCCCATCGTGTTGGTTGAGAAGAAGAACGGAGACGCCAGATTATGCGTGGATTACAGAATGTTGAACAAGAAAATTATTCGCGACCCATATCCGCTTCCGCTAATAGAAGACCAGCTAGACCGATTACAAGACTCGACGGTTTTCACCACGCTCGATTTGAAAAACGCATTTTTCCACGTACCTGTAGAGAAGGAGCGTGTGAAATACACAGCCTTTGTGACACCTGACGGACAATTTGAATTTCTTCGAGTACCTTTTGGTCTGAGTAATTCACCAGCTGTTTTCCAAAGGCATGTTAAAACTATTTATCGGGAATTGATTGCGAAAGGCGTCGTTTTGACCTACTTGGATGACATTATTATCCCGGCACGGAGTGAAGCAGAAAGTCTAGAAAAACTGAGAAAAGTTTTAGAAATCTCGAGTGATTTCGGCGTCATGATAAACTGGAGTAAGTGTGATTTCATGGCCAAACGAGTCGAATACTTAGGGTACATCCTTGAAAATGGTACAATCAAACCATCACCGAAGAAGACGACAGCAGTCTCGATGTTCCCAACGCCTAAAACCGTTAAGGACGTTCGAAGCTTTTTAGGTTTGACGGGTGCATTCCGCAAATTCATAGCCAACTATGCAGTAATTGCGCGACCTATATCCAATTTATTGAAAGATGGAGTCTCTTTCGAGTTTGGCGTGGAGCAAAAGAACGCGTTCGAGCAGTTGAAAACTGCACTGATAACAAACCCAGTTTTGAGGTTGTATAAGACGGGAGCACCAACAGAACTACACACCGACGCATCTAAGGACGGATTAGGTGCGATTCTTATGCAGAAAGATTCGGAAAATGGAATGATGCATCCTATTCATAATGCCAGCTGGAAGGCGACCCCAACTCAATCAAGATATACTAGCTACGAATTAGAAATTCTGGCAATAGTGCAAGCATTGAAGAAATTCCGTGTATATCTGCTGAACGCACAATTTAAAATAGTGACGGATTATCAAGCATTCGCAAGAACGATGGCGAAAAAAGATTTGTGTCTTCGAGTTTCAGTATTGGAAGAGTTCGACTACATTGTGGAGCATCGGTTGGGATCATTAATGAAGTATGTAGATGCATTAAGCAGATATCCTGTAGACGTATGTGTTCTTCAGCGAATGGACAACATCATTCTGGAACAGATTAAAAATGAGCAACGTAACGACGAACAGCTGATTAAAATATTGGAAGATGGCAATAACAAGAAGACGCTCGAATTCACGTTGAAAGAGAATGTTTTATATCGTGAGATGGACGGAAAGACTCTGTTAGTTGTACCAAATACGATGCAGCACGACATTATCAGGCGTTGCCACGAACAAGGACATTTTGGTTGGAAGAAAACCGAGTATATAGTGCTACAAGAATATTGGTTCCCTCAGATGCGCAAAAAAATCGAGAAGTTTATAACAAACTGCGTAAACTGTATTCTTGCGGAACGAAAGCAAGGCAAGACGGAAGGATTTTTGAACACCATCGACAAAGGCGATAAACCGCTGCAGACATACCATATTGACCATCTAGGACCAATGCCGTCGACGAACAAGAGCTATAACCATTTGTTTGTAATCGTTGATGCTTTCTCCAAATTTGTTTGGCTGTATCCGACCAAATCAACCACCGCCGATGAAGTAATTGGTAGGTTGCAGAGGCAATCCACTATTTCTGGAAATCCTAGACGAATAATTTCCGATCGAGGGGCATCTTTCACATCAAAAGCGTTCGAGGAATACTGTCGCCAAGAGGGAATTCACCATGTGCGAAAGACAACGGGAGTTCCTCGCGGAAACGGTCAGATTGAGCGAATCAATCGAATTGTAATACCGATTCTTACGAAATTATCCATTGATAATCCTGCGACATGGTATAAACATGTAGAAAAAGTTCAGCAGCAGATCAACGCGGCCTACAGTAGAAGTATTGGTATGAGTCCTTTTGAAGTAATGTTTGGACAGACAATGCATCTAAGTAACAACGATGAACTACGAGCTGCTATTGACGAGGAAATCATGAACTGTTTCCAGGACCATCGATCGGCTCTCCGGCAAGAAGCGCTTCAAAACATTTCGAAAATCCAACAGGAAAACAGGCGTAATTACAACCAGAGGCGTAAGGCGGCACGAAAGTATAAAGACGGAGACTTAGTAGCCATACGAAGAACTCAATTCGGAGCTGGTTTGAAGGTGCATTCCAAGTTTCTCGGACCATACAAAGTAACCGCCGTTCTAAAGAAAGATCGTTATCGGGTGAAAAAGGTCGGCGAGCACGAAGGGCCGAATGAGACGGGGACCTCAGCTGACAACCTAAAGCCCTATCCGACGTCGATCGATTCCATTGCTGACGGGTTTCGCGGATTCGAAGACAGCAGCATCGAGGGCGATGCATAGGTCAGGACGGCCGATCTGTAGGAACGATATCGGATAAAACGTTTGAATATTTTTGTGATTGACTGTATTAGCAATGACGTTTCATAATGGACCTACTTTCTGTTGGAAATGTACTTGAGAGAGGAGTGATTGGACGGGAGTCTCTCGCTGATGCGCGTCACGGAAAATATGTTTAAATTATTCCTTGAAATTTCTGCCTATTTGTTTTAATAAAACGTTTAAAACCTACAAGTGGCGCATTTCTTTATTTGCTCCTTCCATTCGGATCCCTACATCTATATGTATTTACTACCCCGAAGAAGAGATCCTCGTGTTAAATATATATTATATGACATATCTTTAAGGAGAAAAAAGAGATAAATATGATGAAAAAATATACAAGATTGTCAAGTTCATTTTTGAAAATAATTTATTTATTTATTTAATAATATTGCATGCGAATTGTAAATAAATTTACGCAACTCCTACACACACACAAACCATGATATAGAATATGTTAAAGTAATTTGCATTTATACATAATTTAATACGTAAATTTGCAAGTACTCGAAGTTTAAAAAAAAAAGTTGGTTAAACAGACCTACGGTCATGTCAGAAGGGTTTTGTACCCAACGTGCGAAATGCAATCATCAGCAACGAATAAAGGCAAGAAACCATCCATTGCTTCTGTACTTTCAACGGTCGTCATTTTGTTGCAAACGAACAAAAATCACACAAATCATGAATTCCCTCAAAATTTTATATTATTGATCTTATTTGAAAATTTTAAGAAGATCAAATCAAAACTGCAGTGTCTGATCCAATGGAAAGTCCGTAAAATACCAAAATTGTGTGTTATTGTTGTTGTATTTGGAGAAATTTCAAATGGCTATAACTTCCGTGAATATGATTGGATTTTCATCAAACTTAGAGAGTATTAGGAACTTATGTTTTCATTGAATTCAAGGGTATTCATACGATTTTATTGGGGAAAATGTGAAATTCGATATTCATACTATTATTAACAAAGTTGAGTGAATTTTGTGTTTTAATGTATTTTTTGTTGTTATACTTATAAACAGCTATCTCCATAATTTTTTTCAGATTTTTCGGATCACAGGTGTCCAATCGCGAGGGAGGGGACACAAATTTTTCTTGTATTTCCCCTTCCTGTGGCCCACCTGAAGAGAAAAATATCAGTTTAAGCCCTGTTTTGAAAAGTTCTCATTAAGACCTTTCATTTGATACCCATATCGGCTATCTTAGATGAGGTTTTGTGTTTCAGGGGCCACTCCCCTATATGGATAGATCCCCCTTAAGCACCTTGTAAATTTTTTTGTAGTGAAACTTTGAAGATGGGATTACTTCACACCTATATACAAAATTTTATATTTGTAGCTCATATGGTTTACGAGAAAAAATGCTGTGACGGACGGACAGACGGACGGACAGACGGACGGACGGACAGACGGACGACCGGACAGGCGCGATTTTAGTAGGGCTTTGTAAAATTATTTTACAAAACTCTAAAAATGAATAAAATGAATTGGTAAACCTTATACCTTTCGGTCTTTCCATTTTGTTCTACCTGACCGGGTATAGGACCCGCAACGATGGCAGGCTCCTCCTATATCCTGGGCTAGCCATCGGGCGCGCTCCTCTGTTTTTCGTTGTTTAACAGCTCTTGCCGGGTATAGTGGCCTTCCGTTCGCGAGCCCTTTTATGGTACAGAGTTATGTGATTCGATCACATAATTCTATAACATAAATTGGCCGTCTATATTTCTCATTTGATGGGAAAATTCATGCAAATTATGTTTGTATGAGTTTTCCACTCAAATACGAAATATATGCCCACGTATACGTTTGGATCTTGATCCGGGTGGGAGGGTGCGAGGGGGCACCATCTCCATCTGGATGCCCCACTCTTATTTGTGGGCCATAAAAATTGTCGGGTAACGACGAAGTCCTCCTATATCCTTCTGTATTCCCCAGGGCCCGTTTGTCCGACCCTTAGTTGGTTACCACCGTTTTGACTTCGGTCGACATTTTATTTGATCCCAGAAATTCGTGGATGTGAAATTCTTTTGTAGTGGGTCCTTGTGCTGGGGGAAAGAACCCGCCCCACGACACCGCAAAGCTAGCCTGCCAGCGCATTCACGCGTCCCCAGAAAAGGCCAATCTCGGCAGATCTTAACATCCTCTTCCGCCGAGGCAGCAGACCATCGCTGCAGTCCTTCACGGACACATATTTCTAACTTCTTTCACTACAAATAACTACAAGTTTCGGAAAACAATACTAATTGATAATGGAATTCAACCAGAATTCCGAATTGAACAACCTGTTGAAGATCAAAAAATCATTGGCAAGAATCAACGAAAATATAAGATTTCTACAGCTATGCAGGAAACGATAAGTGATCCCGAAGTCGCATCAGATTCATGGGAAAATTATACCTCGCATCAACGCTAACTTTATAAAACCCATGGAACTACAATTATTAAACGACGCTATTAGCAAGTTATATGCTCGCAAAGCTGAATACAAGGGATTGGAATAAGAAAGTAAACACATATAAAAACCTAGCCTTGCTCTACATGAGCGAAAACTATTTCACGTTCCGAGAAAAATTCTTTAAGACAAGGCAGGAGTTGCAATGGGTAATCCCCTTTCTCCACTATTAGCGGATGTCTTCATGGAGTACATCGAATCAATCATGGGAGAATCAGGCATCATGCCGAAAACATGGTTTAGATATGTGGACGACGTACTAGCCATAGTTCCAAAGGATCAAGCTGGTGACATTCTCGATGCGATCAACAAAATTCATCCAAAAATTCAGTTCACTATGGAAAAAAAGGAGACAAATGGAAGATTACCGTTCCTGGACCTCGTCATCATTAACAACAACGGGACAATCGAATTTGAACTTTACAGGAGAGTACTTCTTCTACTCAAAGGACTTTACCATCAACATCAGGACATGCAAAAAATGGCAGCCTACAACAGTCGGATACACCGGCTTGTTACCTATCCCTTAACGGAAAATGGGTACGATAAGGAAAAAGCATATACGAGTATTATGGATTCTGCCATAAAAAACCGATATAGCCCTAATACTATCGACAAATTACTAGCCAAAAAACAACAGGATAACTTCAAAAATAAACATACGACTCTCTGTAAACAAGAAAACGCTGAAAACACCAAATGGATAAGCATTCCGATGGCGGATTCGTTCTACAGCATTAAGTCACTCTGCAAACGATTTAACATCAACATCACAGCTTCCACCAGAAATGCTGGCAACAAAAAAACCCCCTGAAAGTAACGAAATGAGCGGCATCTACCAAATTCAGTGTAATGATTGTGAAAAATGCTATATTGGTAAGACCAAGTGACTCATCACTACACGATTCTAAGAACACATAAAAGAAGCGAAATCCGGGGAAAGGTGGGGTCTCAATACGGTGCGATCGGTACATATAATTGAAAATGGATAAAGCATCGGAAACGATAGCTTTCACCTCCTGAAATATGTCAACCGACCTTATACATTGGACGCTTGGGAGAGCCTCTACATAATGCAGCAAGACTCCCAAAAACGTATTGTTACATGTCCAAACACTTCTGCGAGCTACTGTCGCCATTGTTATCGCAACTTTTAATAACATCATGATCAATAAACGGATCGACCAAGCATGATCAATATCTCAAAGTGACGTCACTGCGGGGTATTCAGAATTGCTCGACTATTGCAGGTAGCTATCGCCAGAACAATCGCCAATATACGAGAAATGGATTGAATGACTAGCGGCCCTGTATAAAGCCGAGCTGAATGAATGGGGAGAAATAGTAAATCCGCGATAGTAAAATTGCGATAGAGTGGAGCATGAGGTAGAGGCGATATTGACTGATAGAGTGGAGTGATTTTCGTGATACAGACAGTTGAAATAAAAATTGATAAAGTGAAAAGTAAAATTGTAAAATAGTGAAATTAATGATTGTGCATTCTTAGTAAATAAACTCTTTTAACTTAATTTAAAAGACAGTGCGTTTTTACTTTCCCGGACCATTAAAATTATTGGCCACGAACAATAACACGCGACAGTAGAACACAGACGAAGGAAACTGTCCGTCGCAGTTAATTAAGAGACTAGCTAAAACGAACTGGAGATTACCCTAATTAGTTAATTACTTAAATATTCCGTTATTCTTGTACCTTTAATTGTACTTTCATTCAATGTCTCATTTAATGTGCGGTCATTATTATCTCGTTAAATTTTGTTTCTTTCTTAAATTTTATGATTTTTTAAAACCTTTTAGTATTTTAAAATCTAGTAGCATTTAAGATCAATTGCCAATGATTTTAGTATCAATGGACTGAAGAAGAGAGCAAGTTACTCTCGAAATGGCCATATCCATCTTTTAAATAAAGTTTTAGTTTTGGAGTAGATACAGTGTTTGTACTATGTAAATAACATTCATCTTACAAACCGTTTCTAAAATTTTAATCAAAATCTCTACACATATGTAGTATCTATATCCTTTGCAAACATTGTCTCCACAGAATTGTGTGTCTTTTTTGTAATTATATACTATAACTTAGCTGTGTATGACTCGATTGTTTAAACAGGCACATACACTTGTTACTACAAAACTTAATAACGAGTTTTTTTGGTAAATTTAAGAGTCCGCTTTTAATTATACAGGTAAAAACGTAAAGTTTATAAAATTTACTACCTAAAAAAGTTGATCAAATTTTGATTTCTGAGGTATTTGTTAGCCTTGTATTCATTCGAAACTATTTTCATTATGCCCAATAGCGAGGGCGTGGAACACAGATTTTTCGCACATTTCCCTTCGCCCTGTGCGGAGACCCCCTCAAAGACCTCATAAATTGTTTTGTATTGAAACTTCAAAGAGGGCAACACTTTCCACCTACCTCTAAAAGTTATTGTTTCTAGGTTTTGTGGACGGACGGACAGAAAGGTGCAGATTTTATTAAGGTTTTGTAAAATTGTTTTACAAAACCCTTAAAAATGTACGCAAACTATGAAATAAAACATCCGCCAGGGATGAATTACATTGCAGAAACTTTCGAAACCATTGAATCAAAAGGAAGAACTTACTTGCAAACCTAAACTACCTTTCCTCAATAAATTTGCATAAGCTACCTGCTCGAGGAAACGAGCGCAAATACAAGGAAACCGACTAAACAAAAAGACTGCAGTAATTCTTCATCAACTAATAAATGCCCATAAAGATCTACTTGAAAAGGTTCGGAAAGCAAGCACATGTTCGGCACATGAATGCAAATCTCAAGCAAGGATTAAGCAGGTAAAAGGATCTTTTTGACCACCCATCGACTTAAAATCCTAAAATCCCAGGCAGATTTTAAGAATTGTCTACAAAACCCCACAGCCAAGTATTTAGCACTTTTCACGGCCAAAACAAAAAATGGCGGGAATACGATTTTCTTTTACCAATATTCTTCGACACAGCGACCATTATCTTTAATGCATCGATATGTCCCTCCGATTCTTTTTTCCTACTATCATTCACCTTTGTTCACCTAATATAACTTCGCTGTACTTGCCGGTAGACACGGATCAGATACCGGTCTCAAATGACGCAAATCCAAAACTTATACTCACGTAGCCGGCAACGCGATAAACGAATATAAAACATGAATTTCAATAAATTACCTCCAATCCGAAGAGGACGACACTTTCAAGTCTGCCCATTTCGTGTATTTTCGATATGATCGGTGGCAAAGCCATACTGAACTGCGTTTTCGGGAACACCCCAACGGCATGGCTAATATCCAACTCCTTGACGATGTTTCCCAACTTTTCCGGATACTGTTCCGTAGCAATTAGAGGAATTTTCAGTGCTTTTCCAGCATTAATCTAGAATGAAAACAAATGTAAAACAACGAAAATACAGGTTAATCTCCAGACACTTGAGCATGCAACACACAAACAAGCACACACCGGAGAACTTGCAAGGAGTCATCACGGGTCGAAATCCGACCTTGAAATGTAGTTACAAATAACAACACAAACAAGACAAAAAAAACACAATCAACAAAACATGCAGTCAGCGTAATTATGATAACGTTTGTTTACCAATTTGTTCGAGTTCTTAACCATCGAGTCGAAATACTTCATCGCCGGGCGGAATTTCTCTTGAATGTCGCAAAGTAAAAAAAGTGTACGATGCGGCTCCAGAAAACCAAGGCGAGATAATTGACGAACCATTTTCTTCAGCAAAAATTCCCTCCCTGTTCAATTTAATGTGAGGTAGAAGTTATTAAGCAGTCTCTTCGGTTGTTGGAGGTAGGTAATTGAATTTTTAACGTGCACTTTATAAATATACTCAACCACCCGGCGAATCTTAAACCGCAACCGGCCAACTCAAGGTAAACTCGCCAAATATGCGTTGCGAATTTTTTACAACCGACTAATGAGTAGCGTTCGGCGAATTTTGACGGTTCTCAGTGGTGAATAACTTTGGAGGCAAGTAAATCGAAATCATCTATGGCAGGCTAAGGTGAACTTTGACAATAAGTTTAGAACTTCAACCGGAAACGTATCAAGAACTTCCTGTAGTATTTTTCGGTTTATTTTGAATGGAGATGTATTACGTATAATTTGATTTATCATATAATCAAATGGAGAAGTACTTTCAGCGAGGCCTTACCAACACTTAACAAGCCATGTACATGGAAACCCTGCCACCACATACATGAACACATGTAGGCTGAGTTTTTGTGCAAATTTATATGGTAGTATATAAAGAAATGTGAAAATGTCGAATAAAATCGAGGTTTTATATAGTTTTGAGGCGAGTTTCAATAGTGAAAATAAGACGGTCGGTGGAGAATATCGCAGGATTCCTTAAAAAGTGAATTTATTTTCAATTCGTACATCCGTTCATGCTCTCTTGAGGTAGGAGTTTGTTTATCCTCTCAAACTAGCTGTCAGTGGAAGAAGTTCAACGTGTATTTCATTTAGCTGTTCTAAAAAGTATAGATGGACAGTGTAAGATCAATTAAAAGCATACAAAGAGTATGTTTTGTAATTCTACGTCTAGAACTCGTTGCGTGTAGACGTGTTTTTAATTTGCTCCTGTCAAGAATTTTTATAAATTAAAATAATTTTTAAAAACGTCAATTAGAAAGTAATTTTAGAAAAAACTTATTACATCGTCGAACTATTCGAACAATTTATCCAGTATCTGGATTTTACCTGCGAAAAAGTTTCAAAAAAGAAGAAAAGTTTTTTTCACCGGGGGGATGGAGGAGCCCGACGGCTTCCCATCGCTGGAGGACCCAGAGCCAGGCATTTTTTAAATGACAAATGATAAAATCGTAAACTGGACTAACGAACAAGACAGCTGTGAGAATGGCAAGCGTATTACGCTTTCAAGTGAGGAGTACGAAAAAGTAACTGGGGAAAACGCAAAAGTTACGAAACAAAGCGATGAGTTGAAACTCCGTATACAAAGTTCGGAGCATATGGTCCGGACATTCTCAAATGCCAACAAACCAAAAGTGATGAAGCCACAGAATACGTCCGGCAAAGAAGAACCGATAACTAAGAAGAATGAGAAAAAGAAATTAACAACAAACAAGACCAATGATAAACAGTACCAACGCAGAAGCCTCAAATATATAAACTAAAATCGCGAGATACGAGCAAGACATCAATCCATGATGCTGAAAATATCCTAAACGCAGGGGGAGCGAACGATAACGCCAATTATTATGCGATGCTGTCTGCAATGAACGACGAAATGGACATCGAGATGGAGTGCAACGATAGCATAGATAATATTGATAGTAGTAATAATTTCATTCAATATTTAAAATCAAAAAATAAGGAGAAAGAGAAGATGCCAACCGGTGTGTCTGCTGATTCTCCTAATAAAATTAATAAGGTAAATGAGAAAGTCCCTCCAATTAACGTTTTTGGGCAGCATGGAGGAGATATGGTTCGGTTATTGGCAGCCGAACATAAAATCGATAACTTTGAAGTTAAGAGAGTGACCGCTGATAAACTCACAATCAAGACAAAAACACTGGCTGATTTCAAACTGGCGAAAGATGCTCTTAGTAGTGTCAAAGCCCCCCACTTCACATACATGCCAAAGGCGGAAAAAAATCAGACCTTCCTGTTGAAGGGCTTGGACTGTGGGGAGAATACAGTTGATCTCCTTGAAATGTTGCAGGAAGCAGCACCAGCTGTTAAGTTCATCAGTGTGAAAAATTTTGCTACAAGGAGATCAACGGTTGAAGGTAAAATATTACCATTTTATTTGGTCCAAATTTCTAACGATAGCAGTCCAAGAGCCTTCCAACAGGTAAGGTACTTAAACTTTAGAGTTATGAGGTGGGAATGCCTCCAAAAAACTGAGATCAACCAGTGTCACAAGTGCCAAAGATTCGGTCATTCGGCTGCCAATTGTGCCATGCACTATCGCTGTGTTAAGTGCAAAGATATTCACGCCCCCGGTGAATGCAAATTAGCTCAGATGGTGCCAAAAGAAAAATTGTATTGTGTTAATTGCGGTATATTTGGTCATCCAGCATCATATCGAGGATGCCCTCGGTATCAAGATGCAAGAGTTAAATTTTCCCCAAAACGAACCAAAGTAAATCACAATTTGTTACCTCCCAACTTCGTCAAACCCGGGGTATCATTTCCACTTGCTGCCAGAGGACCAACAGACAACAATGTAAATAAAATAAATAATGTAAGTGGCAAAAATGAGCTGCTTCTCAAAATTTACCAACAGCTTGAATCTCTTTCAGGTAGAATTAATAAACAAGACCAAAAAATCAATTTCGTTTTTCAACGTTTAGGCCAACATGCTTCAAAATAGTTTGTCATCCAGTCACATTCCTATGGATAGGATTCGTCTCATCTCGATCAACGTCAACTCCATTGTTACTATACATCGGCGTGATTATCTCTTTGAATTCATTGTTTAGCAAAAGCCTGACATCATGCTTCTCACCGAAACCCACCTCAATTCATGGCACTCCATGATATTCAAGGATTTTGAATTCGTAAGAAACGATAGGGTAATAGCTGATGGGGGAGGTGGCACCAGGATATTGGTTCGAAGACCCTATTGTTTCCAAAATATTGAAAAAGTAGAATTCAATAGCTTTGAGTCTCTTGAAGTGTCCGTTATCAAAATTTCACTGCCAGGTGGGGATAACCTCTTCGTTATCTCTGCCTATGCAACTGGTGGAACTGTTCTCAAGTTTAACATCGAAACAATATGGAAGGATATGAAACACCAACCATCGCAAGGTTAAAAAGATTGAAAATCCTTCTTCTCACAAGTGTCAACAATATTTATCGACGATTTTTGGACTGCAATCATTCCTCGTTGGCTTTGTTGAAATTACATCTGAAGAATGTCCGGAACTTAATCCGGTCATACTTCAGGATTGAGGTCAGCAATCAATGGGCGGAAAAATTGAGGGGTACTAGCCCACAGGACCCAGACGGCGTTTTCGCGAAAGTGAATAACATATTCCGCAAGAAGTCTCGAGTGAAGGTATCGAATCTTGAAGTCACTAGTGATGAGATAAACCTTCTCGATAGGGCTGGTATCGAAATTGATAGTACGACTCCGGATAGAAATGGAAACAGGATTATTTGTGAAGGATTGGATAAACTTGCCCTGATTGGATAAACTTGCCCTGATTGGATCACATTTTGAATTGGTTCATCTACCAAACCATGAGAGAGGGAATGAAATATTTGCAGAGGTCGTTGAAGCAAAAGTTTTCGACTTCAAATCAAGCCTGAACGCCCAATCAGTTCTTCATTTCAAAGAAACATTAACATCTGACCTCATACCGAGCTTGAATCTTATTTTTAATTTTGTCTGCTATGAAGACTTGTGTTTCATATTTCACAGGATAAACAACAAGAAATCATGTGGTACTGATGGTATTCTAAATGTAGTTCTCCGACATTTGCCTGAGGTTGCTATTAGGAATTATTGCATATTGTTCAACATCATGTTGAGTAATTCATATTTCTCAAATGAGTGGAAAAAAGGCTAAGGTATTTCCGATCTTGAAGAAAGGAAAAGAATCTTCATGCACTAAAAGCTATCGCCCAACAAGCTTGCTGCCTAACATCAGCAAGGTGTTTGAAGTGATACTCAACAGAGCATTAAACGCCCACATTGAGGAATATGAGTTGATGCCGAATTGCCAATTTGGTTTTCGTGTCAGGCATTCGACCACACATGCAATAACGAAAGTAACCTCAGACATCTGTTGGAAACTAAATGATAGACAATTCGTTGGAGCATGTCTCATTGATATGGAGAAAGCCTTTGATACGGTATGGTTAGATGGACTAATTTTTAAACTCCTTCAGGACAAGTTCCCCAGACACCTTGTCGCCATTATGTGCAATATGTTATACGGGAGATCGTTTGTTGTAACTGATGGAAATCTTTCGTATTGTTCGGGAAGAGTTGCGAAAACGTCTTCCGATCCGGAAACTATATCGTCGAGTGTCGGCCTGCCCCAATGGATGCGATCGAGAATAGAGAAAAAAATGTATTAAGAACTCCCGATTTGGAGATTTGCATCAAAACCCGTGCAATTCGGAGATTGCTGAGAGCGACGCAATGCCAAGTGAAACTAATCCGTATCGTAGCGATAGTAGAGGAACGTAACTAATTGTATTAGAAATGAGGTGTCATAAGGCAAAAGGGGAATATCTTTTAAAAGGAAGTTTCATTGTTATAAAGCAGTTTGAACAAATAACTAATTCATCTTTATTAGCATCACCACATCACTAGTGGGCGCCCGGTGGGGATGTTGGTGAGTACACCGCTTGTTTTCTTTTTGTATGTTTTGCAAATATTTTATATCTTGCAACTATATATATATATATATATATATATATATATATATATATATATATATATATATATATATATATATATATATATATATGTATTCGTCTAGGATTAGAAATTTGAGTTATCATTTTAACTCTTAATTCTGGATTATTTGAGGCAACAATTTTTGATAAATACTCGAAGGACTTATTTCTTCTCATTAATATTTAACGTTAGGTCTTTTCGTATTTGCATACACTTCATTTTCATTGAAGCTGCAATGATTCGAATCACTTCATATTTATGATTAACTTAATTTTGATGATTACTTATAAATTACTTTAAGTTTAAAGTGCTATTAGCAATAATATACAGCAATATAACGTAAGGAATAGTTACGGTAAAATAACATAAATCTGATACCTTACAAGAAGACAGTTTAGAACACTAAAATATATCCACACAAATTGAAGGGTTTAAAATAAAAGGATTATTAAAACTTGAAAACTCGGTCTTCCCCTTTCTTTCAACCTGACCGGGTATAGGATCCGCATCGATGGCAGGCTCCTCCACTTGTATGGGCTAGCCATTGGGCGCGCTCCTCCGTTTCTTTGTTTAACAGGGGCTATTGCCGGGTAGAGTGGCCTTTTGCTCGCGTGCCCTTTTATGATATAGGATTATGTGATTCCATTGCATAACGCTATAACATAAATCAGCTACGTTTGTATTCCTCATTTGAGGGAAAAAGTCATGCAACATTTGGATCTTGATCCGGTTGGGTGGGTGCGAGGGGGCACCGCTACCATCTGGAGGCCCCACTCTTATTTGTGGGCCATAAGAATTGTCGGTAACGACGAAGTCCTCTAAAGTCCGCCTTTTCGACTTCGGTCGACATTTCTTTGACCCAGGAATTCGTGGATGCAAAATTCTTTTATAATGGGTCCTTGTGCTGGGGAAAAGAACCCGCCCCACGACACCGCAACGCTAGCCTGCCAGCGCATTCACGCGTCCCCAGACAAGGCCAATCTCGGCGGATCTTAGCATCCTCTTCCGCTGAGGTAGCAGACCATCGCTGCAGTCCTGAGCGGACATCAATCTACCTAATTCACTACATCATGTTAACTGGAATAAACTATGCATTTTATCTTTTTTTAATTTCTATGATCGTTGCACATATTTTAATTTATCACGCGTAAAGAAATTTCGATTGAGATTGAAAAATATATTTTTTTTATAAATAATGAAAATTATGGAAATAATAATGTTTAGTTAATTAAATTTAAAATTCGCTCTTTTAATTATTGAAATCCGGACCAAGTATGGGACCCCATACTGGCCCCTCCAATCATGAGCTAGCCATCGGGTGAGCTCACCCCTTCTTTTTGCGTTACAGGTGCTCTCGTAGGGTAGAGTGGCCTTCCGATTGTGTTCTTATTTATGTTATAGTATTCTGTGATTACATCATATAAGACTATAAAATAAATTTGAAACGTTGATGTTTTTCATTTGAGGGGAAAATTCATGCGAATTATGTTTTCATGAGTTTTTCACTCAAATGGAAAACATCTGGCCACATCTACAATGGATCTTGATACGAATGAGGGAGTGCGAGGGGGCACCGCTCCCACCTGGATGTCCCACTCTTATTTGGAGGCCATAAGTATCACCGGTAAAGACGAGATATTCTCGCCTCGTTCGTTTTTGCCAAGCGCAGTTAGATGTTTGCTTTATCAACTTCCTTTTAGTAGCAAATTTTATCTGGTAATTCATGAATGAGAAATTTTTTTGTAGTGAGGCTTTGTGCTGGGGAAAAGAACCCATCCTACGATACTGCAATGCTAGACTGCCAGCGCATTCACACGTCCTCAAACAAGGCCAATTTCGGCGAGCACCAATATCATTGCTCGCCGAGGCAGTAGACCATCGCTGCAGTCCTTTACGGATATTTTATATCCATACAATTCACTACAAAATGTTGGTTAAAAGTATGCCTTAGCCCAATGAATGAGATTCCTCTAAAGTATTAATACAGGAAAACCATAAATTTCATCAAAAGAAGTAGGGACTATATTATTTTCATCAGGAGTATTTTTTTTGTATATTTTTTAGTTTAGAAAAATAAGCAATTAAAGTGTTCTTTTTTTCTTGAAAAGTCGTCGGGCCTTGCTTTGTTATGTAACAGACGCATTTTGACTCCTTGTCATCTTCAGTGTCTAAAGGATGTGTGGAAGGAAATTACTTTATATGTATGTTCTAGTCATTGGATCGGTGCAGCAGGTAAATATTAAATTAGGTCAGGTAGAGGGATATCAGGTTTTTGTTTTTTGGATTGTTGGATGTCCGTTTGTTCTGGTTCATCTTGTTTCCGTTTTTGTCGGAGAGTGTGGTCAAGTACTGAAAAAATTGCATCGGAATCTTTGTGGATAATGTTACCGACTGTTTTTCTATGTTTATATATTTCAAGTCTCGCTAGGATGTCTAGTTTTGGTCCTTTACTTTGTTTGTGTAACGATTTCATAGAGTTTTTCAAAGCATCAGGCTCGTGTGCATGGTTTTGTAGGTGTGTCGCATAATTGGAGTCTGCCTTGTTATGTAAGAAAGATCGTAAGTGCTCTCTGTATCTTGTCGTTAGTTTCCATGTTGTCCTTCCTATGTATACCATGTCACAGTCCTTGCATGTAAGTTTGTATATGCCAGTATTCTCGTATATTGATGTGTCATTAAGTTTTGGTTGCAGTTTGTTTCCAATGTTGCTGTTAGTTTTGAATACAGTTTGCAGTTTGTATTTCCTAAGGAAGTTTGATAGTTTCTGCATTTCTTTGCCTACGTATGTTAACGAAACCCACTGTTAGTCGTTCTTATGAGTTTCAGTCAGTTGGCGTGCCTGTTCTTATTTGCACTGTGTAACAAGTTTGTCAATATCACGTTGTTTGTATCCGTTATTACTAGCTATTCTGTAAATGTTGTTTAGTTCGTTGGAGTGGTTAGCAGGAGTCATGGGGATGGAGTGGAGTCTCTGCACCATTGATATTTACGCTGCTAGTTTATGTTGTGTGGGGTGGTTCGATGTTACGTCCATGGTTTGATCCGTTTTGGTTTATTTTCTGTATATTTTGTAGTTTAATCATGTTCGTTTGCGTGTCACGGTTAGGTCCATATATTTGAGTTGTCCGTTTGTTTCTTTTTCTGTTGTGAAATTTATATTTGAGTGTGTTTCATTCATATAGGTAAGTAGTTCGTCTTGTTTATTTTCTTGTGAGTCAATAACGATGAAACAGTCATAAAAACTTCTTCCAAAGATACTTTAAAACAATCTTTGGAAGAAGTTATAAAAACTTCTTCCAAAGATTGGAAGAATATTTCTTACATTATTGAGGACGTTAGATGGCCCATACCCAGAGCATCCTTGGCAATGTATAAGTTGTTATTGAATCTTAAATAGTTCTGCTAGATGATTGTGGTCCTTAGAAGATTGGGTAGTTAATCTGTGAATCGACAGCTGTTTTTGAATTAACGTTTTTCTTTTAGCATGGTCAGTATTTCATCGACAGGTGTAGACGTATAAAGGTTGGTGATGTCTAGTGACAAAAGTTGACAAGTATCAGTCAATGTTAAAGAGGTGGTAGAGTTCACTAGATCACGGCTGTTTTTTAATGTGTATTCGTCGTCAAGGTGCCTGACATCTGCCATTATCGTTGCCAAGTGCCGCGCTAATTGATATGCAGGAGCTGGGCGGTAATTGACGACAGGCCGGATAAAGATATTGGGATTGTGGAGCTTAGATTGTGCTTTAAAGGTTAGTGTAGATGGATCTGGGCTTATGTAGCGGTGCTTAGTATTAGGAGGGATGATTAGTGGCGATTGCATAATGGCAGTATGTAAGTCTGCTTGGAATTTTGTAGTGAAAGTAGGTATGAATGTCCGTAAAGGACTGCAATGATGGTCTGCTGGCTCGGCGGATGGTAGTATCAACCGAGATCGGCCTTGTCTGGGGACGCGTGAATGCGCTGGCAGGCTAGCGTTGCGGTGTCGTGGGGCGGGTTCAGTCCCCCAGCACAAGGACCCACTACAAAAGAATTTCGCATTCACGAATTCACGGGTTTCAAAAGAAAGGTCAACCGAAGTCGAAAAATGTAGGTAACTAACGAAGGGGAAAATTGCTTGCTCAGAGAACAAGTTGAAACGGGTAAAACAGTCGTTACCCGACGATTCTCATGACCCACAAATAAGAGTGGGGCAACCGGATGGATTTGGTGCCCCCTCGCACCCGCCCAACCGGATCAAGATCCAAATGTTGACGTGGCCATATATTTCCCGTTTGAGCGGAAAACTCATGCAAACATACTTTGCATGAGCCTTCCTATCAACGAGAAATATAGATGTGACCGATTTATGTTATAGAATTATGTGATCGGGTCACATAACCCTATGTCATAAAAAGGGCACGTGAGCCACTCAACCCGGCAAGACCCCTGAAACTATGAACAGGTGGAGCGCGCCCGATGACTAGGCCATTTTTTCGAAATAAGCCTTCCCGCGTGCCGGGTCCTATACCCAGTCAGATTCAACGGAATGGAAAGACCGAAGTCCAAAATTTAAAGGTCCATTTTTTTTTAATTTCTATAAATAATAAACAATTTTCAAATTCCTTTTAACTACCAGAAAAATTAGGAAAACGAGAAAGAAAAAACAATCGTTTCAACTACGTAAATTTCAAGACATTTCATTTTGTAATTATTGTGTTTTTTTTATCATTAAAATTATTTAGACTAAGTCTCGAAGAAAAAACAATAACCGAAGAAAAACAGATAACAAAAAATTTCGGGATAAAATCTATTAGCAGTGGAATATTCGGCGGATCCATAATTATTCCTTTGTAATAATTCGAGGAATTTCGCATTAGTTTCAGTTTAATCAATACAAATATGTACTTTTGATATCACAATACAACAAATATTTGTTTGAATTGGAGAGTTAAGATACGCTTTTATCTTTTAATCCTTAGGTAGCAAATCGATATATTCCGATACAATACAAACTGACAAAAAAAAGTAAATACATATATATAATAACGATAATTAAAACCCGTTACTAGAGACGCTTTACACTAGCGAAGCCAAATCTCAACATGATTACATGAAATGTGATTCTTCTTAGTCCAAAACGAATGTTACAATTTGCTTTACTTGTATTCTCTTTGATTACTTGTGACTTCTGTTCAGCATTAACATCTTTCGGGTCGACACTTATCAATTTCTTATTCGTTTGGTCTTTAATTGCGTTTTAGGGAGCAAACAGCTTTTCGATTACCAATAAATATTCATAGAGCTGCACGACCATCAATAGAAGATTGCCGTTGAAGCCTAAGAAACTCTCGCTACACGCTTACGTCGTACTCAATTTCCGAAAGGCGTTTCACGCGATGTGCTAGCTCACTACGTGAGCAAGATTCAAACCGATAGTACGGCCGATATTCGTGTTTCTCTAACTTTCGCAGAGGTATGATTTCCCTACAATGCACAGTTCACAAAAATAGTGTCTTGTAAGCTCACGAATTTCAGAACATAATTTACGCAGCACTAAGCAGGAAAAAACATGGCTTCGATGAAATATAAAGCTACTGTTAAACTACTCAGACGGAAGCAGAATCTGACCCGTGATCTGATCCCGCAATTTGGCTCTAAATGAATGCTAAGCCTTCAGTAAACTGTTGATATCTTTTTGGATGAACACATAGATGTGGCGGTGTTTGTTATACTATGGTATGCGTGAGCGCTCCGATCTCTGTCATATCACATCACTTCGGGATTCTCACAAGATACATCGACTACGGGCGCGGCCAAGCTCCCCAATAGGCAAACGAATAAAACAGCGGCAAACTGTCGCACCAGCACACTCCACAAACCGTTCTCTCGCTCGTTCGGATACACTTGTCTAGGACTAGCCAACATTCTTATGACACTTAAAAATATTTTTGAAATCGACTACCCACGATAGAGATCAGACTTCTAACTAATTCTACACGATGACTGGGTAGATGAGTGTCCATAGGATGATGGCTTACTGATTTCTTGCGCTATTTATAACTGTGCGTCGCTTTTCCGTCCGTTTGGATAATATCACGCATGATATGAAGTTCATGGGACTTTACGATCAACATCTCTCATTATCGCATTCCGCACTCACCCCTGATTTTCAGGAATTCTTAGCCTGCACACAAACGCTCAACTGTAATTTATCACACCAAGCCAGTGACCCAAACGGAAAGCAGCGCGCAATCATTACTATGGATGGGCTTCCTGCACAACTCTAATATTTATTTTCCCTATAAGTTTCTTTCACTTTCGAAAACGCACAATCAGGTGTGAATCACTTCACTAATTTTTCCGCTTTAATTTTGCAACGCCCGGCGGAAACTCTCGAATGCCAAATTCTCATCGAAATCTTTCATTCTTTGGTGTCGTGACGTGACCGCCGTGAAGGTGAATAGCAGACTCCCCGATAAGTCAACAAAGCTCGTCTTTCTTCTTTTTCCAGTGTTGCTACCGGTAAAATTCAATCAGCCGAACTCGAATGCCTTCCATCATGTAATGCACCGTTGGCCTGCACTAAATCAGTGTTTCCACATTCTAAATTTTAATGGGCAGATTTAAAATTTTTTTAAAACCAAAATTTAACTGGAGTGGAGAAATTTTAAATGAACTAAAGAAAATTTAAATGAAGTGAAGAAAGTTAAATGAAGTAAGGAAATGCAAATGAAGTGCAGAAATTTAAATGAAATAAGGAAATTTAAATGAAGCAAAGAACATTTAAATGAAGTGAAGAAATTTAAATGAAGTAAGGAAATGAAAATTTTAAATAGTAATAAAAATTAAATTTTATGAAAAATATAATTAAAGGAAAGCGTTTAAATTTACTATACAGGAAAATTGATATGAAGTTACATTCAATAATAATAATAAGAAGAAAAATTATTCTACAAATTACAAGTACAGGGGGAATAATTACATATTTTTTAAATCTGCCATTATAATTTTGGATAGGAGATAGGAAAGTTTTTGAGCAGTTTGCTAGTGTGACTGCTCGACTACTACAATTTTGTTCGCCAGTTTGTATCCGTTAGCGTTAATGAAGTCTATTATCTTTTGTACCTAGTCCGTTGTTTTTAGGATCATCGTTGTATGTCCTTTGTCAGCCTTTTACATTGCTAGCAGGTTATCCGTAAGTTTTTCCTGAATGTGTCTTAATCTCTTATGGACTTCGTAGTAATTTTGATTTGCTTATGCTAGTGCGTATTTTTTGTAGTAGATCTACTGCAGTTTGTCTTGTATGTGTCTGTAATGATTTTCAACTTTTCAGATCGAACGCGGAACCGACCTCTCATCGGTTCTAGACGTTAAGTCTGAGTAGTGCCAACGGATGGTACCAACAGGTCAACCAATCCGTGCACCGTAACCCATTCGCGCGGTGACTGCTTGTCGGCCAGCTAGTTCGGAGAGGATTTCGGTCGCGGGTCTCCGAATGGGTTACGCTCAATTACAATATTTCAGCCACCTGAACATGCCCGTTTTCCAAACGCGTCAACAATTACTCATCCAGAACGGGAAACCTACGTTACGTTAATTCTGGATGTGATCTCTCCACAGATCTCAAATCAAAAACGCTACAAAATCCTATAGGCGCGTTACCGAATCACCGACGCGGTACCGAAAAATATGCTACTCGAATTTAAACCGACGAAAACTACTCTAATGAAATGACGAAACAATCAAAGGTACCGCGTACCGCGCGCGACGCGAAACCAACTTCAGCGGATTTGTCGAAACCCCATCCTCGCGACGGCATACCTACCTTACACTCTCTCTTCCCACTGAAAAAGAACGAGCCTCTGGAAAGGAAAGTCTTGGTTAAGTTTTAGCAATTCATGTTGTTTTTTTTTATTCTTACACATTCATTAAAAATAATCAATTAGTTCTTCGTCTAAATATTAATAAGGAAGGATAAATTCCTAAAACTAACATTAATTTTAATTCGGGATACAATATTACGAATACTCTACTATTCAACTTATCGTCCCATACTGATTACGTTTCAACCAATAGTTTAAAGTTAATTTTATTCACATCCATCCGAAATTACTGTTTCTTTTTTTTTGCTTTTACTTTTGTAGGCGATGAATATTTATATTTTGGTTACATGTATCCATTACAAATTTCATCTCGGACAAGATTTAGCGTACAGTTTGTTTATTTGTATAAATCTTAAATTATTTTGTAAGATTAAGTCATTTGAATCAATTTGAGTTTAAACTAAATTAATAAATTGCAATGACATTATTTTTTGTAAATAAAATGTCCTTTAACCTAATATCAATGAGTAAGACGTAATAGATTAAATAGGATTTTGATTTGGAAATTGAAATAAAAATTTTAAATAAGTTATTTTGCCAAATATATTATTCATTCTTTTCCACACGAAATGCAAACTAACTATGAAATTGATTTTTGTTTTCTTCAAACATTAAATTAAGTCTTTAGTATTTCAAGCATGGGCTAACAATTGTAATTTTTATTTGTAATTGAGATTTCGCAAGCGTGAATATTTACAGGGTTGAATTGCTAAAAATGGTACTCATTTTATTCTTGTTCTGATCTTTTAAAGAGGAAATAGTTCAAGTTAAAAGCATATGTACTTTTAATTATTCCTTCAAACCAAATTTTAATCTAGAATCAAATCTACGATTGTGACTGTATATGAAGCATCTGTTTCAATGGTGCAGAAATAATTTCACTTTTGAAAATATAGGAATGTAAGGTTGTTTCTTTTTGAGGCAAAGATAATTGTTAATCTCAATACATCATCCAATCTAAAAAGGAATAGCTAGTCTTGATGATATACTCGTTTATTTGGCGATTAATGCGGGCTGCCTCTTTTTACAAATCTCAACTCTTTAATTCACTTCCAAATGAGTCTATATTATGCAATAGAATAACATTCATTGATTTCTTTCATATTTCTTAGTTTCCGCTTTACATGGTATTGGCTTTATATTTAGCTAATACAAAAAAATTTCGACTGAAGCAGCTCATATATTCTTCCATCTTTCACGTCGCTCTAAAAATCGAGCCATTTAACTGGATCACTTTTTTTTTGAAAATACTTCATGCAAATGGTTCAACGGAATTTTCCATTGGTAGCAACAAGTTGTGAACAAATTGCGTTATGGTCCTCAAGTCCTAAAGCTGCACATTCCTGCATTTAGAGTAATTGATTCAATTGAATAACACACTTTCAGACGCTTTTTTGGCTAGCTCTCGAATTTCAAGTACAAGTCAAGGATAGCTAGAAGATTACTCAACTTGAGAAGCCTATATACTGCAAAATTTTACTGCAAGCGAATGGTTATAAAGCACCACATCACAGCCCCATCAAGCATGATGATCTTTAGTCTTATTAGTCGCTTGAACGAACCAAATCGGAACTATATATTCCTCAATTATGTACCCAGAAAACTGCTTCTTTTAGTAACTCTTGGTGGCTAAGGGGCACAAGAATATACTCGTAAGTATAACCACAGACCTTTAACGTTTCCGCGAGGCATTTAATACAGTTCATTTGTCAGGACATACAACTCTATTCGATGCCACTGAATTTAAAGAGGTTTGCATCGAATTAAACAAACACAGACAAGCAGAAAGAAAGAAAAAGAAAATCAATGAGCCTACTATACATGTAGTCAAACGATTATCTAGAGAGGCCAATAAACAATTATCGTGCATTAAACGTTAACCAAATCATCATGGAAAGCTTTTCACTTGAGTGGCACATTTAGGGAAGGAAAGTGCAGATGATTACTGTCGGAGTAGACCACTGCTTCATATAATAAATAGGCGACTTTAATATAAATCATATGCGATGGTATTACAAATAATTAAATGGGGATGTTAGGACCGTGAAAAGGAATCAACTCAAAGATTATTCCAAATTGAAGTGAAGTTCATCCGTAGAATCAGGGCTAGTAGTCATTATCTCTTATTCAAATGTTTACAATCCCCAGTCCACATCTAAAAATAAGCTTTGGTAATATAGAAGATAATGAATCTTTGACAGACGGTGACATCATTTGTAAACTGAAGATGCGTAAGCTCAAGTTTATCAATTACAACACTGCAACTATTCCTTCAGGTTAACGGATATTTTGGTTAAAAAAAAAAAGTGACGTTCAATTTTTATCGGGATCATTTTTTTTTTAGTACCTGTTCGATCCCTCATGTGCCACACTTGTTAGCGCCGCTTGGTAGTTGCTGCGTGCTACGATTTCGACTGCCACGTGGACTTTCCGGGGGACTGGAAGAAGCCGACGCAGGTCCGTCTGGTACGTTATCGAGAGTTCGCCCGTCGTGGGATACCCAGATGGTGCCGCTGGAGGCGCAGCCATCCGCAATCCGGAGTGGTGTCCGGGAGTACCCGGGAACTGTCACGTGCGCAACGGTGCGCGATCGCGATCCGCATTCCCCTAGTTGAAGCTAAAAAATTTACAAATCAGTCGAGGACCATAAATATTTGTCGATTTACCTGGTGACTGCCACTCTTCCCGCGTTCAATGGCACCCCGCGCAACAGATGTGTTACGAAGTCGCAATAAGGCGAAAAAGTAATTCGGTCCACTTGAGTGGGAACCACTATTTTTTCTTTCTTTTTCGTTTTCTTTTTTTTTTAATTATTTTCCCGGCCTCGGAGGTGTTTTTCGAGTCTTATGTTTGAAAAATTGTCTACTCGTAACCTCTCCATGTGGCTGTCAAAATCCACCGCTTGTCACATCGGACAAAACAGCTGTGTGTGGAATGGCACGCCACATGGCGGCAATGTGCCTCTCCATTTGTCGCCAGTGGCATAGTTTTTCGATGGCCACGGTGGAGGGGCATTTCCAGATGGATATGTCTCGAAATGTGTCGGGGTTTGGATTAATTTTATATTTCGAATATTTATATCCACAGATCTAAATATTTGGACAGAAAAGAAATATTTTCTGCGCAACGATATCCGCACGACAGATGAAGTCCGCTGGCACTTCGAGGACATACCCATCTGGCCGGTTGCAAGGGTTCAGGATCGGAATCACTTCGATTCCCGGGCGTAGGCGTCACATTACATGTCTGTTGTTTCTGCGGCAATTTGTTAATGGCAAGTTCAGTGTCGATTACTTATTGTTCCAGGTCTTTGTTAGGGTTTGTGTTATATAAGTTGTATTTCAGTCCATAATCTAACAGCTCCATTTCTTGTGTCTTAAAAGGCGTATCTGATAGATTTATAGTCTATGGATAGAAGGTATTTGTGACACATTTAAACGTAAACAAGTTAAATGTTAAGAGTGGATTGTATTACAAACTCAGACTTGAACTGTCAGTGATTGCGATTTAAAAAGGTACGTAGTTACATTCATTAGCAGTATAAAAATCCTTTAAGTGGTCTTAATTTCACTAATGGATGATTTCATTGTTTACGTGTTATTTTTTTACGTGCCCTTCACTTTAGTAATAATAATGCCACCGCTGTTTGTGTATTCGTCATATCTAAGTTCATTGTGATTGTCTTAAACAAAACGAAGCTGACCACGAATTTGACTAGATATTCACGGTAGGATTCATTTCACATTATTTTGTGTGGCCTGAACATTGTCTGGGTGGCACACTCGACGAAGCGGAAAATGTGAATGCAGATCGCACGAGCGTTTTGCGATGAAGAAAGAATGATAGAGACAGTGGTAGGAAATGGAGGTACTTAAATAATGATTCGACGTTGAATTGTTACAATTAAATAGGTTTTAATGTCAAATGGAAATTCAAACCATGTATGTAAACTCAGTTTTAAAAAATCTCTCGATAAAAGTATCCCACCTATTTTAGCACATCAAACTTGTACTAAAATTCTGTCATTTTACTCACCACTCAAGCTAGACAACATACCACATCCAAATCACCCATCATTTGCCAACCTCACCAATGCGAATGTCACGTACGATATCGAACAAGAGCCAAGCAAGAAGAAAAAGGAAAAAAAGAAACGACGTCGTCGTCGCGACTTGACAGATCTTCTAAAAGTCTGCCACAACATCACGAGAAATAAAAGTAAATAAATATCGGTCTCAGAACGTTGCAAAAACCTTAGAAAAATGCAAAAAATTTAAGTGAAGTGTTTGCCGAGCACAATTGTGCCCATTACGATCGCGTGAATGAGTGTGTGCCGCGATTTTGCTACGGGAAATGTATGCAGCGAAATCTCGTTTTCAAACTCTTGCTTTTGGCTACTGTCGTCGTTTTCGTTGTCCTCTGCATCCGTGTTGCCGTGGTTTTGGCAATCGTCTGAACGTCGCTGGTGCACGGAAAAACTTTTCTAAAGTAGGAAAAAATCAGTCGCCGACGTCGGGGAAGTGGTGGTTGCTGTTACGGTGCTTTTTCGCGCCTCGATTAATTATTTCACGGAAATTTAATTACGACCGCGAATTAGAATCGGGTGGTGTTGGGTGGACGGCAACGTTGACAGTGGCTGCGCCCACGGAGGTGCTCGCCGTTTGTCCTGTCGCCCCGAAAAGTGAAATGTGACTCGGCGTCCGTTCGAGGAAAGAACCTCCGTTTCAGGAGTGCATTGGATGTGTCGTACTCGGGGCCCTTGCGGATATACGCCGCGAGTACGAGTCTAAGAAATTTTCAATTGCTTCGTGAATTTCCACAGGAACCTCCGCCGTTCGAGATTTTTTCTGTGAAGTGGTTGTTTGTGCGCCAAAAACTGGACCAAAGCCGAATCGGAAAACTGCTTTTCCGCAGCAACGCCAATGAGTCGTCGACAGTCTGTGGACCGTCAAGGTGCGTGCAGCCTTCCAGGCAATTGGATATTTTGCTATGAATAATTTTTAACCTGTTTGAAGTCGAAGAATGCAATGAAAGTGTTTGCGAGCGCTTTCTTCTCGCACGCTCGCATTGCAAGGTTTATGCAAGTAGTTTCAGTTGGGTTTGATCCGCAAGAACTGGTATTGTGGTTCTGGACTAGGTAAGTGTCAAAAGGAACTCGTATTGGAACACCTGAATGCAGCCGAAGTGCAGGAAAATTCACCTTCGACGAAGGAGAAAAGTCTCGGCCGCGAGCGCGGCTCGAGCTGCTGCTGATCATGAACGAACGAGCCGAGAAGAATTTCATTTTCATCTCCCTCCGCAGCTACTACTGCTGCTGCCGTGCTAAAAATAAAACGCATATTTTCGGTGCGTTGTGTCTATTCTGCTCACTCCCACGGCTCATGGCCGAGCGCCAACTCACTCTGCTCCACCGCTCGCTGACACGGTGTTTTTATCGAGTGCGCTCGATGCAAATTTCTACGTCTATGACTCGGCGGTGCTGTGTGTCTTTTCGCCTATTTAACCTTTAATTCATTTTTAATCGCAATCCCGTTGCGATTAAGAACTCTTGAGTTGCGAGCGAGCTGGGTAGTGCGCTGAGTGTGCGAGTGCGGTTCCGCAAGAATCATTTTTGCGCCAATTTAACGCTGTTTTGGGAGCTAGCGCCAGGTTAGTGACGAATGAGCGAAAGTTGCGGAGAAAAGTAGCACACAGCCAGCATGTAAGCAAGCAGGCAAGCACACATACGATAGAGATGTGCACCAGGCGCGGCGCAGGCGGTAACCCTCAAATAGAAAGTGTCGGCCGGTCGGTCGCCATTATGGATGATGCGCCTCAACCGTACGTCGCTAACACCGTGGTGACGAGTGAGCCTGATGGAGCAGTGCTTCGCAACGAGACCAATTACCGAAAGGGTTTAATAACCTTAAGTGAGTCTCAGCTTCCTGTATTGTTGATTCTTTGGTGGGAATGTTGTTTACCTGGCCGAAATGTCGTTCGGTTTGATAGGGGTGAATTGGGTACAAGGCTGAAACAAATTAGATTTGATAAAATACCGATAGGGTTAAATTGTGACAAAAATTTTATATTAAAAGGGGTGTACATTTTGCGCAAAGAATGAATGAAAATTGAAAGCAAGTTAACTTATTCAACGTATTTAAAATTTGGGTTATTGGTGAGTTTTTGAATGAATCATACTTCGCTTTAATTGTTTTATTTTTTTGTTCTTAAATGATTTAAGATGTGCGAAAAGGTAGTTAAGACGTAATTATTTGAATGTCCCATCAATTTCGAAACGCATTTTCTTTAGTAATTTTTTCCTATTGCACGATCGGGCTGTATTCAGAAATTTAATGTTACTGCAATATTAGGTAAACAAGTCTGATAGACGGAAGTATGCTCCTGAAGGGTTTGGTAATCAACCTATCATATGCAAACGTCGATATGAATAAATTCAAGAAATAATTGAATGAAATGTACGTTCGACAACAAATACTCGGTTTAAAATATGAGCTGTTAATACTCTAATTTAAGCGGCTGCCATTTTGTTTTTGTCTCACAAGTATCATTACTAAATAGGATCTTAAACTTAAATAGTTATGCAAAAATAGCAACACAATGCAACTGATTAATTTGGTCTAAGTAAATCGTCTCATGTTGAGAAGATCTGACCGTAGCGGCACTTTTAACTGATTCGCCACTTCAAGGTCTTGAATGGCCTACAGCAGGGAGCAGTTACTGCGCCTCTCATTTGCGAGCTATTGAACGCCAACGTAATCATTGGTAGCGTTTGCTGATGATCTGATCATTCATACGGTAGGCCGAAAAGCTAGTGTTTCAGATCAATCTTCAAAAAATGTTCAATGATGTGTAGCTCTCCACGGACAATTGGCGAATGAAAATCAATGCGCAGATATCGCTGCAGGGGGCCAGTCAAGACCTGAAACGTAATTGGAAGGATTTCCATACTGTGGCTGGTGAGGGTAGTTCAGAACGGGTTCCACATAAATCCTGTGTTGATACCTCGGTGTTCATCTCGATCAGCATCTGTACTACACTGAACATGTCAAAACAATGATCACTAAAGCACAAATAGTAGTCATGGCCCTTCAATGGCACTTTCATTCCAGATACATTGATTAAAAGGTCAAAGTTATCTGTTCCAACGCCTTGGTTAGATCTGTTTTGACAAATGGATGTCGGGTCTGGTACAACCAGAGTGCTTCTTCTTCTTCTTAGCGCTACAGCCCCTCTCGGGCCTTCACTTCTTGCAAACGGTGCCTCCAATTGTCTCGGTCCATTGACCGCGTCCTCCGATTTCAAAATCCGAGCAGCGATAAACTGTCTTCGTCGACCGAGTCAGACCAGCGTTTCCTCGGTTTCCCCACTCTTCTCTTTTTGGGTATCCGTTGTTCGTCCATGCGATTCATGTGGCCAGCCCATTGTAGTTTCCGCAGTTATAATGTTTAGGCTGGGATGGAATTACCATAAAGAACCGCAACGATGGTCTGCTGCCTCAGCGAGCGGAGATGCTCGCCGAAATTGGTCTTGTCTGAGGACGCGTGAATGCGCTTGCAGGATAGCTTCGCGGTGTCGTGGGGCGGGTTCTTTTTCCCCAGCACAAGGGCCCACTAGAAAAAATTTTCACATTCACGAATTGTTCGATAAACGAGAAAATGCACGATTGATCCGATAAAATGTGTCGACGGGCGAAGCAACCTACCGAAAGGAGGAACTGTGGAAATCGACGCCGATGCTCGACTGACGCACGCGAAAAGACAGACGATTTACTCCTTACTACCGAGTACTCACGACCCATAACCAAGAGTGGGGCATCCAGTTGGATACGGTGCAAGATCCATTGTAGACGTGGCCTTTTGTTTAAGATTTGTACCAAAAGTTTACTTAATAGAATCATATAAAAATTTAGCATAAAGAAAAAACCTGTGCGGAAGGCCACTTTACCCCGGCGAGAGCCTCTGGAACTTTAAAAATAGAAGGAGCTACATACCGATGGCCAGCTCAGACTAGGAGGATCCAGCAAAGTTGCGGTTCCCATACCCGTTTGAAATACTCCAAATGAGAAGACCGAACGTGTTAAACTTTTTAACCAATAAATTAAGAAATCTTATGTTAAGTATTGTGTTACTCGATAATTGCCATGTTCAATGTGTTTAAGCTTCGCAAAATAAACAAAGAAATCTGTTTATTTCACGAATCTTAAACACATTGTACATGGCGACTATCGACTAACGTAATACTTAACATAACATTTCTTATTTCCGTGCGGGCAACAAATTTATTGATTAGCTTTTAATATATTTTTTTAAGGTAACAAATAATCATATAAAAAGATAAAAAAAAATCAAGAAAACGAACCAAAAGAAAACTCTACTCACCCCTTTGTCCTTGGACGAGCGCTCGTACCTGAAACTAAGGGCTACAAATTTTACTGTTATATTACATTTCATTATTATATCTCCCTGTATTTATTTAATGTTTATTGTGAATTCTAATTACTAATAAATCCGCATAGAAAAGAAGAAAAAAAACAGAAAGGACGCCTTGGATCTATGTGCGTAACTACGAATCCCTTCTTCTTCGTAGCACTACAGCACCTCTCGAGCCTTCGCTTTCTGCAAATAGCGCCTCCAACTGCCTCAGTGAATTTTGTAATCCAAGGAGCGATGAACTGTCTTCGTCGACCGAGTCAGATCAGCGTTTCCTTGGTTTCTCCACTGGTCTCCGGCCTTCAATTTTCCCAACGAATGCCTTTTTGGATATCCGTTGTTCGTCCATACGATTCATGTGGCCAGCCCATTGCAGCTACCGCAGTCTTACAATCGTTGAGATCTCCGGCTCGTCAAAAATTTCATACAGCTTATGGTTCTACCCCTAAACATCCACTTAGGAAGTTTTTCTAAAATTAACGGAACCTTCTTGTTTACTTATGTTTGAATAAGTTACGGATTTGATACATCTATGTGATCCCAGTTGATTTTAATATTCAAATTAGTTTTTTATGCGTTTCTAGCGAAAGTAATAACACCGTTCATCACTTCACGGCCACCACCCTCAATTTTGTTCACAATTCACCACGAGTAAGTCTAACTCTGCCATCTCCCAAGCGATAACCGACTCCTCTAAACATAAGCTTGGTAACTGAAAGGTGATGAAGATGTGAATATTAAAAATTCTGATTTGCAAACTATCACATTGGTATAGATTTTCATGACAAAATCTCTTTTTGGTTACCTTAAATTAAGTTGAGATTTACATAAATAGCAAATAAATCGCATAATTCACAACCCAAAATCCAAATTAATCGTGATCACTGTATCATACATAATTAATTCATTTCAAGATATATAAATACAAATTATATTGCCCCCTAGTGATGAAACTTTGAGCCTATGTCAATGAACTGGAATGAACAAACTTCGGGAATATTTCCGGTGAGTGTCAAATTTTCCCGAAGCCTATTTGGCCACGCCCATGTTAACAAACTTTTCAAGAATTTAAAAATTATGACTTATGTTTGAACTCATGCAGCTTTTAAACTTAGATCAACATGGGCACTTATTTTTGATCAATAATTCATAATTTAGTTGTCCAATGAGCCTCCTAATGGTTAGGAACCAGTAAAATTCTGGCACTGTATAACTTCGCACTTTATAAATAGTTTTCATCTCAAAACAATAGTGTCACTTTCACTTTTGGCTGTTTTTCATTTCGAAGATATATTAGCACTCTCGTATGCTACTTTATAGTACAAAACAATTACTTTGATTCTAATAACTATTAAATTAATTTGTGATAGTCACTCACCAAATAATTTTACCGGCTGATTTGGCATTCGTATCACATCGAAGATACCCGAATGAAGAATCAGCTGAGACAGGGGAAATCAACAAAATAAGCTAATGGTGCATACACGATGACTAAATAAGGCAAAATCAAATAAAGTTTCTCCACTTTTTAATCAAATTACATAAATCAAAATTTCATATGTTTTATTTTGTTGGTTGCCTCCAGCAAATCAAGCGCGCTGTTATTCAAATTTATCAAAATATAGTAATAAAATTTATTTTTCTGTGATTTACTGTGATCGTACCTTCATGTAAAGTAGTTCATCATAATAAAATTTCAGGTGAGTGTCAAACTGGGCACAAACATAGCCGAATATGGCGGTTCCATACTCAAAATAGTAAATGAATATTTACTATTTTGAGTATGGCAATTTGCGATTAATGAATGAAAACAAAATATTTTTGAGAAGTTCATGACTTCATTTTATACAAAAGATCGTTTAGAAGAAATCACAAGGGGTCGTTCAAGTATTACGTTAGCAGATTTATTACAATTATTTAACCCCCATCCCCCTTGTCAGCAAAAGTAAGCAAAGCTCTTACCCCCCTCCCATGCTTACGTAAACATTGTTATATGCATTTTTCTTTAAATGTATCCTGTTTTTTTTTATTTATTCATGAGCAGCAGATATAATAATAGAACTAAAAGAATAGATTTAGGATAGAGAACTTTAACGCACTTAATATTCATTTAAACAAACGTTATTGACATGGTATTCAACATAGAGTGAGGTACCAATATTATAACCATAAGTGATATTACGAACAAAACAAACTTCTTTTAAATTTTTTGGTACACATATTAATTTCAATTAACAGTCTTCAGTCCATGACACCCGAATTCATGATTCTAAGTTTTCGATGATATTGGATGTTTGCTGCTCAATGTTGTATGTCTGCTCACTTTCATCCGATTTTTGAATGTCTACCTCGTTCTCATTGAGCCATTCAACATCGTGGTGCTCTAAATTTTGAATAATACACACCAGTTCATTAGCACGACGAGCAGCGACTCTAATATGCCTAACTTTCATATCAGTGTGCCTGCTTACTTTTTTATGGATCTTCTCGATGTGATGATTTAGTGACATGACGGAAGCATGATAAAGACCACACGTTTTCCATGTTCGACTTGATAGCTTCAATTTTACCGTCGTACAAAAATAATCGTAGGGCATTTGCAGGAAATTTTTGAGTGAAGCATTTAAGCTTAGAGCTAAATTGACTGGAAGATTGAGAAATTGCCCTTCATCATTCAAAACCAAGTCATCACCTGTTGGTTTTACTTTTACTTGTGATGGAAGAAACCTGTTGTCTAGTAATCTAAATAGGCCACTTCTTCGATGACAGCATTCTATGTTTCTACATTTTACAATTTGAAGCAAGTATTGGTTTTCACACACATGTTCGGAATACCATTTAACGTCTGGGAAATCATGTAGTTCTTGTTCGCCCGGCCCAACATATTTTGCAGAAACATGACAGCCATCAATTTCCATTGAACTCCATACTTCAGCTAACACATTTCCTGCAAGCTCGAAATTGGATCTTTCTAAATGGTCATTAATTGTAACGCCACGTTCATCCAAATGAGACCCAAAATGGTCATGAGGCAATATCAAACCAGCCAGTTCCCGACTAAGAGGAGCCATTCTGCGCTCTACTCTGTTATACGCACTTCTGCCAGGAGCATTGGTAGCTAAAAATAATGTATCGACATCGTGTCGCTTAAAGTGCTGCATAGCAAACCCTATAACTTTTTGATAACGTAGATTTTAATCTGGCCCTCCATCGCCCGCTTATTACAACTGGTTTTACCAATCCATGGTCAGTTTTAGCTAACGCTTGAAACTCTTCAAGTTCGAGAAGCGTCTCGAAATCCTGAGCATGAGTATTAGCAGTAGATGAATTATTCCATGTGCATTAGGAGAGGTGCTTGCTTATTTGCCGCAGTAGCACCAATAGGGATCCGAGCTTTATCATCTTGAGATATGAAAAATACTTGATCTGGTCCAAGTATGGATGAGAGGTTCTCCAAGTAATGGATTGACGTTTCAGCGAAATTGATATCTAAGTGGCTTTTGTGGTGATCAGCCTGAGCCCGAGTCAGCTTAACAGAGACTGTCGACACATGTCTTTTTCCCTTTGCAGAATTAGATTTTCTGGGAATCAAACGAAGAAATGTCGCACTTCGCCCAATGTCAAATCCTATTTTACGTAATTCTTGTGTGAGTTCATCATGAGTTTTTAGACTGCGAAAATATTCCGTTCGTCTTCTATCACCTGCTGCATTCCCAAATACTGCAATATCCGCAATTGTTTTCAATAGTAATGGTTGATCGTTTTCTAGGCTAGGACATCCGACTGAATCCCTTAGGGATAGTTTTTTTTAATTTCTGGATTTTCAAGACAAATATCTTCTAACTTTCTTTTCATACCATCTCTGTGTTTCTTCTGGGAAATGGCGTTTTGAACCTTCCTGTTTAAAGACTGTTTCGCTGTTTTTAATTCTTCGCGCAACTTAATGATCTGTTTATCAACTTCAACACGGCTTGGCATAGTATCTCTGGCAGAATACAAAGCATTCAGATTTTTTTGGGTAGAGCAAACTGATTTTGCATAGCTGCCTGAGAAGGTTTTGCTCTCGGCTGTTTATCTGTATTTTCTGTGTTTTCGTATTGCTGTTGTGATTCCACTCCATGTTTTATGTCGTCTTCTACCTGTTCTTTAGTATTCGAAGCTGGCTGTTTAATTTGTGTTTTGTCTGCAGGCTTACAGGTATTCGTTGCCTAAAAATTAAAACACTCTATAGGTACTGCTAATGATTCTCTTATTAAGCTTAAAAAGAGATACATACACACTATAGCGAGTACTTTTAACATGTTTCATTTACTTTAACATAGCGAAAATGAACCTACAGTTTTATACATCCATCCGATCAAATTCTAAATAAATAATGCTCGTTAAACTATCCTCTTTAGGTTTTATTTGCAAGGTCTCGTTTACAGTCTTTTAAAAAATCCTTATAAATATCTGATTTAAATGCCAAATATGTTTAACTCAAAATTTAGTTGTCCCGAAAACAGCCGAATATGTAAGAAGTTAGTTAAAGAGAAAAAAAGAAAACCTGTACTTTGGACGCTCATAACAGGTTTTTTATATGAAGATAGCCTCACTATTATCTTATACCTCTAGGGGGACACAAGCGTTTCTAAGTGGCCTAGACACTACAAACATTTTCTGACTTTCAAAAAAAAATTCAGGAATATCTTGTAATATTGAAATTTCATTTCGACTGCTCAAGCAATGAGGTCAGTAAAACGTAGACAAAATGGCGACAAATAGACTAATAAATATGTGGGTAAAGCAGCTATTTGAACGACTTGTTTGATTAGCTAATTTATTTACAAAATCCTTCTGACAGATGCACTCTCCTGCTATTTCGACGTGTTTTCAACTTGCTTTCTCAAATTTTGAGCTACCTGTTGTCACGCACCCAACAGGGTCAAAAACCATTAGCTCATCGTCTAAGTGGGCATCATATTGCTGCTGCCCTCGATCAACAACAACAAGTGGACTTTATTTATACGGATTTCTTAAAGCCTTTAATTCAGTGAATCACTCTCTCCTATTTGAGAAACTTTTAGGGTTCAATGTCACAAGTTGCTTCTATTCCTGGCTTCTCTCCTATGTCCTGAATCGTCAATGTGTAATCACTTTAAACTCTTGCTTCTCTTCTTTATACCCGAGCTTGGGAGTTCCGCAAGGCTCAATACTTGGCCCTATACTATTTTTACTTTTTATCAATGGTCTACCTTCTGTTATCACATCCCCCTGTCTCCTTTATGCTGATGACTTCAAGATTGTTCGAGTGATTGATTCCCTGTTAGATGTGGATATATTTCAAACTGATCTTCAGCGTCTTAGTGACTGGTGTGAATCAGATTACATTCTCCTGCAAAAAATGTCGTCTCCTCTCAACGTATAGGCTTGTTGGTAGCCCTTTGAGCAATGTAACCTCCTTCAAGGACCTTGGTGTGCTTTTCGATTGTAAACTGAAGTTTGATCTCCACATTGCTCTAATTATTAAGAAATACTCCCGCTTAACTGGATTTATTTTACGATCCGCTTCGTCATTCCAACATATCACCTCCTGTATGTGTCTTTATTTCTCACTAGTACCTAGTCATTTGGAGTACTGCACCCGAATTTGGAGTCCGTACCACAGGAAGCATATCGATGCTCTTGTCAGTTCAACGCAGATTCACACGGTCTCGATTCTTCAAATTCAATCTTCCTTACTCCCCTTATGATGACCGACTACATACTTTGAGCCTTCCTACCCTCGAGTCCAGACGTCATCATAGCCTTTTACGTCAAAATGTATGCAGGCAAATAAATACATTCGACGCTGCTCGCCCTAATAGATCCTCGCTTCAATGTCGGGTTCCGTATGCACGTTGCTTACCTCGTATGCACAACCAGCGAAGTCTTGGTCCTCTATCACAGTCTCTTGGCGTATTCTACTCTTCAATGAAAAATCAAATTTATAAATATTCCTATAAATCTTAATTTTTGATATCGTATTGTGATCTTTTTTCTTGAACTTCTTCCATATTTTGAATTCATATAATTGTATTTAAATATTGTATTAATTGACTTGTAACTGGACTATTAGTCTGTAAGTTGATTTTTCTAAAATAAATAAATAACTTTGATGATAAAGCGTCCAAATTTTCGCCAACAGAGAAATTGAAAATCGAAGAAAATTATCTTATGATAAACTTGGAAATTCAAAGAATTCACGTGCATATGAATAACCTAGGCGCACACTCAAATATGGAACAGAGCATCTGATCCTTATTGAAGTCGCACGGATCCTGATTCGTACGCGTACAATTCACTGTGTTTAAGTGGAAAATTGTACATGTGTGAAAAACATGTTTTGTGATCTCGCACATAGTGTGAAATTGGAATCGTAAATTTCAAGATAACCTAAAATGTCAACGAAGGAGTTTTCTTAAAGAAACAATGTGGGAATGTACTTAATACATTCAGGCCAACAGTTTCCTGATGCAGGATGAATGAAGAGGCAAATTTTTGAGCAGGCGGATATTGGACGAGGAATTTATTAAAGTTAAATCGGCTTTGAAATTCTCGTTTCCTCACTAATAAGTGCATTAGCGATGCCAAACTTCAAAATTTCGGGAAATTTCTCGAATTAACATTTCATTACATAATTGATACGATATACTATCAGTATTTATACTATTATATATTACAATTTGCAGTATTTCGTTGTGTTATATTTTCCTTTGAACTTCTATCATTCTGTTAAAATACAATAAACATTTTATAAAAAAGGTTAGTAATTTTTTAACTAATAAATGTACGGTTAAACGTTATACCTTTTTATACCCAGTAATAAAGACATCATTCTAACATGGTGTGACCGACGTGATTATATGAAAAAAGGTTGGAAACCGCCGTCTAATCTCTAACATGAACTGCTACTGCGCTTCCGCACCTTCTCTTTTACAACAAATCGACACAAACTCCAACAAAGTGTCTACTGTCCCATCAACATTATCATGTGGCCGCCGTCGATGATGGCGGGCCCCCTTTTGGAAAATGTTCGTATATTCCGTGCTCGCCGCACATGAGCCAGCCAACCTGCCAGTCTCCAATGTTCATGACTAACTTTCTTCGTTTCGTTGAGCTCCTCTCAACATAAACAAACCATAAATGAAAAGTTGTGAGCTGAGTTGCCTCGAGTTTACTATAGTTTGCTGGGTGCTTTTCATTTTGCTTTGACTTTTGCTTTTGGCTCCAACAATCGACTCAGTCAAAGCAGCAGCACCGAGGCCTGCATTGTTTGGGGGGCGAAGTTCGTCCTACACATGGCCGTCGTCGTATCGTTTGTATTATTATGATTCTGATAAAATTTTTCAATTGAGGCAATCAGGGAAGCATATTCCGTACGGTACTGCTTCCTCACTTGCATGAGACGTCACTTTTTCTGATTGCTGCTGCTGCTGTGTGACACCCAAAGCCAAACCGCCAAAGCCTTCGCCCGTGCCCAGTGTCATGCTTTTCCATGCCATAATGGGTTTTGTTTACAAGTTGTCAATTCGGGTCTTGGACTCAATTTGATAAATTTTTATTGGCGTAGCATGTAGCAGCGTGGTTGTGCCGTTGTGCGGTGAATGGTTGATAACTCGCTCCAAGCATTGTCACGTTAGGCGCCGGAGATGAGTTATTTTTGGATGGAATTTTCCTAACGAATTTTAAACACGGAATTCAACAGGTTTGAGTGCATTCTGCAAGTGATAGCGGATTGTCATTTGATAGGCATTGACTTTGATATTAGATTTGATTGATAACATCCACTTGCGATTACTTGAATTGATGAAGTAGAATTTTATACATTTATCGATATATCGATGGCTTGTGCGTTTAAGCCATAGCCAATACACATCTAACATAGGTTAGGAAGAAGGAAAAAAAAACATATATGTAATTTTATTAAATTCTCGACGAATAAATTCATGATTTTAATTAAATCAAGGCTAACAGATCTTTGATTTGTGTCCTTGAAATAATAAACACTTAAAATGTAAATGCACCTTAGCAGAATAAGCGTCAAAAGCTAACAGTTGCAAATGTGGCTAATTTTTCTCAATTTGCCATGCATGACTCGTGCTATGTGAAGAATAAAAAGTAAGAACCGGATGGACAGACAAATCAGAGTTTAAAACTACTACTATATGATGTCCTTTCTTTTCGTGGATCAGTGCTTTTGGAATAGCTCTAGATTTTGTCGTTGAGGGATGAAATTTTTGCTGACTCAATAGTCTTATATGTTTTTCACATAGATATAAGCCAATTACGTCCTTCTATACTTAAAGAAAACGATACAATGCGACAACCCAAGCCGAGCTCTAATTATCACGGCTCTGCAACTTAGTTTCTCAGTTGATCACTCCCAGCAAGAATCTGCTGTCAGCTTCTATCGTGTCTTGCCATCGAGTCCTCGCTCTTCCCGCTGGACCTCTACCTTGTGCTCTACCCTTTAATGTTCGTTTAGTTTGTCGGTTTTCTTCCATTCTTTCTACATGGCCTGCCCATTGAATTTGCGTAACTTTACGCAAACAGATACAGGTTGTTCGTCCAATAGTGCATACAACTCATCGTTGTAACGTAGTCTCCACTCCGTGCCTCGTTTCACTGGGCCGTAGATTTTCCGGAGCAATTTCCGTTCAAATAAGTCCACTGCCTTTTCGGTGACGAACAGGTTTGACTAGTGATTTGTAAATACGAAGCTTACTGTGTTCAACTCTGAACATTAGAATGGGAATACAGAGTAATAGGCTATATTCGCGGCATTTATTCGGTGTTCAATCTCGTCCTTCGCTCATTCTATTCAGGTTGGCTCAAGATAGACAAAATTATCTACTCTTTCAGGGTTATAGTCTCCTACGGTTAGATTTTGTCAGATTGGATTGTTCTTCCTCGTTTGAGTCATGAATTTCATTAACTCATAGGCCAATTCGGTTTGCTTTAGAGTCTGGACTCAGAAATGCTTCTTTGGCATCTGATATTGACCTTGCCATAATATTGACATCATCAGCATATGCTACAAATGGTGTGGATTTGAACATTAATATACCAGAGATTTAGCTGTTGGCCTTGTCTGAGGACGCGTGAATGCGCTGGTAGGGTAGCAATGCGGTGTCGTGGGGTTGGTTCTTTTCCCGCGCACAAGGACCCATTACAAAAAAAAAATTCGCACTCACGAATTGAAAGGATCTAATGCCGATCGACTGGTGTCGAGGCCGAGAAAACCTACTAAGGGCTGAAATTGCTTATAGCCAGTAATAAAATGGGCCGGGAGAAAACAGACAGACTTGAGCGGGCTTCGTCGTTACCGACGATACTTATGGCCCCCAAATAAGAGTGGGGCATCCAGGAGGAAGCGGTGCACCCTCCCAACCGGATCAAGATCCAAATATAAGCGTGGCCATATATTTTCCATTTAAGTGAAAAACTCATACAAACATAATTTGCATGAATTTTCCCTTTAAATGAAAAATATAAACGTGGCAAATTTATGTCATAGTATTATATGTAGAACCACATAACACTATGCTATAAATAGGCAGGCGAGCGGAAGGCCACCTTACCCGGCAAGAGCACCTGTAACGCTTCAAAAGGGATGAGCTTGCCCGATGGCTAACTCATTATCGTGGAGGGACCAGCCAACGTGGCGGGTTCCATACCCGGTCAGGATTCAAAGGTGAAAGGAAAGACCGAGCTTTAATCTTAATGATTCATTATTTATATTCCTTGAATTTTTATTGAACAAAAAAACTTGAAAACTTCCTTGGATTTTTATTGAACAAGAAAAACTGGTTAACTGGACGTTAACAATATTTCAAATAAAAGGAATTTCCTCCAAATACAACAAAATGTAAGTTACTTTGAATTTACTTAAAGCAAAACAAAAATTGTTTAGCCTAAAACCTTATTTTTTAGTCTGAAACAAGTAAATATCTAAACGAAATGTCGAAATAGAATTTTTGTTTGGTAGAATTTTGTGTTTTTGACAATGTAGGAAAATATTTTTTTTTATTAATACACAAAAGAGGGTACTCACCCAACATCCGGTGCCCGCTGATGATGTGGATGATGCCTGAAAACAATTGAAATGGGGTGGAAAATTCCAAATCACATTTTCGTACTGTATATAAATCAACTTCCTTAATCAAATATAATATCGAGAAGAGCTGCTTTGGGTCAACTATATCAACAAGTGGTTCCATTATAGAGACTTTTCGAATACAACCCATATCAAAACCAAAAAAACATAGCTCCACCAATTAACTTCTTTCCTCATCCTGACGATCTTCAATTGCAGTTATGAACAAAGTTCCACAATCTAGAAACATCATCCCGTTTCCCTTTAGCCACTTATCTCTTGCGAACACACCGTATCCAACATTGATTCGTAAAGTAAACAGTATCCCATTCATTCGGATATTATGATATCGACTTCTTAATCCTATCTGGCATTTCCTCGTCCTCGACTTTTCCTTTGATAACAGTTATCACGCCTGTTAATTTATTGTCAGTAACAATTATCACTTGTTCTCTATGAGCTAATTTCACCAGTGGTGGATGAGCATGCTTAACGTTTTTGTTCCATCCTTGTCTGTCGCACAGAATTCGGTCATGGACGAGCGGATGTGTAATCACGTCCAAAGTTTCGTTTAAATGAAACGAACTCGATTTATTCTCAAATGGAATTGGCTTTTATTTTCTCTTCGACAATATGTCACACAGATTATGGGGAAAAATCAAATGAGCAGAAAAAATATTCTTGAAAATTCGGAAATTAATGTAGCACAATTCCTATCTACACAATATTCGAACTTTCGCTGAACTCCCCGAAAACCCTCTACACAATGAATTATTCACCCGTAGAAAATTTCAGCAGGAACAACCGCGAAATGAAAATCAAATTCTTCGGCATGCGGTTTCCGCGAATCGCCAATTTACACAAAGTTAGCGGATTTCCAGAGGATGACACGAGTTCGGGATAAAAACAGACAGATAGTAGTTGATTTTCACTATATACACTATGTACACGAGTGTTAGCAAAGAAATTATCCAACAGTGAAAACAAAGATTGCAAACTGATATCACGCTTGCCGGCGCGGTTCCACCGACGTGTTCCCGTGGCATTCAAAAGCAGACTCCTCGATCCGTCCAAATTTCGGCATACTTTCTATGCCGCTCCGGTAAATTGATATGAGCTTCTAGCTCAGCCAAGTTAGATTGCATTCGCCAATGCAATACATGGACGGGATGTATTAAATCAGTTTTCTCATGTCAAAAATTTAAATTGGCAGATATGCGTAATAAAATTAATAAAAAAATAATAATATATTGAAAAGTTTAAATCATAATAAAAAGATAAATATTATAAAGAATATCAATGCAAAGGAAAATTTAAGTTTAATATACAGGGTGCCTACGGTATTTGAGGAAAAATTGAGAGTAAAATTAATTAGCTTGTATTTTTAACAAAATTTAATGAAATTTCAAGAATTTTTTATACAACGTTAATTCAATATATGGCTATAAATTTATTCAATATAATCGCCATTAGCAGCAATAACCTCTTCGATCCGGGTCCGGAAACGATTACATGCCCGAATCAAATTCTCCTTGTCCATATTGACCATAACGGCATTAATAGCAGTCTTCAGCGAAGAAGTGGTATTATGAGGACGCTTATTGGTCTCACGCTCAACTACGCCCCATACGTCATAATCCAAAGGATTAAGGTCTGGGGAGCTAGATGGCCATAGGTTCGGTGTTATGTGGTCATGAAAATTTTTGGCCATCCAATCTTGTGTCGCCATCGCTTTATGTAAAGGAGCAGAGTATTGTTGAAAAATGTATGGTCTGCCTCCGCTTACATTGTCTATCCAGGGTTTCACTACCATCTCCAAAACCTCGATGTAAGCAGCAGAATTCACTCGAAGTCCCTGAGTAAAAAAATGTGGTGGCATAACATGTCCTTCGTTGCTGACAACACCCAAAACCATAACAGTGGCTGGAAATTTGGTGTGCATAACAACAGGAACCTCCGTAGGATTTGAACATAGCCATCTGTCATTTCTGCGGTTGCTCTTTTGATTTTGGCCAAAAATTTTTTTGCCGGAAAAAACCGTAACATTTTGGGCGCCTCAGGATGTTTGATTTTGTTTAAAAGACGTTTTGATCGGGTAACCCTCTGTTCCCGTGTTCGTTCCGACATCACGTAAGACTTATACCGAAGACTCTACGAATAAGGCGCTCAGAAACATGAAGCTCGCTTGCAAGGACCCTCATTGATTTTGAAGGGTCCTCGTCTATGATCGCTTCCACTTACTCTGACAGTGTCAAAACGTTGCTCGTGTTTTTTTGCGTTTTGCAACCGATTCTGTATCGCCTCCTGATGCTTCCAGCTCACGGCGAACCTTATGCACGAATGAACAGGAGCAATTAAGAAAATTAGAGATCTCTAGATCTGTATGGTTCGCACATATAGCGACGATGACAGCATATCTCTTCATTTCTTGAGTGATGTTGTAGTCCGCCATTTCTTATCTGAAAAGGAAAAAAAGTAAAAAAATAAATTCGCGAAGTTATAGTCACATTTATGAATGTCCTCAAATACCGTACGCACCCTGTAGTTTGTTGAGGCCGATTCTATAGATTATGCTGAAGACTTAAATCAAAGACGTGTGTATCTTTTTGATGCCGAACATTGACGAGGTCGGAACATTACCATCAACTGATTGTGTAGAGAATCATTGCCGGGTGGGTCTACACCATGTCCGTCAATACAGGGTTCTATTTATTGCAACACCCCAACTTTTTGAATATTTTCTTAACAACGATTATAAAAAAATTCAGAAAACATAAATGAACGCAATTCAGTATTAATGCAAATCGAATAATAAGACAAAATATCAAGTACGTAAATCAATTATGATTCATAAAAACGTACGAAAATATTGAAAGTGATCATGTAAGTATTAATTTAATTCATTGTTCAAGGCCCATGCCTTTGACCCAAAATTTATGCTTTTCGTCTGGTAGTGCTTTCGTTAAACAATCCGCAGTATTTTCTGTTGTCGGGACGAATCTGATCGTAGCTGACTTTACTGCGTATGTATATTAGTTGTATCTTACATCAATATGCTTCGTCCTTACTCTGAAGCTGTCTCCCATAGGTAATAAAATAGCTCTTTGGTTGTCACAGCATATGGGAATTCTTACTATTTCATTATTGAATTGCTCGTAGAACTGTTTTAACCAGACAGCGTCTTGCGTAGTTGCCGCCAAAGCCATATACTCAGCTTCCGTGCTTGATATACTCTCCTCCATAGTATACTCACCTAGTATCCACACAAAATCTACCCTCCGGAAAAATCCGAAGAGCGCACCATAAATCCTCGGCAGCAGGTAGTTAAACGCTGATGTGAGGATTGGCGCGAATATAAACATGTGGTTCTGATGGGAGATTTCAGGATTACCAGATCTCAAAAAAGTAATAATTTTGCAGAAAAACAAAATCGTTCTATGCATTCTTTAGTTTTCTATTCGTATTTGGCAGCACTCGCATGTTCTGAAATGCGTAAAAAAACGCGTTCGTCGGAAATTTTATTTGCTTTTTGTTTTGTTTTTTGAGTACAACAGGCCGCGGCTCAGCTGACGTGCCCCGGATCAGCTGATCGGCCCCTGGGAAAATTCAGAAAGTGTGTAACACAGGGTAAATGGAAGGTGTGGATACTTGAATGTACTATGGCCTCCTGTTGCCCCATGAAATGGTGCCTCCTGCTAACTTAAATACATAGTCAATACAGGATCGTCGCTTAACATCTGAGGTCCAGTCAGCATCACTAACCCATTGAAAGCTTCGCCATCTGAATGACAATACAATATTTTGTAATTAATTGTTGATTTTAAATACCTAAATATCCTTTTCACAGCTGTCCAGTGTGCTTCGCTGAATTCCGTATTGAATCGGCTGTCGTCGTTCACTGCGAATGCGATGTCAGGTCTTGAGCCTTGTGACAGGTACAACAAGCTTCTTACAGCTTCTTGATATGGAGTTTTATCCTTGTTTCCAATCATAACCTTTGATTTGGGTCGCTGGTTGTTGACTGCGGTTTGCAGTCTTTCATACCGAAACTAGCCAAGATCTTCTCTGTATATGAGGATTGATCGACTGCGATGCCATCATCGGTGAACGTAATATTCAGACCAACGCATTGCTTTGCTGATCCCAGATCTTTCACGTGGAATGCTTTGCTGAGTTCTAACTTGAAGTTGTCGCGTACAGTTTCATTCCGCCAAAAAATTAAGAAGTCATCCACCTAAATTGCGATGATTAGATTTGCATCCGCCGTAAAGTATACACAAGGGTCGAACTTTGATTTCATCAAACTAAATGACTGCAATACAGTATCGAGCGAGGAATTTTCGCTCAAAATTACAGACTGCGATATGATTAAGACATCGACTCTCATCACTTCAGCATTTTGATAAATTCTTCCATTGGATATATAGTGTTTCTAATCCGTCTCTGGCATTCTGTACAGACCAGCACATGCACAAGGACATCTCCTTTCGAAAATCTTAATCTTATAAATGTACTAGCACTCTGATTATACCAGATATGACATCCATATGTCAGGTCTGGTCTAACCAGTATTTTTTAACAGATCACTTTGAACCTTTCATCTATATATTCGAAACGAAAGAGTTCGAAGGGATATAAAACATTTTAGATTTTTACTGAGCATGATTTAGATGTTCATTAGAGTACAAGCACTGATCGAGATAAACACCGAGGTATCAAACACAGGATCTATGTGGAACCCTGTCTGAACTATCCTCACCGGCCATAATGTGGAAATCCTTCCAATTACGTTTCAGGTTCTGACTGGCCAACCGCAGCGTTACCCGAAGTAAAACTGTTTCGCACTTCTGCTTATTGACTTTCATTCGCGAAATTGTCCATATAGAGCTGCACATCATTGAACATTTTTCAAAATTGCTCCAAACTACTGAACCTTTTCGGTTTGCCGTATAAATTATCAGATCATCAGCAATCGCTGCTAATAATCGCGTTGGCGACACGTTCAATAGTTTGCGAATGAATATGGGGATGAGCAGACGTGAATTAACTGTTCCCTTCTGCATACCATTCAAGATCTTGAAATCACGCATTGCCCTCAGATTTACATCAGGTACAAGAAACGTCATCCCGTTCAATATTTTGCACATCATGTCGACAAGGTGTCGAGATAACTTGTCCTGAAGGAGTTTAAAAATTAGTTTATTGCTATACCGTATCGAATGGTTTCTCCATATCAGTGAGAAACGCCCTAACACATTCTCTATTATTTGGTTTCCAAATGATTTCTGAGGTTACTTTATCGTTGAATGCTTAGCACGGAATTCAAACTGGAAATAGGGCATCAACTCATATTTCTCGATGTGGGCATTTAATGCTTGGTTTAGAATCAATTCAAATATCTTGCTGATGTTAGGCAGCAAACTGATTGTGTGATAGCGTTGAGGGTACACATAGTCTTTTCCTTTCCTCTAGATTGGAAATATCTTGACCTTTTTCCACCGATTCGGGAATATACATTTTTCAACAAGGTGTTGAACAATATCAAATAATTTCTAATAGCAAACTTAGGCAAAGGTTTTAGTACTATATTGGGAACACCATCAATACCACATGATTCCCTGTTGTTCAACCTACCAAATATAAGACACAAGTCCTCATAGCAGAATAGCTGAATAATGAAGAAGATTACCGCTCGGTATGAGGACGGAGATCAGTGTTTTATTGTATTGAAGAATGGATTCGCCGATCAGGCTTGATTTGAATTCGGAAACTTTTGCTTCAACGACTTCTGATTTGTTTCCCTCTCAGGGTTTAGTACGTAGACTAATTCCAAATGAGTTCCAACCTGGGCAAGCTTATGTAATCCATCTCATACTATATAATCCTATTTCCATCTGTATCCGGAGTCGTACTATAAATTTCGCTACCAGCCCTATCTAGAAGATTTATTTCACACATTCACTCCAGACTTCTAGCGAAATGTACTATTCACTTTTGTGAAAACGCCATCTGGGTCCTGTGGGTGAATACCCTCAAGTTTCTGCGCCCATTTGTTCCTAACACTCCTACATTATGAACGGATTAAATTCCGGACATTCTCAAGTTTGTAATTTCAACAAGACCAATGAGAGATAATTGTAGTCCGAAAATCGCCGATAAATATTAGTGACGCGTATGAGATTTTTCAATCTTTTCAACCTTGTGATGGTTGCTGTTTCATATCATTCTACAAGGTGCGTTCCAAAATAAACGAGACTGAGCTAAAATAGAAACGACAGGAACTTTTTTCTGCCTCGATACACTATTTTGCGCGATCCAAAAGCTTTTCCAAAGAGTGTTTCGGGTCATTGACCGGAATATCCTTCAGGATGTCGGTACAAGCCTTTTGGGAGCCCTCTACGGACGAAAAGCGTTTTCCTTTCATGGCCAAATGCAATTTTTCGAATAGGTATAAGTCACAGGGAGCCATATCAGGCGAATACGGTGAGTGATTGAGCGAATTCTAGTCAAAAAATAAGTCACAAGAGTGGATTTTTATGACAAAAGTCTTGTTAATTTTAAAATAAAACGTGCACAACCCTTTCGTAAGCCCAAATGATCGGTTAAAATGCAATAAATCGATGTTTTAGAGGTATTCAACTCCAATCCCATGAATTTCAACGATAATTTCGGCTCATTTTTGATAAATTCACTCACAATTTCGATGGAGTTTTCGGTGATCACTGATTTTGGGCGGCCCGTATGTTCATCGTCATTTATGCCCTCACGACCATCTCTGAAACGTGTAAACCAATCATGAACTCTGGCACGAGATAGGCAATCATCGCCATAAACTTTTTTCATCAATTCAAATGTTTCGGTAAACGTTTTACCGATTTTAAAACAAAATTTGGTATTAGCTCTTTGTTTGAAACACATTTTTGTACCGATGACACAGACAGACTGTCACTTTAAACGCAATAACTTCGCTTCCACTGAACCGAATGTCACTTCCACTAGAATTCAGGGAGGGATGTAACTTTCCAACGCACTTATTCACAGATGGCGCCATCAAAAAAAATTTTATGAAAAAAGTCTCGTTTATTTTCGAAAGCACCTTGTATATGGTATCTATGTCTACTCTAACTACTTTCTCAATCGTTTCAAGGTATCAAGCTCCTCTTTGAATTTGAGAACGTTTCTTCCAGTTGTATAGGCCGAGATAACGAAGAGGTTATCCCTATCTTGCAGTGAAATTTTAATGACGGCCACTTCAAGAAGTTGAAAGTTGTTGAATTCGACTTTAATGTTTTGCAAAAAATAGAACTCTAACCAATATACCGGTGCCATCTCCCCCATCACAGTTTACGTATCGTTTCTTACGATTCAGAATCCTTGAACGTCATTGAATGATAGGAATTGAGGTGGATTTTAGTGAGAAGGATGATTTTGTTTGACAATGAATGCCAGGAGATAGTCACGTCGAGATAGAGTAGCAATAGAGTTAACTTTGATCAGGATGAGACGAAGCCCATCCATGGAAATTTGACTGACAAATTAATTTGGAACGCGTTGGTCTAAAAGCTGAATTACTAAATTTATTTTTGCGTCCTGCTTGTTAATCGAGTCCGATAAAGATTCAAGCTTTTATTATTCACATTATTGTTTGCTGATCCTCCAGCGACGAGTACGAATTATACCCCGAGCTTGGCATAGCTAGAGAATATATTTCTGGGGTGTACTTGGGTTTGTCTAGGCATAATTATAATTTTTGTATCTGGATATCGGGAACATCCTCGATATGATGCAGGATGACTAAATATACCGCAGTTAACATAGTATAATTTTTCTTTTGGCTCCGTCTTAGCCAATTTGCACTCACTAGGGGCGTGATCTTCATTGCATTAAACACATCGGCATTGCATGGCGCATTTGGGCAGCTAACTTGCCAACATATTCACCCCATCACTCTATAGTTCAAGTAACTTATCTTGAAGGGCACTGGGAAGGCTTTTACTTGATATCTATACTATATAGAACGGTAAAGTTTTATTTTCAACGGATTATGTCCTTGCCGAAAAATTCTTTACGGAAATAAATTCAACGACTGGTACTGCATTCTACCCGCAGATCTGATTTTTTCTGTTTTCGGAGTTTATTTGAAATGCGGAACTTCCCCAGAATTTAGCACTCAATCAGTCAGCAGGTGTTTCTCTCTCGAACCTTCATCTGAGCAATTTTCGACGTACTCGGTCGTTCGGCCAACGTCGGGTGAAAATCGTTCATTCCAGATTCGGAATAATGCATATTTAAGTGTATAAATTTGAAGGAAGGTTCATTTCTTCTTCTTAGGTTGAATCTTTCACCATGTCAGAAACTATAAAGTTCGCCCGACGGGCTTTGGTGAAAGTCGTCAGGCTGCTCCATACCACTTTTCAGCGGGAAAGGTACTTCCAATATAACTTTTCCACTTGATTGGCTCCTCGAAACTTATTCTAAATGAATCGATTACAACGTGTACTAAACGATAAACTTGGTTGATTCCAAAAATTCATTGCCAATTGACGTTTATAAAAATTAATTTAAAAAATTAATAACGAGCGATGAACAGCACGAATGCTAAACGTAGAATCCCCTTATCGTTGCATTAATGTACATTGGCATTAGATATCATCCGTACCGCGACAGCAGAATTTCAGCTTGGCGTTCAATCTTCGTAGTTTTGCAACCTTCATTGAGCCAGCATTCCGTTTCCTCGTTCATCCTTATGGAGCCTCCCCTTGTTCACTTCCGACATGACTTCCGAGTACCCATTGTAATGTGGGTAACACACAAGTGGATCCTCATACGTTGCATTAATCGAGGATTTTTCTTTACATCACCAGATATCCTTTTCGGCACCCTTTCTATCAAAACAGACTCTTAAATGCTTGAAATTATTCAAACTTCCCAAATTTTAGTCTCCTTTCGTCAGATTTTCTCGAATTTATTTATTTTGTTTGTTTGTGGAATGGATTAATTTATGTGTTGATTGCCTAGTAAGCTAAATTATATGGATAAATGGAAGACTTTATTTGGAGTCTATTGAGAAATAATGCGCGGTAATTTATTAAAATGAATATATTTTTAGTAGCTTTGCTATACAATCATCAAAATAAGATATGTAAAAAAAAACCCTCCTTGATGAAAGTAACGCTTCTGAAGATTCTTCGCCAAATGCTGACAAGAAAGAGGGCTTTGGCTTTTACCGGTAAAGGTTATATTGGTAAGTCTAAAAAGTAGTCATTTTTCGATTGAATATTTCTTTTATTTAAAATGGATTTTATTTAAGTACATATTGTCCATTATTATCTATGATTTTTTGGGTCGAGCCATTATTCCATCTGTGTAGAACTTTTGTGGTTTATCGGCGAAAAACTTGGCCAAGTGATTTTCACAGTCCCTTTTTTAAGTGAATTTCTAAGGAAGTTTTGCAGAGACCGAAACAAATAGTAGTCTCATGGTGCAATGTCTGGACTAGACGGTGGATGCATTAAAACTTCCCAGTCAAGCTCTGTCATCAAAGATGTGTGTGGTCTGGCATTGTCATGATGGAAGACAACGCCCTTTCTATTGATCAATTCCTGCCGGTTTTTTTGAATTGCTTGTTGCAATCTGGTTAATTGCTGACAGAACAGAGGGAAGACGTCGCGTCTTTTCCGTCTATGAAAACTGGATTTACCTGTTTAAGGAAGGCAGCAAGTTGGAGCTTGTGAACAGGCCCAATGATACTCATAGTCAAGTTCGTCTTCAGTTTATTACAGCATCGCTTTGGGTTGATTAAGGCACCATTAAATATTCGGAACTTTCCTGTCCGGCGGCACAGGAAAGTCTTGATCCTGCGTTCTTGCTGCACCAAATGGTTTCTTCTTCTTTTGAGTTTCCTTCCCATAGGTACTTTTAGTGGTTTAACAACGCACCTGGATGAAGGACAATCTTCTTTAGAAGATTTTGGCCTTATGTTCTTTTCCTTAGTTAAACATTTTCTTTCATGGCCCTTTAATTGATTTACCTAAATATGCTTCTTCCTGGTATTTTCCTCTGAATTATATGTAGACCTCGTTAGGAAATATTTATTTTTTTATCTGACAAAACATGGTTCACTAAGAGACAAGTCTACAAATATACATACATCCTTGTATTTAATTGCATAACTTTGCATCAAACTCAAGAAACAACCACGCACGTAACTTCCACTTGAATACTACACAATGCTGAAATGAAAACAAATTAATGACAAACTTCAAAATCCGAGACGAACCAGTCGGTCTCAATAATGAAACAAAACACCCGACATATTCTCATCACCTGAAATATGTGTGAAAGTGAGCCGAGCTGAGCATTCGGAAACAATATTGCGCATGCAATTATCATTATTTGCCAATTCTCAAGTCTCATTGCACTTTATCTTTTGTTGTACCTGCGATTACATACGATTCGATAAAAGTTAATACCCGCAAACACACATCACTCAACCCCGGCCAGACGTGACACCGACCAAACAGGCACAAGTATAACAAAACCAGACAAGTGGAAAAAAAATCACACACTTTGCCCGCGAGCATCAACCCGACCGACCGCCCGTATGTCCATGTCGATAGCCGTTGCGTCGACCCCCTGGTAGCCACTTCAACCTGTGAGCAAAAATCTGGAGAAACCCCCCACAATCCGAATCGTCATCATTTCATTATTATCTCGTTATCCCTTTCGCTCCTGCTGGTATATCTTATCGGATGGCATATTTTCTTCTCTTCCTCCTTTCCGCCGTATAATTCCGGTTCGACAACACCTTGCATCGTTTGTTTCGTATCTATCGCGTGAATTATTGTCGCTTCTCGTTTTCGTGGTGGCTTTCGTTTCGCATTTACAGTTTTTCCTTTGTGCTATTTGCGCTCGTACTCCGCCACTCCGGGGACTGACTCGTTAAAACTTCGTTGTTGACTTTGCTACTACTCGGCTCGTTGGCGCTCATTCTCCACGAATGATATTTTGTTACGTTATTCGGAGATTGGAGATGAAAAGTTGATAGTAGTATGTGTGCAATTTTCGCGGATATGCCATTGGGAGAGTTTTTTTGCTTATATTGAGCTAAAAGAAATCGCAAATTACATCATATGACAGAAATGATCGTACAGATTACATTTCGTATAAGAATTATTATAATTTGTACGCTTCTGGCATTAAATCCGATTTTAAGGATTATTCTTGAAATGTTCTATAATAGCGCAAAGTATAACTTATTGATGAAGTGTATTATTACGCGAAATCAATGACCCAAGTCCTCAAGGTCCCCTTGTATGACAGATTAGTTTTCAAAGTATCTCGGGGCCAAAACCAGGTGAAAATTTAAAATAAAATTAAATGACAAAGAAAATTGACTCCAAAACGCTGAAGAAGATGAAATAAATTTAATGAGATCCGCGCCAAATTAGTTTTTCTACTAATTGAAAGAACCTATCCTCGTTCAATAGTTATGCAAGCACACATTGAATGAGATGAGTCGACAGAACTACTCTCCTGTCGAAAAGATTTTGTTCTCAACCTACGGTACGTAGACTCCAACAATGAATAAATTCTAGAAACACTTCAATGAAATGTACATGTTTAACGCTCCGCCTACAATGTGTACAATATATTATTTTTGCGTTTTTACACACCGTGCATCTTAGTCACTTTAATGCAGATAATTTTGAACTCTCTCCTTAAAAAATTTTGCAATGTGCGAGGCCCCTTATAAGCCACTGGCAGCTATGGTTTTAACGAGGATTTCGCTTTGCACGTGTATGTTTTGTGTATACTATACATATATTGCGCACATGGTAGATGGTGTAACTGGTTCAACTTTGTTTTTTGCTTAAAAATAAGTTTGCCGATATGTTTTACAGAAATCATTGTTTATAAAGGGTGGTCCAACCATAATGCACGATGTTAATTGTGAGCCAAACCTTAACGTCAAGTTTTTCGCCCAACTTAATTTGATATTTCTTTTTTCAGTGTTTGACAAATTCAACCATTTAGAGGTACACAACTGAGCAGCGCGTTAAGTTTGTTGAAGCCTTTTAAGAAAGTGGGCGTTCAAATTAGCATAATCCACCAAATGTGTCCACAATCGAGAGAATTGTGCGTGAATTTCAGCATACCAGGTCTGTAGGAAATGTGAAATCACCTGTGCATGCTCGCCCAGTTCGTTCTGCGGAAAATATTGCCGTTGTTCGCGATAGTGTGGCAGAAAAGCCGTCAACCTAGCTTCGTCGTCGTGCCCAACAATTGAACATCTCACGAACATCACTGATGCGAATTTTGAATAAAAATTTGAATTTACCTGCTTGCAAGGTTCAATTGACTCAAGTGCTGAAGCTTATTAACCATTTCAAGCGTCGGCAATACGCCGAATGGTTTGTTGAACAGACAGAAGGGAATGGGGACTTTAAAGAAAATCATCTTCAGTCACGAGGCACACTTTCACCTCATTGGATTCGTTAACAAGCAGAATTGCCGCATTTGGGCAAATGAGGTTTCTCATAAAAAAAGAATCTCCTGGCAATCGTAGGGTTACGCCATATACCATCTCTACTGGGGAATATCCAAGATACAATTTGACGGCAGTTCTTAGTCCCACTAATATGGTTGGTAAGACTTCGGTCGATCGCTGGGTTACATGACATTTGATAGCGGCCTTTAAGGTTCTGTGCAATCTCTCTACCATCCCGCTTGCGGCAGAATGATATGGTGACGTGCGAGTGCGCTTGCATCCAGTGAGTTATACTAAGGCTCGAAACATCGCGGACTTAAACTGAGATCCCTGATCGGTTGTTACTGTTTCTGGTGAACCAAAACGTGAAACCCAGTGCGTGTAGAAAGCAGTTGCTGCTGTGATGTCGTTGATGGGTACTGCCTCCGGCCACCGGGTGAATCGATCGATCATCGTGAGTATGTACCTTGCTCCTTGGACGGCGGTAGCGGTCCCACAATGTCAATATGGACATGTTCAAAACGTCCGCTTTTTTGCGTGAATTGAATCGGTATCGTGTGATGATATTTTTTGGATCGCTGGCACTGTATGCAAGATTTTGCCCAGTTGGTAATATCTTTGTGTCCCGGCCAAGTGTATTTCGCTCGAATCTGCTTGCTGGTAACTCTTCCCCTTGGATGTGCTGGCTGGTGATCCTGGTTGAATATTTTCTGTCTCAGTGACTTAGGGATATACCGTTGGATTATTTCTGTCAATTCATCACAGTAAAGGGGTTCCTTTGATGGGCTTGCTTGTAGTTGCCTTAGTAATAATGGTGAGTTTGTGCTTAGCAGTTTTAGCTCTGCATCCTCTTCTTCTTTTTTGGCAAGCCCGCCAAGATCGATTGCTGTTGGCATTGTGATTGCCTCGATTCTCGACAGTCCGCCTGCAACTGTGTTCTTGGGCCCGCTAACGTGTTGCAACGTGTTGCAAAATGAATTGCAATTGTCTGGATTGGTGAGAAGATGCTTTGTCCGCATTTTTATAAACGTAAATGGTTTGTGATCTATTCGTATGATGAATTGTCGGCCTTCCAGGAAGTATTTAAAGTGCTTTACCGCCATGTAAACCGCCAGCAATTCGCGGTCATATGTACTATATTTCTGTTGGGCAGGACTAAATTTACGTTAAAAGAAATCAAGGGGCTGCCAATAGTCATCGGAGAACTGTTTCAGTACCGCTCCCGCTATGATGCCTGAAGCGTCCGTTGCAAGTTCCAATGGGCCTTCTGAAATTGGATGTGCAGGTTTCGTCGCCTTTGCAATCATTTCCTTGCTTGCTTCAAATGCCTGAATTGCTTGGTTAGTTCAATTTACCATTCTCTTGTCGTTTTTTCGGCTTTCTTGAAGGTAGTTGTTTAGCAGTTCTAGCGTGGATGCTGTGTTTTTGAAGAATCTTCTATAATAATTTAGGATTCCTAGGTATCTGCGGAGTTCGATGATTGTTGCTGGAAGCTTGCAGTTCAATATGGCATTGACTTTTCACGATAATGGTTCAATCCCAGCCGAGGTGATCTGGTGTGCCCAAGTATTCTATTTCGGGTTGTCCGAATACACATTTCTCTGGATTGTGCTTTAGCTTGTTGGCTTCTAAACGTTAAAATACTTGTTTGAGATGGGTTTCATGTTCTTCGATTGTACAGGATATGATCCAAGTAAACGAATGTGAAATCAATTCCCCGGAGTACAGGATCCAGCAGCCGTTGAAACGTTTGCGCGGCGTTTCGAAGTCCAAATGTCATCACGGAAAATTCGAAGAGTCTGAATGGTGTTGTGACTGCTGTTTTTGCTGTGTCCTCGAGAGCTACAGGTGGCGAGGTGGCACGACTGCATAATGTAATTGAAAAATGCCTGCGGCAGATGAAGTGCAAAATGGCGTCATGGCGTCGACCATTCCAAATTACACCGTTGCCAATACGCAACATGGTACACCACTGCCAACAACTCAAGACACCATTAAAAAAAATCGGTGACAGCCTCAACAGTACACAATCCATTCGCAGGAGACATTCGCACTATAGCTTTGCACACGCACCGCCACCATCAGTTTACATGCGTACGCGTCTCAGCAGCCAACTTCTAACACACGATGCCCAGCGTTAATCGTACTTTTTTACGAGCTAAATTCATTATCCAACTAGCACACGGGAAAACCACACTTTACGGTGCCAGATATCGTCGAAGCTTTGTCCAAATTCAACCCATCGTCAGCAACCTCACTCACTCTTAACACAATTTGTAAATCGCAGCAGACATCTGTGGCAGATTTATGATTGAGATGAGAAATTGCGAATGTGCGCAATGTTAATGACTATGAAAGGCAACGCGAAAGTTTGGGCCGACGGAGTACAAGCGTAGCGCACATCGTTCGAAATGTTTGCCGCTCAACTGCTAAACGACATCCCGACAGATGAAAGCACAGTTGACGTGCATTTGCGGATGCATAAAACAATTCGAAATCCAGATGAGACGACTGAGGATTTCTTTTATCGTATAGTGGCAATGGGTAAACGAGGTAGATTATGCGATACGGATATAAAATATTTTCGAAACGGAGTTAAACATCCGGCTTTGCAAAATGGAGTTGCAACTCAACACTTTGAGTCAACGACAAAACTACTTGTGGCTGTGCGACGATTTATCCTGAATGCACAGTCACAAACGTCATCGATGGCCAGAGGCGATGCGTCACAACCACGACAAAAACGATGGACGTCAACGAGAACTAAACAATAAAAGGCCCTAAATGCTACAATTGGTCCATGCAGGGATATATATCTATTAATTGCTCTAATACCCAACGACGAATTAGATGCGAGATCTGTCTAAAGGCAGGTCATTCCAAAAACAACTGCATGATCAATAGAATTCAATGTGTGAGCGAAAAAGTTTCAAGGGAGCGCGACGGTTGCGATGAAGAGCCATCGATTGTAGAAAATTATGACGGACACGATAAAACTGTCAACAAATATCAAATTATATTCCCAGACTGTCATACCACTTACACAGACGTTTTAGTTGACACGGGAAGTCCGATAAATTTATTAAAACTATAAATCGTAAAAGGTCCCATTATACCCGAATACAAACCTACTGGATACTGTGGCATAAATAATTCTGACTTGCTCCTTTTAGGATCGTGTTTCGCTAGCGTTTTATTTGATAATAATAAATTCTATTATAGATTTTTTGTGGTCAACGATAATGCGATGGGCCCGCAGTGCATTCTGGGACGCGAATTTTTAGCGTAAAACGAATTCGGGCAGGTCAATTGAAGATAAAGGTATATTAAAGATGACTCGAATCGGTGATAAAGCTCACCAATCATAGTGTGATTACGAAACGATCTTCTATGTCTATCGACATTTCCGACAATACAATAAATACTCTTCCCGTATTTTCTCCGATGACGCGATGCGGAGCAAAGACCCGTATATCGAATCCGAATTTTATGATATATACGCGAAATACAAACAAGACTAATTCAGTACAAAATGGTTATACGTTTGACCAACAACCGTCCAATACATTGCAACCCTCGGAAAACTTCAGCTGTAGAAAAATAAATGATCTCTGTCACTTTTAATGACCTTCTGGCAAAAGGAATCATTAAGGAAAGCGAATCGCCATACGCCAATCGCGTGCTTCTCGTTAAAAGGAAAAACGGCACGCATCGTATGTGTATAGATTATAGACCTTTAAACGCGATCAATGAAAAGGATTTTCATCCCCTCCTAGTGATTGAAACCTTGTTAGAGCGTTTAATAAATAAAACGGTATTTTCATTGATTGACTTAAAAGACGCGTTTTATCATGTGAAATTAGATGACGAAAGCATAAAATATACGTCTTTCGTAACTGGTAGGACACAATATGAATACAAATTTCTTCCCTTCGCCTTAAAGAACGGACCATCGGTGTTTTTTATATATATTACTAAAATATTCAAGAAGCATATCGATCAGGGATCCGTAAGTGTTTATATGGACGACATTTTGGTCGCCACGGACACAATAGAAAAGCACCACGAAATAATTTCGAATATCCTAAAAACCATAAATGAAAACCTCCTTACGATAAATGTATCAAAATATAAACTATACAAAAGCCGCATTTCTTACTTGAGATACGGTATTAGCGGTTCTGGCATCTAGCCAAAGGATGACCACGTGAAAGCGATATAGGATTTTCCCATTCCAAGTAATATTCACGAACTCAAACGATTCTTGGGGCTATGTTGTCGTTTCGTAGTTACAGACGTTAAGGAATGTAGGTTTACACAGAAACCGTTCGAGGCGATCTCAAATCAAACTGTGGATGGCTTGGGCCAATCGCAATATCAGAATGGTTGAGTTGTAGAATGAAACATGAGAAGATTCGGCGGTTGGTAGTGAGAAGCGAAAGAGAACGGTTAATGCATTGAGGAGTGTATAATTTAAGTAAATAAAATAAACGAAGCTATACCGATATTATACTTTATAGTGCTGTCTTCTTTTAATTTTTCTTTCACTACACCAGCTTTTACAGCAATGAATAATATTTATAAATAATCAAATCTCTCATTTATATTAAACGATTTTGGTTATTTCTATGAATTTCGAGGCTTGCAAATAATTTTGAAAGCGTGAAACGCTAATTTATCATTTGTTTTATTCGCGAGCATATACTTTTTTGAGCTGAGTCTTGCTAATGAGTGAGACAGTACAATCATCGCAAGTAACCTTGGGTATTTGAAGGTCACTGCAGTCGTGCATTTATCCAACTTGTCGCGCCTAAAAATCCATAAAAAATATACTACAATATGACAGTAAATATCAATATTCTTAAAATACTCCAAAAATTATTTATTGATAATAGAAGTCCTACCAACTAACTACCCATAAATTATTACAAGAAAATTCATATTTATTGTCGATTTTCGATATTTTATAGGAATCAGATTATTTTTTTTTTTTCCTCTACCTAACCTTCGTTAGGTGTGTATTGGCTATGGCTTATTAGCACAAGCCACCGATGTATCGATTAATGTCCTCTAGGGACTTATGGTAATATAGTGCTTTTTTCTAGTTTTTCTTTATTGGTTTTGTGATTTTACTGTGTTAGTGTGTTAGTATCCATTTGGAATGGTTAATAGATTTTTGGTTTGAGTGTTTTTCTTGGAAGGTTAAAAGTTAGTTTTTGGGACTTGAGAGGACTATTCGCGTGAAGTTAAAGTTCTAAATTTGCTTCTTCAAGAAAGTCGATTAATTGAGTTAGTGCTTTCTCGTTGTTTTTATTGAAAAATTTTGCTATTGGATAGTTATTTGAAAGATTTCATACTTGTTCCTTAGAGTTTCAAAGTGATCACAGTTTAGAATTCTATGTTCAAGATCGTCTGTTATGTCGCACCATTTGCATCCTTGGGATGGAACTATTTTTGCTTTTTTTAATCTTTTGTGATTGTAGGCTCGGTTGAGTAGAATTCTGTTAATTTGCTTTTGCGTGTTGCTGCTTGGTGTGAAATCATGGAACCATGGTTTGGTTCTGTAAATAAGGTCCGTTTGTAGCCAAGGGCTGTACGCTAGGTTTATGATGTTTTTTCGGTAGTATTCATGCTATTCTATGTTGATGGAGTCATTAATCATTTTGATAGAGTCGTCCCATTCCAGAAATGAGTCGACTTCTTCTCCTTCTATAGTGGCCAGTTTAGCTGCTTTGTCAACCAATTCGAAGCTGTGGAACTTTTCCACTTTCGGTATCCAGTATAATAATAGTAGTAGGTTGGGTCTATTGTTGATTGTTTTTCTGATTTTTTCTGTAATGAGTTTATGGTTTGTGTTGTTTATGATCTCGTTTATTGTATTTTTGGCGTCGGTGAAAATGGCTATGGTGTTGGTGGGTTCAGCATCCACGTTGTTAATTGCTTCCTGGACTGCTTTTAGTTCTGCATTTGCTGCTGTAGAGTCTGTGTTTAGGCAGTATTTTAGTGTCTTTTTGGAGTTATAGCAGTGTATGGCAAAACCAGTGCCTAGTCTGTTTTTTGCCGCATCCGTGAAATATATCTTAGCTTGGTTACCCGTGAGGTTTTGTAGTACTGCCTCAATCGACTCGTTGAAATTTTCGTAGTTTATTTTCTTGAAGTTGTTGGGAATGTTGTGCATGAAACTATTGGTTTGAAATTTTATGTTGTGTGGGTTTGGCAGTGCAGAACCCAAACAGGTGTTGTTGTAGATGTCGACATGTTTTTTGTAAACTGTGGCATAGTTCGAGTTTTTTTGGTTTTCCGATATAATTTCTTTGAAATCTTGGCGGAAAAGGTTTTTTCCTATTTCTTTAGCGAGGAGTTGTTCAGCTCTTAGTCTAGCTGGTAATTCTTTAGCTAGAGCAAGCGTTAGTATATTTGGAACTGTTGCGGGTACCCCAAGACATCGTTTTATGGCTTTGGCTTTCAGGCTGTCTATTTTGTTTAGAAAATAATTTGGCGCATGAACAATGTTTGTTAGATTGCTTTCTATTACCGGTCTTATTAGCGACTTAAAGGTGTTTAAAGCCTTTTTGGGGGTAAGTCCATGTTTGGGGGAGCTGATTTTGAACGCTATGTTAATTGTTTTGTTTGCTTTACTTAGGGATTTATTATAAAATTCATTGAAGTGATTCTGGTTGTTAAGTTTCTGCCTAGGAAAGTGAAATTTTTTACCCAATCTAGTTGTTTGTTTCCATATTTTATCAGATTAAAAGGATTTCAATTCTGACATTTCTACTGAAAAATCATTCAATACGCCGAAATGATTTTTTTTTTATTTTGAGAATTCCTCACTATTTCGACTAGAAAATTAAATTTGAACTGTGATATAAAGCTAATACAAATCCATTAAAATATCCTTTATATGTATCATTTTTAATTTTAAATTTAAAATAGAATCATTAACTATTCAAAATTTGTCCCTATAAAGCTCTGTTCAAAAACTTATCAGTCAACTGTACTTCCTCCATACTAAATTACATGAACATTTATTATTTTTATAACTCCAGATATAAAAGTCATCGCACGAAAATAAGGAAATATTTATATTCCCAAACTTTATCTAAATCATCTGTCACCGAAAAATGTTCTCGAATAATCTCATAATGAGAATCGTTACCCCGCCATCGTCATCATCGTTCAGAGAATTTTTAGAGCATGGGAAAAATAGAAAACATTCGCGAGAAAATTGCAAACAACAACCAACTCCGCACTTGACCTATCTGTTTTTATACTGGAATGTTGTCAACACTGATTTAATCATCTTACGATGGAAGTAGATGATGGTAGAGATGCTGCTGCTGATGCCGTGATTTTGCTCTTGTACACTCTTGTGCTTCTTGTGTGTTATCCGCATGTGCTCAAAACATTCATACGCGCGCACACAAAACCCGAGCTGATTTTACACAGTGTGTGATGTATGTCAATTTGTGTTGCTCTACTCATATGCCTGGCGCTTACATTTTCCCACACAAACTAACTCATACTCGAATACTTTATTCATTCGGACGAGTACAAGATAAAAGATACAGCAACTCGCCTTATATTTTCTTCACCCCTTCAGTCAGTATAGCACCTAAAGCACTCTGCGACTCATCATCAAAGTATGGAGTTTATACAAATCAATATAATTGCTATTATACTGAGTGCTTGAGCTTTCCCGTTGATTCTTGTGCCAGGGGAAATATCATTAGTTAATTATGAAGAATTTTATTTACGAGATTACCTGTTTGTTTACCTTCATCATGACGATGATGATGATGGTGATGGAGTTGATGGTGAAATGGTGGAAACAAAATTCAGGAATTGTTTCGGGGGGTTGGTTTTTGAGGTGTCGTACGTCGTCTGATCCGGTTGGATGGAGTGTGGGAATATTCAATATACATTTTCAATTGCTTTTATAATATTAACTGTTTGCTGTGAATATAATGAAACGTGTGTCTAGCCGAATGTTGATATGCAAACTATCGGAAGGACGGTTTGACTAAGGTGGTTTTCAAATTGATTACGTGTTCGTTACAACAAAAGGATATTAGGATAATAGCTAGCCGTATATGAAGATTGAAATTAAATTAATTGATATTTTCATGAAATTATGCAGAAAGATACAGGGTTTTCCAATAAGAGGTGTTATTTTGATATTAAAAGAAAAATGCCATCTTTTAATATAAATGATCGGATGTTTATTTCATTATAAAGAGGAAGGTATGCTGTTAATAGTGGAAAATAACACCAGGCAAATGACCACCACGACCACGCTTACAGGACCATATCCTTTTCATGAAATTTTCCAAAGCCAAATCACAAAGTGGTTGCCCTATGTCCTCGATAGCCTCACGAATTCCATCTTAGAAGTCTTGAATCGACGCTGGGCTGTTGGCGTAGACCTTCTCTTTCACGTGTCCCCAAAGGAAGAAGTCGCAAGGTGTTAAATCACAACATCTCGGTGGCCAATTGTGATCACCTCTTCGAGAGATAACACGGTCCGGAAACTTTTCCCGTAAAAGATCAATGGTTTTTTGTTGCTTGTGTGGCACGTAGCGCCGTCTTGTTGAAAGTAAACGTTGTCAATACCATCCAATTCCGGTCATAAAAAATCATTAATCATCTCTCGATAGCGCAATCCATTCGCTGTTACTGTTGCTCCAGCCTCATTTTCAAAAAAGTAAGGTCCAATGACTCCGCCGGGCCATAAACCGCACCAAACAGTCACACGCTGAGGATAGGGAGGCTTTTCAGCAATAACTCTTGGGTTTTCCGAGCCCCAGATCGACAATTTTGCTTGTTGACGAAGCTACCGAGGTGGGAATGGGCCTCTTCACTCAAGATGATTTTTTGATGGAATTCCGGATCATTTTCATGCATTTCAAGGACCCAATTAGCAAAGACACGACGTTGTTAACTGAACTTTATAAGCCTTAAGACCCAAATCTTTATGCAAAATACGGTGTAATGACGTTTGTGGAATGCCTAATTCCAAAGAACGACGAGGAATGGACAAACCTGGGTTTTCTTCAACACTTTCGGCTACAGCAGCAATATTCTCGGCTGTTCTTGAGTGACGTGCACGGGTTACATTCTTCACATCACTAAGTTGTCCCAACAGCTCGAATTTTTCCACCAATTTCTGTATTGCGGTCCGACAAGGTGCTTCACGACGACCCAAAAATGTTCGAGTTTTACGAACCGTCTCTGCCAAATTTTCACCATTTTTATAGTAAATTTTAATAATTTCAATGCGTTGTTGAATCGTGTATCGTTCCATTTTTATCAATGGCGTAGTTTCTACTTGTCAAATGTCAAAAGTGACATCTACCGAAATAGCGGGCTATCCAAAATAACACCTCTTATTGGAAAACCCTTTATATATTTTTTAAGTAATGTATCATTGAAAAAATTGGGTTGGTTAGTAAATCATTACTTGCTTATAAAATCTACTTCTTTTTTTTTAATATGTATAGGCAACAAGACAAAATACAATTGATTAAGAAACTTTTGCCAATCCAGAAAATCAATCGATCATACTTACAAATAGAATTAGAAAGGCAGAAATGATGGGAAAGTATTCTATCGCTTTCCCTATTAACAGTACTATATAACTGACTCCAAAAGATGACCGGCCTTCCATCACGTCGATGGTGCTAAAGAGCGACTGTCATCTGTTGACTCCTCTAACTTAGATCCCAAATGCACCAACTCTGAAATTACACCGAGAGGAGAAACTAAAGTAAAACCACCTAATTCATGTGGATAAACTTTTTTCATGTGAGCAATTAAAATCTTACTGAGCTTTAGCAAAATCATGCATAATTTTTGGCAAATTAGATATGATTATAATAGGCAAAATATACCAGAAACTTGTGTAAATTACACAAAGTTAATAATAGCGACGAAATCGAACATTTGAATGCCTCTTATGTAGATGATTTAGTTTAGGGTTATATGATATGTCCCGTGGCTCAATGCCAGCACTTCAGCCTTTTGATACGCGTTATGCGAGTTCGGTTCCAAGTCTCTGAGTAGGTAATAAATTAAATCTTACGGATATATTTGAATGATTTCTTATATGTAAAATGGATTCATTACTCGAGTCATCGATTCATGTCATCAAAAAAGTTGTTATGAACCCTAGGATAACTACAAAGCCCTCCTGGTAGGGGCATTCTTTTGTCTACTCAACTTTTTTAATGAACTTAACACATGGGACATTAATTTCCGGGACTAACCAGTAAGAACACATTTTTTTCTAAATTCGACATTATTCATCAACAAAGTCTCCTTCTATACCAGTAGAATAATTTCAACGTTTTTCTTAACCTTTGATGCCTTCCTTAAAGAGTAATTTGTCTTTTGCTTTAAAATGTTGCTTTTCTAACCTCATAATCGCAGTCAAATCTCTACCTCTGGAGAATCTTTTTACAGATCTGCCGTTAGAAGTCAGATAGGGTCAGATCTGGCGAATGTGGAGGGTGCGGAAGCAATTCAGAACGTAAATCGTTCTATTTCACCATCGTTTTCATCGACTTGTGGATCGGTGCATTGTCTTGGTTAAACAGCGAGTTTTTCTTTGCCCTGTGAGGCCTTTTTTGCTTGATTACATCATCCATGCGATGTAGTAGTCACTGTTGATCGCTTGGCTCTTCGAATGATAAGTCCATGAACAAAATACCGCGCGCATCCCATACCTTGCCTGCTGACTGTCTTTGGACGCTTTAATCGGCTTCCAACCTCCCCTTTCCACACGGCTGATGCTCTTCAATGTTTCATCCAATGTTATGTACTGAAGAAAAAAATCTTTTTTATCATGCGTAAACAGTATTAAGCAACGCTCCGAATCACCAATTCAGTACTTTTGCTCCGCTGTGAGCAAACACGGCACCCACTTGGAAAAGAGCTTTTGCATACACAAATTTTCATCTACTATTTTAACACGGCGCCTTTTGATTATCTTCAGGATGTCGTGTATGTCCTGCAACTTCACCTTACGATTGGACATAATGATTTTCAGAATTTTTTGGATACATCCCGGTGTAGCCATCTCGATTGGACGATGGGAGCGTTTCGCATTTTCGGTGGCTGCTCGACCGCGTTTAAAATCAGCATACCATCGGCAAATGGTTGCTTTCGATAGGCAACTTTCCCCGTAACACTTTCTAAGCCATTGCTGAGCTTGAACGGTATTTTTCTCCATTAAAAACAGTATTTGATTAAGACACGAAACTTGTTTTTGTAAATTGTTTTACAAAAAAACAAATGTAGCATCACTTAACCTTCGAAATCTCGACAACCGCTAAGCCGACTGTCGTGAAATTCATCATCTGTTGAAGGTTGATGCTACCCATTGCCCCGCATTGGCGGGGCCATCTGTGTATTAGTCCTGGGACTTATGGCCCATGTGTTACTTCAAACAAGCCTTATAATATTTACTGCAAATTAACCAGATTGAAACTTGATGCAAAAGGGATGCTAGCTACCAAGAATCGCTCATAAATGTTCTGGTATAAAATATAACAAGCGCAATACCAGATGAAGTACAGAATATAAAAAATGCTCCTTGGGGTACTACTAGTACTACAAGAAAACTTTTTTAGGACACTTTTATTCCAAAAGCAGAGAGGTGACAAAATTCCAACCCAAAATGTTTAAATGCAATAATTTATGTATTGAAAAAAATAGGCATAAATCATTCTCATTCAGTGAGTTTCATACCTTCAGGTTCCTTCAATCGAGGCTCATCTTGGTATGACTACGTATCTTCCCGAGTAGGAATTCAATTTAGGCAGTCATTTAGGCCCTAATTAGGCATGCCTAAACGGGCATTAGGGCCTAATGCGGATTCCTCTTTACGCCCTAATGCCGAACGTAACACATTATCCCATCACTGCCTGAATAAGGCAGTGATAGGGCTTGCCTAAACAGTTCCTAATTCAGGCTGTGATGGGGCTTGCTTAAGGAGTTCATAATTTACGCAGTGATGGGGCTTGCCTAAACAGTTCAGTATTTAGGCTATAATGCGGCTTGCCTAAACACTTCCTAATTTAGACGGTGATGGGGTTTGCCCAAACAGTTCCAAAACACAAACAACTTTCTTGGCAAAATTAACACAGAAGATATAAATTTGTTCATAACACTTACCATTCTCTTCACTTAGCAAAATACTTATACAGTTTTCACATTTTTCATGAAAAACACATTTGCGAGAAACCTTTATATATAACCTCAAAAATACGGCTCTGGTGCAAATAATCTGCAGTGAAATATTTCGATTCAATTTTGGCATGCCGCATGATCAACTCCTTATCACATCCGAACTTAAAAGTATTTGAAGCTATGCATTCTTATCTTCTACGTATAATTGTAATTTATTACCAAGAAATTTTATTTTGTTTCGATTTTACACATTAAGAAGTTTTCTGTTTAGGAACTGCTTAGGCAAGCCCCATCACTGCCTAAATTGAAATATTTTATGAAGTGAAGAATATTTTAAATATTTAAACTCTTGCCAAGAATTTAAGGATTGTTTGTTTTTTACGCTAAAAACTAATTTGTGTTTAGGAACTGTTTAGGCAAGCCTCATCACCGCCCACATTAGGAAATGTTTACCCATGCCTCATCACTGCCTAAATTAGGAACTGTTTAGGCAAGCCCCATCACCCTAAAATTGGAACTTGATTTGTAAAGTCCAGCCCCATCGCCTAAATTGGAACTTGATTTGTAAAGTGCAGAAAATGGTTACCCAAGAAACGGATTTTTTGTTAGCAAACCGTAAAACGATCATAAAACTAAAATGAAATTATCATAACATAATTAAAATGTTCGTAAAAGTATTGCTTTGACGAATTTTCGTAAAACGATCGTTTATGACGTATGGTAAAATGTTAAATTCTTACTAAGAAATTTTAGGGTTGTTTACATTTTTCACAACAAAGATTTTTCTATTTAGAAATTGCTTTGAAAATCCCCTTATGCGGAAGCCCCATCAGTGCCTTAAAACGCTGTGTTTAGGAATTGATGGGGTAATGTGTTGCGTTCTGTATTAGGGCTTAATGGGGTTTACCTAAACATATCCTAAACTGAACAACTTTAGGCATGCGTAATTAGGCCCTCATTCGGCTCGCGTTAAGCATGACAACTTAGGCATGTCCCATTAGGCCCCGCATTAGGCATGCCTAAACTGACGAAATGTGAAAAACTCCCAATCTCACTTTGAATTGCAAAATTTTCATTTGAATATTCTTTTCACTCTCCAGATTGCAATAAAACACGAAATTTCCAAAATTGCTTAAGTTAGGCATTCCCAATGAGGCATGTCTCATTTAGGCATGCCCCATTAGGCCTGGATTAGGCATTAGGCCCTAATGTCCGTTTAGGCATGCCTAAACTGATTTCTACTCGGGTTTGTATGAACGTATCCTTAAGTTTTTTTAATGATCTGTCAATGTCAAAACGTTAGTTAAAGTCAACATTTTCATTATGATAAAGTTCACGAACCAGCAATTGGGCTCTGGCAAAGCTTGAAGAAAATGAAGAATTTCAACGAAAAATCATCTTCAGCGATGAAGCTCATTTCTGGCTCAATGGCTTTGTTAATACGCAAAATATGCGTTATATGTCAATAACAAACCCACATGTGCTTCTTGAGACATTGTTGCATCCGCAATAAAATACTGTCTGGTGCGGTTTTCATGCCGGAAATGTGATTGGGCCGTATTTTTCGTATATAAAAACTACCGTCAATGGAGAACGCTATCGTGTTATGTTGGAAGATTATTTGTGGCCAGAATTGGATGAACTTGACATCAACGATATGTGGTTTCAACAAGAAACTACCCACACAGCACGCCTCACAATCGATTTATTGGAATGTATTTATTTATTGTTATGTCTTTAATGGAAAACCCTTTAGTTCAGGACCAATAAGTAGTTTCCTCGCTGATATTTTAGCGTACTAGTTAGCCGTCGATTCCTGTGTAGCCCGATACCAATTAAAAGGCAACCCTGTTGAGTTTGTTGAATCATTCTGGAACCATGTTCGATGTAATCACCTGTGATTCAAGGACCTTAGTGGCTGCTTGTCTTTCGGATTAGATAGATATAATCCAGCCCTTAAATCATCTGAAAAAGCTAAGTTGTCAATTTCTGTAAAAGCATCGGTTTCTGGCTGTCTAATTGGAATGTAAATAATCTTCAAGGTTTTTGTGAACTCTGTCCAATCAACAGAGGAATAGGTCCGCTTATTTGGGCATTGTTTATGGTGGTCATATTTTACAGGGTAAGGGTTAGAATCAGGCCATGGTCGTTGGATATTGATGGAAGGATGGAACAATTATAAAGGATTGGGCTTCCGAATAACAGCTCATGGGATATCAAAAATTGCCAAAAAAGGAACTGCTTCTTGGGTATGTAGCGACAAGTGAGTTAACGATGGTACAGGTTATGAGGACGAAAAGAACCATTAATAGAATTTTTTGCCGTTTCAGTTCAGTGTTAAACAAACCCTAGTGTTCATCTCTCGCGTTAAGGTCATCGCCTAGAATGATGGATTCATGGTTGGAAGCTACTTATATATTTAAGACCCTGTTAAGACTTGAGTCTATTTAGGGTCCAAGGTTCTATGAAATACAATATACGGAAATATAGCTGTTCTTGTAAGTTGCTGGAGTTAAGTTACATCAGCCTGAAACCTTAAATTCAACACTTGCACCCCGTTTATGCTGCGAATGTATGTCTTTCTCTATAATCCAATTATTTAAAGATCGTGGATTGACTTTCAATACAAACTTTAAGCATTTCATGCATGACTTCAGATTGGAATGTCATTAAATTTCAACAATGCACCCTCATGTGTCTTTAGCTCAAAACTTATGGTGGATAAGGTAAAACAGTATCTAGCATAACACGACTCTTTACTTACAACTCTGGACTGTATCTAGATAAATTACAACCTTAATTTCAAAGCAACATAAAATGACAGCTTCCCCGCTGCATTCTTATAGAAAGATTTTGTTCTAATTCCCCAGACATTCTTCTATAAATTCCAAAAGTATGCGAAATTAAATTCTCATTTTGAAGAATGACTGTCAAAATCTTAAGAATTTAACAGCAAAGATAGTTACGGAAAAACATTTGGTTCCGATTCAACTGGTTTCTTCATCAATCTCGTTTCCTTTGAAGTCTTTAAAGAACTTTGACCTAATTTCAAAGTTCTCCTGAGTATAGTGTCCAAAACCTTCAAACTATTTATACACATGAGTAAACAACTTTGTGTCCTAATAATTCATAGTAGTTCCTTATGATAAAGTTAAACACTTGCAAGTGTGTGAACTTCTACAATCCTAGCATACAAGAACACATTTCTATACCTAGAATGAAATCATCTGTAAGCAAATCAGATTATCATTGAACTTTGCTGTAGTAATTTTTCAACTTCAGTTAACTTAATAAACATCTTTCCGTGATTCAAATTTAAGGCAAAACCACGCTGGATGGGTGGTGCTCATTCATTGGAAATCAAATGTGTGAAATATCACACGTACATGCAAAATCGATTTTTTGCATATTACTAACTAGGGGAACTACAATCCATTATTGCATTTATATACTCTATAATTAGAAGAAAATATTAAATTAGCTAAGAACAAAATGTGATAATGCTATTTCTCTTTAGAGAAATCACCAAATAAATAAACAACCCTCCGGTCTTGTGCGATGCAATCCGGAAATCAATGATTTCTCAAATGGCATTGAACTCATCGAACTGCCTCAAGTGATTGGCAGATGACATCAATTTCCGCTTTTTCATTGATGATTGAGGGTCCAATATACGGAAATGTTATCAATCTCTGATCAAATAGAGGGTTTTATATCAAATACGTTTAGGAAAGGACACAAATCCTTGTATCCTTTGTTGAGTATTTTGAGGGTAGCTCGTGCGCTCTTTTCAGTACAATGAAGAGAGAAGTTTCAATTGAGGAAATAATATTGCATGGTTTTTAAATGAGAGAACAATGACATGATTATAAGGAAGTGTACCTTAAAAGTACTATAAAAACTACGAGTTTTTTGATTCTTTATAATTTTATTTATATGGAAATATTCGTAAGGCGATTGTGATACTGACCCTATCACCTTCTATTTTATTGATGGTGTCGTAAGGAGACACCATAGTAGACCTTTATGTACCAGATCTATTAAACCCTTTTTCAATAAGAGAAAAGGATAAGGAAGAATGTAAGTTGCTATATCTAAAGTGTAGTCCGGTTGGTATAATGGTTAGAATCCTTACCGCTTGCGCAGCAGTTCGCAAGCTCAAAGTTCGTTAGTGGCAACAAGCTTGTTCTCGTTGTAGTTCTGTCGGACTATCAGCCTACCCGGCTGTGGAGGGTACTAATTTAAGTGTGATGCTGACTGTATAATCTTCTCGTTACGCTAAAGAAATGTGATTCCCTAAGAAATCTCAATCCCAATGTTTAAATTAGTCTTGTGCGATGATGATTATATACCTAAAGTTTCACCCCTGAGAAATAAAAGTGCAAAATTAAAACTAGTTTGATATTGAAGGGAACGATATCCGCAAAATTTACTCGTAATTGATGCATTTACTCTACAGTGATTATTTTGCTCAACGAAGAGTAAAGTCAATGTTTCTTAAGATACACAGTAAAAGTTTGACACAAGGTACGAATCCTACCTTTTGAAGACAGTGAAGGTCCCAGTAAAAAACCTGAAAAATAACACAGCGTCTTGTGAAATAAGCTTACTCCAGAAAAAGTTTTCTAGATGCCGGCCAACACGAAAACGTTAATACGTACCCTTGCTCCTATGCTTTGGAGCGAAATAAACTTGCAGAAGAATTCGGGACATCGCGACGAGAAGCGAAAAAAGCAAAGGTGCTTGTGCATCAATTTAGTATTTTAACATCACCCAATCCTCATAACGGCCGAAAATTTACCAGCGAAAACCGAAAATTTGATGAGACATATCAGTCGAGTTATGCATTGTAGGAACGGTTTTATATCTGTTAAATTAAACAACGAGACTTACAAAAAATGAATATCCTGGTATTAAAGACGGCTTGACAGTTATTCACATTGAGCAATATATTCTTGCTGGAGATTCTGGCACACCCCTTGTATTTGTGTATACATATCGCTTGAATATTAAACTTTGTAAGCTCTTACTGCGGAAACTACCAAGCACCTTTCATCTGATAAATAATGCCTGTGAATGATGATGTGCCCCAATCCCTTACCAATTTGTTATTTGATAGCATCAAAATCATCTTCAGGTGAATGTGGTATATCTTGTCCTAGATTAGATGCAATTCGTGATCATTTAAAAGTGGTTTTTGATGACAATCAAATCACAAGTGTCCAATTTAAGCAATGGGTAGGTACAGATCGCTTTTCGATAGTCTCCCAAGCGTTTGTCGCAGATGATTTTATTGATATCTTCTGTATTGCTTTGAATAGTTTAAAGCCACATGCATATATTGCTGAACAACAAGCATTTTACTTCAAAATTTTTAAAGCGACAATCACTAAAGGTGACATCTTGCTTCAGTTTTATTTTGCCAATACTGTTTTTCTATTCAAGATTCTGCACAGTCCTTTCATTGGAAAAATGAACAAGCTACACTATGGACTGCGGTATTTTACAAACCAAAAAATTGGATGGAAGTCATTTAAAACATGGAAGCATAGTTATGATATCGGATGATTTAAACCACGATGCGATTTCATTTTACACCGCTTATCAAAAATTATTGCACAGCATCTCAGGTACAGGTATTGCAATAACAAAGATGAGAGGAGGTGTGTACAAAAAGTAAGGTGATTTTTCGAATTTCGCGGGCAACGTACATTCGATTATCGATTTTTTTATGTTGGTACACTCGTCACGAACATATATTTACAATTTCAGCTGTATATACATGTTTGTGAGAGGCATAACGGTAAGAAGTGTTTCGCGTGCTCGGCGATTTTTTGCTACCGAAAAAAATAGATCAAAGTTCAAGATTTTTGGGGCCAAAAACAACACCACAATCATGTCTCAGCCACTATATTCACCGGATTTGGCCTTTTTCTAGCTCACAAAACTGAAGAGACCTATGAAAGGACTGAGATTTGCAGCGATTGAGGAGATAAAGACTGCATCGCTGGAAGAGCTCAAGCCTATACCGAAAGTGCTTATGAGAAGTGCTTCGAGGATTGGAAAAAGCGTTGGCAAAAGTGTATTGGCACAAGTGTATTGATTACTTTAAAGAAGACAACATAAATATTGACGAATAAATAAATATTTTTTCGTAAGAATACAAAGTCACCTTACTTTTTGAACACACCTCGTATAGTATTGATGGGGTATCACAACATTTTTGGATACTCGCAGTCTACTTCCAGGTAGCTGTTTGTTGGCCAGTTATTTCGATCGTGGATCTCAACGCGAGTAGACTATGCTCGAATAGAATTTTCCAGCCACCGATTGAAATTGCCTGTTAAAAACGTGCTCAACTAAATCTTTTGGAAACCCTTACTTACTATCTAGATTACTCAAACGTAGATATTTGCGATTATCAATAATAATCCACGAGATGGGCTGAAAACTAAAACTTTTGTGGCTGCTAGCGATTGGCGATATTGAACCCATACATAATTATTTGTTTTCGCAACTGGCAACAGTGGAGGCTAATCATTTGGATGACAACGACTTATGGATTTTTTAAGTAGCTCTGCCATTTGTCTCGTACTCAATCCTGTTACAGGATAATTAATCTTACTTGAATTATTAGTTAATGGTGTAACAGAAGAATGAATTAATTGTTGTTGCTCTTGAATATTGGATGCTGTCTTTGACAGTGAACTTTTAGGATGTTTAGGCATATCAAATGCTATTGTTTGCTTCAGAAACGATTGGTCATTGTAGAGAGCTGATATCAGAGGTAAATCCAAGTGCTTACTCTTCTCTCGAAGGGCTTGGATATCGATTGATGTGTTGTCTACCTGTCTGCATTCAGCATTAAAATATCGATGAGATAAAATATAACGGGATCTGAGGTTGAATAATACATTTTGGATCATTTAATCTTCATCATCGCTTGTTAATCCTAACTCATTACAATAGCAGCTATGAACGATGTAGTGAAATAGGTAGATTAATGTCCGTGGAGGACTACAGCGATGGTCTGCTGCTTCAGCGGGAGAGAATGTTGGGATCCGCTGAGATTGGCCTTGTCTGGGGACGTGTGAATGCGCTGGCAGGCTAGCTTGGCGGTGTCGTGGGGCGGGTTCTTTCCCCCTAGCACAAGGACCCACTACAAAAATATTTCGCATTCACGAATTAAAGGGTCGAATGCCGATCGACTGGTGTCGAGGCCGAGGTAACCTACTAAGGGTTGCTATGTTTGTTCAAAGAACAACAATGTGCCGAGCAAAAATGGACGGAATGGTGGAGACTTCGTCGTTACTGACGATCCTGATGGTCTACAAATAAGAGTTGGGCATCCAGATGGAAGTGGTGCCCCCCTCGCACCCTCCCAACCGGATCAAGAATTTTCCCATCAATGAGAAATACAGACGTGGTCAATTTATGTTATAGAATTATATGATGGAAACATATAACTCTATACCATAAAAGGGCACGCGAGCGGAAGGCCACTCTATCCGGCAAGAGCCCCTATTAAGAACAAAAAACGGAGGAGCGCGCCCGATGGCTAGCCCATATTAGAGGAGGAACCTGCCATCGTTGCGGGTCCTATACCCCGTCAGGTAAAAAAAATATAGAGTGTACTGGATCCGCAACCGGTCGCAAGAGCCGAAGCAATTAGCAACCTTCGCTAAAGTTGTGTGAAGTTGAGGTTTGAAGTGATATGTTCTTGTTTTTGCACTTAATTCACTCCGAAAAATGTTCACGTTTATAAAGTTTTTAATTTTGAAGATCGCGTGTATGAAATCGGCACTTTAGTTCTCTGTTTTTATTAAAAACGAATTTTCCATCGGCTTTGACACATGAGTTTTCTCGCCGTTTTCTCGCCTCTACAAATTTCATCAGCTTTGACGTTCGAGTTTTCTGTGAGAGAACGTTTGTTGTATTGTACTCAAACTGTTCTACGAATGATGACGAAGGCGCGATCGTGTGCACGTGAAATGAAATTTTGTCGTTGTGCGGGGGTGTCAGTGGGGGAAGTGATTCTTCTGAAGAGAGGAAAGAAAAAATTGCCTGAAAACAAAGGGGAAGGAGTAGCAGAGGAAATCATATAGTTTCGAGAGCGTAAGCTATTTATAACTTATTTGTGTGTTAACTTTGCTTCCCACATGGACGAGTACACAGATTCTCGTTGCTCGTCCATTTATTTATATGTCTTCGAACGAATCATTTTTATTTTTAAATTAATATAAAAAAAATAGGAAATGCATTATTCGTTTTATTTCGTGTAAGCCAGCATACATTCTTGAAAATCCTTTAAAAAAAACTGAAATAAGTTTTCAACCTTGACTTTGACCTTTTCCTCTGAATATAGGGGGATGAAGTGTTTGAAAATAAAACATGGGTAGCCTAAAGGTGGGGTCGTTTCCCTACAACGGAGACCACTTTAGATTCATCCAATTTTTATGAACACAATACAAATACCGATTAGAGAGACGCAAGAATAAAGGAACGAATGGAGTTAATGTGACAAATGTTAAAAGTGTATGTCATTAGAAAAAACGAACGATTAAAATTGTCTAGGGGTCAGAATGACGATATTATCGCTTGTCTGGCTTTTCTGATCTATAATATTTTAAGTACTTACCTTGAACGATATTCCCGGTGAGTTTCTCTGCTTGTAATAGAAGTTCGGAGTTTTCTTTAGAACGTGTCAACAGATCAACATCCATGGTTGTGCCTTTCCGACAAGTTCCACGAGTTATTTTGGTTGCTACGCCATTACCACTTGTTGCGTATGTCACTGCATCACATTGTTCCCAAAGCATTTTTAAAGACTTCGCGGTAAATCCAGCATCGGTTTTTCGGTAACTCTTCTCGCGAAACACGACTCCCGTGGATTTTATCGGGAATTTCTTTGGCTGTTTTACGTGTTTAGTAGGCTTGGTACGAGCTTTCTTCGATGACTTATTTGCTGATTGTTATGATGATGGTCGTTCACTTGAATTTTTGTACGTTATAATATCACACGATGTTGAAAGAATCTTATGAATGATGATTTGTATTTTACTCAACACACTAAATGTGCATTATCACATTGGAATTGGCGCTTTTGAGTCCAAGTGGAGTCGTGATTATCCAAAGCTTAACAACAGAGCGTATAATTTAATCAGACTCAAGAAGGCCAAAATTGCGTACTCCGAAAACTGCAAGTGGTGCAATTCCATAGATGTGCTCGAACACAGAACCCTCAACTATCAGAAATTTGAACCGCTAAGAGGCAAGTATAAAATTTTCAAAGGCAACCCATCCTTTCGATAACTTTGTGAAAGTTCCATCAATCCATCTGCATCCCAAATAAAGACATTGGGGCAACCTTCCACAAGTATTAATCTCAAATTGAGATTTACGGAGTCGACACCGATGGATGTAAACTTCTTTGTTTCAATCCGACGTTAGTTGCTCCGCCCCTTCGTTAGTCTTAATCAACGTGCCGCCATGGCGGTTCATGCACACAACAATCGATATTGGACTGGAGGCACTTATTCACCAAATTTCACTCACAATGGATTGGGATGATGAAATTGAATTTAGTTTTTATTGTTTTTATTTTCCCGCCTCACTCATTCAAACTAACCCAAACAACGCGACTCATGGGGGATTTCAAGCGGACTCGTTTTCATACTTGATATTTAGTTTAGTAATGCTTTGTTGATTTCATATGTTGAATTCTCCACATCTGAATCGTATAAATGATCTTCGCAAGTTTTTAACTGCACTTCACTGGTATTTGTAAACATTAACATTCCTCCATCCTTCCAGCCATGAAGATAAAAGTATTTATGAAAACGGTCCTTCGTGAGTATATACTTGACGCCCTGACTATGTCGTTTCGGGACATTCCATAAAACAGTTAAGTTTAAAATTTGTTTATCAAAATCTTTCAAATAGCTACTCACCGCTTCCAGGTGCTGAGGAGTTTCACTTGTAAAAGTGTACACAGTAAAATTAAAAATCTTTGACGTTTTGTTGTATTTGACTTTTTAAAAATAACACCAAAAGACTATTCACTTAAATATTTGTATCGCGCCGGTCCACTTCTAACACCAGACCACTTCTTTTCTTCCTTTTTCCTCATTTTGGTGTACCGCTAACTCTTCCAGGTCAGCCGGGTTCGCTTACACTGCGTGGTGTAATACACCGATGGCTGTACTAAATCATTGTTCTCATATTCGCTGATTTAAAATTTTTAAAAACAAATTTTAACTGAAGTAAAGAAAATGAAGAAGATTTTAAATAGTAATTAAAGCTAAATCTCATGAAGAATATAATTAAAGGGAAACATTTAAATTTAATAAATTAATGTAAAAATTGCATTTAATAATAATAATAATAATAATAAGAAAGAAAACTATTTTACAAATAACGATTAGGAATGTAAATAATTAAATATTTTCCTAAATCTGCCTTTAAAATTTCGATTCGGAGATGGGAAGGTTTTCGAGCAGTTTGGTTGTGTTACTGCTCGATTACTACAACGAATTGTTACATTTCCTGTGTGTTCATCTGCTTGTCCATTAACGCGTCTGTCACACTGGAAATAAAATTGAAAATGCCTTGTCCCGAATGGTAAATGATGTGGGGAAATGCTTTTCCGTTGTGGCATTTTGTAAAACTTTCAACATCGAAAGATGTTTGCATAGAACTACAAGTAGCTTTGCGATGCATAGAAATGTGCATGCACTAAATATCTTTTTATAGCGCGCATGAGTAATCTACAACCAGACGCACATTATCAGGCACATCTTTGAATAATTTCTTTAAATCCTCTGATCGGGACTTATACGAAGGATATTATACGCTTTACTATGATTTTTTTAGCTCATTCAAATATTTTCGGTGGTGGTTTTAGCTTTTCTGAATCTACTTGTGATGTTGATTTCTTAGCATCGCTTGATGTTTACTGTGAGTTACTGTCAAATGATTTGCTGATTGAATCCTCAGCATTATCACTTTTATCTGCACTTATGGATTTGATTTGTGATGGACTCTTGGCTACGTTTTCGGGCTGCCACGACCTTCCCGTTGGAATAGGTGTTTTGGGGTTAGGTGTTGGGGACGGTCGGAGGATATTTGATACATTTGAGCAACCGATACAAGTTACATTTCAACCAACTAAATCCTACGGAGGAACTAAATTGAGACCCAAACACCACAATCACGTTACGTAGCTTGGTTCCAATTTCGGGTTAGGTGCTCCGCCGTTTCACCGCTGATCCCGTTTCACAAGTTGTTTCACAACTTTGTTCCCGACACGCAAACGGCCGTTTAGCCAGAGACGCGCACATTCTTCTTCGTAGCACTACAGCCCTTCGCGGGCCTCTGCTCCTGCAAATAGCGCCTCCAACTGTTTCGGTCCATTGACCGCGTCCTCGAATTTAGAAATCCGAGCAGAGGTGAACTGTCTTCGTCGACCGAGTCAGACCAGCGTTTCTTCGGTTTCTCCACTGGTCTCTGGCCTTCGTCCGTACGATTCATGTGTCCAGACCATTGCAGCTTCCGGAATCTTACAATCGTTGCGACCTGAGACTCGTCAAAAATTGCATACAGCTCATGGTTACACTGAATTCGCCATTGGTCCCCGTCTAGCTTGGCTCCGATTATTGGTCTCAGGACCCGTCGCTCAAAGGCGTTCAATATATTTGCGGATGCTTGGGTTAGGGTCCATGTTTCACACCCATAACGTAACACAGGTCTTATCACAAATTTTTATACTTTGAGCTTTGCTTTCCTGTGTATGCAGCATGTCTTCAAGATCGTCAAAACTGAAAAAATATTTTATTTGCGAGCTGTATTCTTCGGCGTAATTCGTCTCTTTCATCACTGGTTCTCCTTGTTTTGGCCCTAAATACACAAGCTCGCTCACATTTTCGATACTGTATTCGCCAAGTGTGATATTTGTGTGCTTGAGGTATTTTTGCTGGACTGCGTCATGAGCTTTGTTTTATTTTCATTGAGACGCGCACATTATTCTACACAAAATTTTAACTGAAATCTTGGATTTTCCCTCGGGCAATGAATCCTAACTTTTCCGCGACAAACTAATTTCCATACATGATTCACGGCTGACTTTTCACGCTCCCGATATCTTCGTCTCTCCTTTTTCCGGCCGTCAACTGTCACGATCTCGTGAATAAATTTGTCATTTAGCGCGCGTGAGCTCAATGGCATTTCATATTAAGATGAGGTTAAGCTAGCGACCGAATGGCAGATCTCTGCCCGAAATCACGCAGTCATGGTATTGCATTTCTAAATACTGAAAGGAAAGAGAATGCTTGAATTCAGCAACTCATTTTTAATTGAATTCATATAGATAGTACATTTCCAAGATAACTTTTAATATTTTACTATAATAATTATTGTTTTGCAATTTCTATCAATGCGCATAAATATAATAAAAATACATCTTCGTTACGATTATCATGTGAATCTTTTCTTATAATACAAATTTGTTGTACATCATGTTATAACTGTGTAGGGTAAGCTATTAAAATGGTTCTTATGGCACTTGCCACCAGAAATATAATATTTACTGAACATGCGCCACGCTTGTCTTCTATTTATTTAAATCGTTTATTCAATGAGAAAAGAGTTATTAATAATTTGAATATTTCTCATGTTTCACGGATTTTTTGCCTTTTTACGCTTTTTCTTAGTTTCCTTCCCTTAAGTATATTTTATCATCAAATACATTCAATGTTGAGCTACTATATTCTCTGTTGATCACATCGAAAGGAAAATAATTAATAGATATCAAATCGATCATCATGCAAGAATTTTAAAAGAAATAATGTCAATACATCTACGCTCCATACCTAGCTTAAAAACGACATACGACTATAACGATTCAAAAAATAAAATTCTCTAGTGACCACCGAATAGCTTAAAAAGAAAAGTAACAAAATATTTGTGCAGTACTTTCACTTTAACTCTAATAAAAATCACACGAAAACCAAATCTCTTAACGAAAAGCTGACACAACCAATGTTTGAAGGCTTTTGATGGGTGCAGTATGATATATTTGCAATTTGAGTTTCCAAACTAATGGTTGGTCCAACCATAATGCACGATGTTAATTGTGAGTCACACCTTAACGTCAAGTTTTTCGCCCAACTTGATTTGACATTTCTTTGTTTCAGTGTTTGATAAATTCAACCATTGAGAGGTACACAATTGAGCAGCGCGTTAAGGTTGTTGAAGCCTTTTACGAAAATGGACGTTCAAATCAAAATGCATTTCGTGATTTTTTTGGTCAGCATAATCGACCAAATGTGTCCACAATCGGATCTGCAGGAAATGTGATATCGCCTGTACATGCTCGCCCAGTTCGTTCTGCGGACAACATTGCTGTTGTTCGTTATAGTGTGGCACAAGAGCCGTCAACCTCGACTCGTCGTCGTGCCCAACAATTGAACATCTCACGAACATCACTGATGCGAATTTTGAATAAAGATTTGATTCATTAACAAGCAGAATTGCCGCATTTGGGCAAATGAGAATCCACGAGTGATTGTTGAAAAGCCGATGCGTACACAAAGAGTGACTGCTTGGTGCGGTTTACGGGCTGGCGGGGTCATCGGGTCGTACTTTTTCGAAAATGACGACAGCCTAGCAATTACCGTGAATGGTATTTACTATTGCGAGATGATAACGGACTTCTTGTGGCCGAAAATTGAAGTTATGGACCTGGACGATATGTGGTTCCAACAGGATGGTGCCACTTGCCAAACTGCCAACGAAACAATGGCTCTTTTGCGCGAGAAATTCAATGGCCGTGTTATCTCACGTTGTGGCGATGTTAATTGGCCGCCACGGCCATGCGATTTGACACCGTCGGACTTCTTTCTCTGGAGATATTTAAAAGAAAAACTGTACGTCAATAAGCCAAGAACAATTCAAGAGCTAAAGGATGAGATAATTCAGCACATTAACGACATTGAAACTCAATTATATCTCAGAGTCATTGAAAATATGAACCATCGAATGGAAGTATGCCACCGTAGCCGTGGCGAGTATTTGGCCGATATTTTGTTACACACATAATTGTCATAGATCTTTCTATTATAATAAAAAATATTAACATAATTCTCTGAAAAACTTCTGTTTTATTTACAATTAACGTCGTGCGTTTTGGATGGACCAACCTATATGTCCGATCGGTTGCTCATGGAAGCATAAGTAAATGAAATCAATGCTAGTTATTCGGATGAATACCATTGTGTGTGAATTGAGTATTACAATAAAACAAGCAAATAAATAGCATGTAGGGAAGATAGAGAAGAAAGAGTTTAGTGGTAGTCATGGTTAATATGATGGTCGATAACGTTTAAGGGCGGTGAACGTTGCAGCCAGTGCCACTTCTTCAGGCTATTCATGTTTCCGAATTTCACATATACTGTTGAGATATCACCACTTGCATCGCAATCCGATAAGTGCGAGAACGCATCTGCTGCTGCGAAACCACTTTCGTAGCTGCACCTAAAAACTCCAATCGTTTGTTGGGCCGGTTAGATTGTGGACTCCAACTCTTTTTGTCTCATCACGATAATTTAAGGATACTGAGAGTAGTCCTTATTCTCTTTTGCAGCACTTCAATTAATTCTCGTTCTAGTGCAAATGGCATAAGAACTCCACCAAATTAAGTCGCCACAAAATCGAACATTCCGCATGGCCGGCGAACCACTTGTAATTTGTCGAGCTATTTAATCCAAAACTTGCTCACTTTTTTTTAAGTAAATTCGGAATTTGTGCAAGATTGGCGGGCAATTATGTATTCCTCCTAGCACTGTCTTTTCACTTTGTCTCGAGCGCATTGTCATTTCTGACATCTGGTCTGCTTTCCCGTGTGTTTTATTACAGTGGTTTTGTGCAATTCTTCTTCCCAGCGGGTTTGCACAATTATTCTATTACAAAACCTAATTATCGAGTAAGACTGTCACGCTAAGTAATCGCCCAATACTGCGACCCTTACGGCACTTTCGTATTTTATTTCATATCTTCTAAGCCAATTGAGATACCATTCTAAAATTGTGTACATCATATTTGTATGTTGCAAGGTATATTTTGAATTAAAAATGTTAAAAAATGCGAAGTTGGTAAAAATCACATTTTTGATGTTAACTGCCGATTTACTATACGCGAAAAAAAATTTAAATTGCAAATTTTAATGAATTTCTGGGAGAAAAATTTAATTTTCTAGGAAAATCGCTATTTACTTATTATATTTAATCAATTCCTCCAATATTTACAATTATCTGAACTCGCATGATGGGCAACTAGGCTCAAGAAAAAAATAATGATGTACTTCCCTAGAAGTACTATTAACCTAATTATGAATAAAATTCAAAACCTGACATTTTCTTCGCTGTCCGCTTCACGTAAAATCGATTTTCCATATGGCATCCTGAAACGAATTCTGATTTGCATTTTCGATAATTCGACTGTATTAATCCTGTTCAGCTGCGATGTAGTGAAATTAGTATATGATTTAAATGTCCGTACAGCACTGCAGCGATGGTCTGCTGCCTCGTCGGAAGAGGATGTTGAGATCCGCCGAGATTAGCCTTGTCTGGGGACGCGTGAATGCGCTGGCAGGCTAGCGTTGCAGGGTCGTGGGGCGAGTTCTTTTCCCCTAGCACAAGGACTCACTACAAAAAAAAATTTCGCACACGAATTACGGGGTCAAAGAAATGTCGACCGTAGTCGAAAATGAGGTAACCTATTAAGGGTCAAAGAGTATTGCTGACTCAGAGGACAAACTGGGCCTGGAGAAAACAGACGGACTTAAGAGGACTTCGTCGTTACCGGCGAGACTTATGGCCCACAAGTAAGAGTGGGGCATCCAGATGGAAGCGGTGCCCCCTCGCACCCTCCCAACCGCATCAAGATCCAAACGTAGACGTGGCCATGTATTTCCCATTTGAGTGAAAAACTCATAAAAAAGTACTTTGTATGACTCTTTCCCTCAAATGCGAAATACAAACGTAACCGATCTATGCTATTGCGTTATGCAATGAAATCACATAACCCTATATCATAAAAGGGCACGCGAGCGGAAGGCCACTCTACCCGGCAAGAGCCCCTGTTAAGTAAAAGAAACAAAAGCCTGCCATCGATGCGGGTCCTATACCCGGTCAGGTCGATTGAATAAATTGATATTTTATCTAGAGGAGCATATTGCCCTCTTCCTTTAACATGCCTATTTTATTCTTTTCCAACATTTATGCCTCCGTTGGATTTGGCTGCACTTATTTACACTTTGAGGAAATAGAAGAAGTCGGATTACTTCGAAAGTAAGCAAAAGATCTGCAAAGTCAGTGCACAAATCAACTGCACCGCTCGCGCCGGAGAACCTCAACTTTTCATTCTAAGATTTTTACCTCATAGAGCAATTCAATTCAATTCATCAATGAGCGGATATTGTGCCCAAATGTAAATTGCTAAATTTTTTGTTGTACTAGCAGTGTCATTGAAAAAGTGGACGTCCTTGTCCAGATTCTTGTGGTCCAAGTCCCTGAAAATAACTTCTCCATGTGATACTTCAATTCCACGATATTCATGACCATGCCGCTCTTTGGACAAACTGGTCCCCGTACGGTAGCCTCCACGATGTAATTATGACCGTGACCATTCTCCCAATTGCATTTTCCATATATTTCGCGATTGTCGTCGCCATTTTAATGTTTACTATTTGAACGATGTGCCGGACTGAAATGCACCTTTCGTGTGAGATAAACAATTATTCACTAAGACGTGATGTTAATCCACTTCACACGGCACCGAAAAAGCAAAAAAACTCATCGAATTGCAAAAGCGTTCCATCGAACAAAATTTCGCCAATTCGTCCGTGGTTCTTCACGATCTCCCGTCGTAAGCAAATGCAATTTTCCTTGGGAGCCTATTCCGCAGAGGAATAGTATTGTATTGGAGTTAAAAGGGTGAATGGGTGGAAATGGTTTCTATTTAACTTTTGAACTTAATACCCGGTCTTTAAATGATTTTGACGGCACTTTTACCAACACTTTTCATACCGAACGCATTTTGCATCGCGGCCGTAAATCTTTTCTCGGGTAGCGGCTGTAAGTTCACTCCCTCCTTGCGTTTGAAGATTTATCGACGGCAACGTTTATAATGTGATTTTTACTCTTGTCACTTTATTTCAATTTAATTTTATCCATTCGGCAATTTGTTAAAGAGAGCTAAACAACAAAACTTGAACACTTTTTACGCACTGTCAAAATATTCATCTCAAAACTGCCGCTCTTCGCGTGCTCCTCGTGTCGCGGTCGTAACTGAACTCCACGATCCGTCCCAAACTTGTCTTTCTTTCGGTTCCCGTGTACACGCTTAATCGATCAGCTGCTTGCTCAACCGGGTTCCCTTCGGTAATGTAATACACCGTTGGGGTGCACTAAATCAGTGTTGCCATATCCAAAACTTTAATTGGCAGATTTAAAATTGTTAAAGTAAAATTAACGAATGTAAAGAAAATGAAAAAGGATTTTAAATACTCATAAAAGTTAAATGTCAGGAAGAATATAATTAAAGGGAAACGTTTAAATTTAATATAAAGGAAAATTTATATAAAATTACATTTAATAATAATAAGAAAGAAAACCATTTTATAAATTACGATTATGAATCGAAGTAATTAAATATTTTTTTTTAAATCTGCGATTAAAATTTCGGATAGGAGGTAGGAAGGTTTTCGAGCAGTTTGCTTGTGTGACTGCTCGATTACTACAGCGAGCATAAGATTAAGATCTTCATTCATTGAGCTTCTGTCATTTCTTCCAAAACTGTTTCATTCCAAGTATTCTGTATTTGTTAAATTTCCTAAAATCTCATGAATATATAAAACCATTACAATATAGAACCACAGACGTCGCTCTCAGCGTTAACTGTTTTTAATTGATTAAATAAAAAATCATAAAATCATATTTTCCAATTCAAATAAATTTACATCCAATCTCAGGCTTTACTATCATGAAATCAAATCATTCATGCGCCATTATTTATTATAAATATAAACTTCAAAATGATACGCACTTTACTCAACACGCGTTAATTGCAATTTTCCCATATACAGATAAGTAATCAAATATATCTCGCTGTTATCAGTTTCAACAAATACAATTCAGGTCTAAGGATTAACCACCAACATACAGTTAATCTTATCAGCTCAATTGTGAATGCAATCTTACAACACTGATTAGCGGTTGCCTGCCTAATGAGGCTCACAACATCTCGCACGCTTTGGATCAATTCTTATCAAATTGTCACATGTCCGATTTACGGTGTCCTTGCCCTATATCCGATTCTCGTTACTTTGTCATCATCATCAAACAGCATCAACCGTACTACGGCCAACTAAAGAGAAAATGAATGAAGAGAATTGCTTTACAACTTGAGCACGCACACAATAACAATTTGACGGATAACGTTAACGATTCTTAAAGGGAAAACTAAGATGAGAATATTTGAGAATGGCGCGCTCGTATCACCTTCATTTTCACATTACACTACAGTCAACGTGAAAAGGGTTGTTACATGAAGATTGTGGGATTAGCGATAAGCCGCATATTTGGTGGGAAATTGGGAAATAATAGCATGGATCCGGATGAGATGTGTCTTTAATTTGCTTACGATCAAATTAAAGCCGCGCACTAAGAGTGAAATGAGTGGACACAGGTAAAACAGAATAAATTAAATCAAATCAGCCATTGAGTAAAAGGTAGACAAAACGATCAAAATAGTCAACAACTTGTACCATTCACTTTAATTGCAATTGAACTGGTTCCGCGCGCGATTCCCTTCGTCATCTTTTGCGTGTGTGTGACTTCTTAAGTGTACCACATATGTACGTGTACGGGGAGCATATTCACTCTTTTTTATCGACTTTGAAGTGATTTTCCGTACAAGATAATTTTCCTTACGTGCGAGAGCGAATGCGAGCGTGCTGACATAAAAAGTGGAAATGAAATTCCCGAAAAGAAGTGCAAAGAACAAAAAAGTGTCGTGACATTGTGGAATTTCGTGTGTGAAAAAATGACTTATTAAATACTGTGAATTATTATTGTTGATTGTGATTAGCGAAACGGCCAAATACGGGACGTAAATCCGAGCGTAAAACCGGTAATGGAGTAATAAGAACAGCAGCGCGCCGTGTCAGCGATTGAAATTGAAAATCTGGAAAGCGATAGACGAAATATCGAGTTGTGTCGGATCCGTCGTGTTCGAGTCGAAATCGAAATTAATGCTGTCGGGGGAAATAGACACAAGAAAATCGCCACTGTGAAATTTTTTTAGGTTGATGAGATGATGAAATGAGACGATTAATTAGCAGTTTTGTTTGAAAAAATTGGAATGAGGTGAGAACTATGTTTGGGGGGTGAGGTTCGTGATAGGCCGTGAACTGCATGTACCAAGAAAGGAAAAAACTATTTGCTTCGTGTAGAAGTCTAAAATGTTTGATGGAAGCTTTCATCGCTCCATCAGTTCTTCTGACACTCTTCGGATTGGTGAAGAAAACATTGACATTTGCAATTGTCAGATAATCTCTTAAGATCTGTCAAATGCATGGATTTCTTGACATGGTGGTAATTTCTTTCATGCACAAAATGTCCAAACCCCTTTCAATTTTAATGGATTACGTGAGTTAAAGATAATCACAAGAGAATTGAACTTTCTCCCCCTTTGAATTTATATGTATATTTAACAAAATGAATTCGTGCACTTAGAATGGGTTTGAGGCCGCAATAAATGTCTCCTACACAACCCCATCCTTATCCGCATAACATTCATCCTACCATCTCCGAGGAATCATTAAACAGAAAATTGTATCACCTTCAACGCTTTTATGTCCAACAGCACCGTGGAACACTATTGCGAATGGGATAAAGCTAAAATTTGTCGCGAGAGCAGAAAGCCCATCTTTCTCCTTGTGCACTCATTCCACCCTAGGCCTAGTCGAATCCTGCTGCGCGTGGGGTTGTGTCCTTTGTTTTAAATTTGCGATGCGGAATTTTACGTGACCGCGCGCGTCCTGTTTACATTTTACATATTCCGTGTCTCACCCATCCCGATCGTAAAATGGTCCTTGAGAAAGTGCTTCCCAAACGTGAATCCACCCGTACAGTTCTGGAAGTAGATCCTTTAAGAGTGTAAATAAATGCTGACAAATGAGTTTGATGGCAAGCTATCGGGCTTCGAATAGTTTTTGATTTCGGTATTTTTGCTAAAAATCCTTGATTTTTGAGATAATGAAATATAAGTGTTAGCATTTCCCCCACCATTCGGCTCCTGTTCTTGTTATTTCAGCCTATGCTGCTAGCAACAAAAACCTTACATTTAAGATATGTATTTGATTCCTTATTCAAAAACTCGAACTGAATAGGCAGCTTAATTATTACATTATTGCTGGAAGTCTCAATGCTGGCACAAGTGGCTAAACGCCGCAAATTATCAAAATGGCGTATTCCTAAAATTGTGGTAGCATTAAACCATATTGAAATTAAGTGCATTACATGGGCTTGTGCATTGCTGACGCTCGACTAGAATTCAAATTTAATAATTCCTCACGGAAACAGCCGGTAGTTCCATATTTTAGTGGCCATGACGCTATTGTCATGGTCATAACTCATCAAAAAGATGATGTCTTCCTCATTCCAACTCGAACTGATCCCAGGTTAAATTTCAAAGTGACAGATTGGGAAAAACTTCAAAGAAAAATTAATCAGAACTATCGGAAGCATTGACAACCTTCTGATGATGGAACGCTTTGCTAATGGTACCTAATGATAAGAATCCAACAAACGATAAAATATATCTCTATTCGTAAAACTCTCGAAATGATGAAGGGCCCACGATATTTGGACTATAACTTTCGAAATTCTCCAGTAGCAGCAGGTACGTTCTCTAAAACGATGAGATCTCCTTCCTTGTAGATAAAAGGTTTCTTGTGTTTCGCACCTCAATCTCCAATTCTCTGGTTCGGCACTAATTCGCTCTGCAGCCAATTGTCTTCGGTTAACCATATCGCATTCCGTTGGATCAGCAGTCGCTTCTTCTGATGTTAAAGCGTTTCGTAATTTTGACAGCTCTCAAAATTAAATACTTACTGAACGCATCAGATATTCCAATGATGTGCAAATTACCTCGACGACTGCGTGGAAAAGGTCCCAGGTGATCAACGTGTAACGTCCAGAACGGAATAGGTGTCACCTCATCCGAATAGAGTTGACCCTCCGGTTTGCCTGCGATTCCTTTATTATAGCAGCACTCTAAGCATGCTGCGATGTACGACTTGATGTATTTTCGGACATTTTTGAACCAAAAATCTTGCCGAACTCGGTTTATGGTCATCTCAAGACCAAAGTGGCCCATGTCATCGTGTTACGTGCGGATGATTTTCCATTTGACTGCAGACTGAACGACGAATCTGAGATCTTGGTCGATCTAACGATATAACCGACCGTTTTTGAGCTGATAATCTGAATTGATCTGTTTAGATAGAGCGGACTCAATATCGCCTCTCAGAACCTCGATTAGCTCCTTCAACCCCACACCTTGTCGTTGTAGGAGCACAAGCCAGTCTTCCTTTTCTTCCAATCGCATTATGTTCTCCGATGCTATCTCTGGCTCGTTCGGTGGTTCGTTTGGAGTCCTGCTTAGAGCATCTGCGTGACTCATGCGTTCAGCCGATCGATGTATGATGCGGAAATCCTACTCCTGTAGCTTCAGAAATCATCGACCGATGTGCGGTAGCAGTAGCTTAGACGTTCTTGTGGTGCTAATCGCGCAATCGGTAATTATCTCGAAATGCTTACCAAGCAAATAAATGCGGAATCTTTCTAACGACTCGACAATAGCCAAAAATTCAAGCTCATGACTATGGTTTCTGCTTTCGGATTCGCTACACTGGCGGCTGTAGTAGAAAACCGGCCTAAAATTGCCACCGTCGTCTCGTTGCATGAGGATTCCGGCAAGACCCAGTGTGCTCGCATCAGTGTGAACTTGATGTTCCTTCGTTGGATCGTATGCACTGAGCACTGGATCACAACAAAGTGCTGGTTTCAATTTTTCGAATGCGTCTCGTTGTTCAGTCGACCAAGAAAATTGTGAATTGTGAATTCTGCTTCAACAAAAGTGTAAGCGGCCTTGATATTAGAGAATAATCGCGAATGAATTTGCGGAAAAACCCGCTCAATCCCAAAAATCTTCGAACTTCTGTAACGTTGGTTGGTTCCGGAAACTCTCGAATTGCATTAGTCTTTTCACCTCCGGTTTTTATTCTGTCCTCATCGACTCGATTACACAAAAACGTGATTTATTTAGACTAGAACGTACACTTAGAGGGCCGAAGCGTCATATCGGCATCTCGAAGTATAACCAGGAATTCACGGAGTTTGATTAAACCCTCGGCGATGGTTTTGCTGGGCAGAATTACTTCATCTACGTAGCTAACTGCACGATTTCCCATTTGTCGTACCAACTTGGTAATGACCTCATGAAAATAACTCGGTGCATTGCACAGGCCGAAAGGCATCCGGTTGAATTCGTATTGGTCTGCATGCGTGACAAATGCAGTGTATTTCCTGCACTCTTCTGCGTTTGGTATTTGATCATAGCCGGACATTAAATCGAGAGTCGTGTAAAATAAATTACCAGCGATCGATGATAGCTGCTCCTCAACAGTTGGCATGAAAAACGGACGCTTTTCAGTGATAGGATTGAGCTCACGGAAATCAATACAGAGACGGTCCTCAGCATTTTGTTTGCAAACGAGGACAATCGATGACGAATATTCTGATGATGATGGACGTATGATATCGTTTTCGAGCAATTCGTTTACTCTTTCTTGATCGCGCTCACGCTTTGCGAACGGTATCCGGTATGGCTGGCGATTCAGAGAAGCATTGTCTATGCTCACTGATGAGCTGATACATTTGGTCCTTTTCTTTGACGGATAGCGTTGGCTCAAACGTTGGAGCGATTTGGAAAGCGTTTTCCAATAGACAAGCTTCCGGTTCAATGATCAGTCGTTTGCCCGATGTGCAGAGTAGATCTGACTCCAATAAAAGTGGTTCCGAGATCAAGTCATCATCCACCGGAAAAATCTTCGCAATTAAATTCTTTCCATCCAACTGCTATTTCGGCCTCGAGTATCTGTTTGCACGTTACTGAAGCTCGTCCAAATCCTCGTAGGATAATCGGTGAACACATCTTCACGCCTCCCATCGATATTGCAATCGTTCGTTGAATGAGTGTTCTTTCGCTGCCGGGGTCGATGAAGTTTATTTCCGGTGAGAAGAACCTCCTTAACAAGCGGATTAATTCTTTCTATTGATTTTATGCGACGAACATTACTGACGGCGGTCGCAGTTTCATTTTCCAGACATTAGTTGGTCGTTGACACTTCTCGCATCTTTGTTTCCGTTGCGGTTTTGGACAGTTCAGCGAAATATGCTCCACCTCAAGACAATTATAACATCGGTTTCGACGGGATTCCGAATTGCTCGAAGTCGGCTGTGCTCGCGCATTTGATGACATAATACCTCGCTGTATCGGTGGTGGTCCAAAATTTCATCTCGACTCCGTTCGTGGCTCCGAAATTCGAACGGAATTCGTTTCTAAATTCTTTATGCGGTTGTTGGTGTCGAAAATTGAGCTCTCGATCGCATTTTGCAAAGATGGATGCCGTAGCGTGTTCCTTATATACCGGATTATAGCATGATCGCTCAAGTTACCTCGTCTTCCCAATCCTAGCATAGTATAGAAGTAACTTTGTGTTGTCTTGCTCGGCTCCCGGGTGCGATTCATCATTTTTATGTTAACATCGGCCTCGCTTTCATGGCTAGGGAAATCTCGCCTCAATGATTCGGCCAGCTCAACACAGCTTCGAGGAATCCGCGCAGAACCATCGCTCAAAATTTTAGCAGGCCCCTTTAGGGAGGCTTGCAAGGTGAACTCCAAAACTCTATCGTCCCACTGAGATGCCTCGGCAACCTTCGTAACGCGATTAACGAACTGCGCGGCCGACATGCCGGATTCGGACGACGGGTCGAAGTCTGGTAAAATATCCGTCACATCTCGGAAGTTATGAAATGCGGTCCACTACATGCCCGCACTAAATTAGCCGATCGTTCGCATGCGTCAAGTTCGAACGTCGCTGCCGGCGGCGTCTCGCCCAATTTCATGGCGTTAGTGAGTGGTAGTGTCGGCTCCTGTACTACGATCGGTTGAGTGTTAATCTGTTCAATTGTTGACGACGTCGCCAACTTTCCCCCATTCGGTAACGCGGCGACGACAGCTTATATTAACTCGCTCAATTGCTTCACTTCATCACGTAACTCGCGCACATCATCTTCACCCGAACATTGACATTTTCCCGTCCGTTTCGATTTTGTCATTACCCAGAATTTCACAGAGTCTTTGTGCTAGCTCGGCTTTGTTCCCCTGCGTAGAGGCGTAGTCTAAGTTCAAGTTTGAGTCGTTCCTTGTTTAGCGTATTGACCTTTTCGACCGTCATCGTGTTGCGTTCCGTTTCCCCCCCTATACGGAACGAAGAGGAAATCGAACCACTATTACAATTATGTGTAGCCACTCGCGTATGTACGTCGCACCTTTCTCCTTTCGTCTCTTTCGCGTATGTATATCGCACGTTTCTCCTTTCGTCTCTTTTCGCAGACGAATCGTGGAGGAATTAAACACGAGATCGCGAGGAGGGTAAAAAAATGGCTTTCGACAGCGTCAGTTCGTTCTACGTGCATGATTCGAATCTTTACTTGTAATCCGCATTAAACCATCCTTGAATCCCACTTCTGATTTGGTCAGGGGTGGACCTTGGGAACAGGATAATTGTAGCGGAAAACAATAAATTAACGCGCACCGTTTGTCATCGGATGCGACTGCCTCTTCTCTATTTCTTCCGTGGCCGGTGCTCTTCAATTGGTGTTGCCATGACACAGTTGACGACATAAACCTACAAAAAGCAAGGATTGACTTCAACAGTATGACTCTGGACACACAGGGTAATAGGATTGTGAGTAGTGACTTACATAAGCATGTACTAATTGGAGCTTATTTTGAATTAATTGATCCACCAAACCCTAAGAGAGGAAATCAATTATTTTTAAAATCCATCGAAACGAAAGTTTCTGATTTCAAATCAAGCCTGTACAGCAAATCCCTTCCTCGACCTCATACCAATCTTCTTGATTATTTTATCAGCTTGGAGAACTTGTATTACATATATGGCAAAATTAACAAGAAATCAAATGGTGTGTTGACGGTGTTCTTAATGTTCTTAATATAGTACTACGGCATTTACCAGAGGCTGTCATTAGAAATTATTGAATATTGTTCAATAATATGCTGAAAATTCAATTTCCATCTCAGTGGAAAAATGCCAAAATCATCCCAGTCTTAAAGAAAGGAAAAGACTCGTCGTGTCCGAAAATCTATGCACGCTGTCTAACCTCAACAACGTTTTTGAAGTGATACTCAACCAAGTGCTAAGCGCACATATTGATAAATATGAGTTGATGCCGAACTGCCAGTTAGGGTGCCGAACCAGACATTCGACTATACATGCGATAGTGAAAATAATAATTTCAGATATTATGACAAACTAAACAATAGAGAATATGTCGAAGCGTGTCTCACTGGTATGAAGAACGCCTTCGATATGGTATAGTTGGGTGGACTTACGAGTAGTTTTATGCTCCTTTAGGAAAACTGCCCTCTTACACCTTGTCGGTATGATGTGCAATATGGGGAATCAATTCCTGTAATAAATCGAAATCCGATGTCAGCGCGCGATTTCAGGGTTTTGAATGGTCTCAAGCAAAAAACAGTAATTGCGCCTCAGCTTTTCTCAGTCTTTATTTACAGTTTTTTAAACGGCTTTGACTAGCGTGTTGTCATTGCGATAATTAGCAGCATCCGCTGATAATCATCAGTAGTTCAAAAGAATCTTCAAGAAATAAAACTATTTCCAAGATATTCATATTTGCACATTAAAAAACAACCTCTGTTAATTCAATTGCTCATAGGGATAACATACTCTTAACTTAGTATCTGAATCTTGGGATGATCTTTGATGCAAAGCTTAACTTTAATACATCTCAACCTCCAGACCTCGTGATGTACAATAGCTTATTTTTCTTGATCTTCACGATTTTTTAATCTTTTAAAGTGACCGTAAGCAAAGCAACCTACAAAGTAAATGTTAATACGGAAAATTTTTTTTTCAATATCTCCATTCCCTACCACTCTCCCCATCAGTCTTTCTTTGTCGAATAATGCTCGTGCGATCTCCATTCACATTTCGTCGCTTCGTCAAGTGTGCCACCCAGACAATGAACCTGAATATTCAAAATCCAAATTTATAGAGTGTAATGGCTTGTGTAAGGAATCCTTTCACTTAAAGTGTTCATTAGTGATCCCGCCTTTTTTGCTGATATTTTTTAGGGTTTTGTACTAAAATACAAAATGCCCATAATCTATTGATAAAAGATCAGGCAGACAAAAGAAAATTAGATATTGCACCGACTTTCAGAACTATTGTAAGGTACATACATATATTGAACAGTTACAAAGTTGAGAAAATGTCAAACGTGTTCGTGGTACGAGACTATAATTAGCACTGACTATGAGAAACCGATCGCACTTTTGTTCAAAGAAGAATCGTGCCCTATGCGGCGATAGATAGCAGTTGGATCGCATCGCTCAGCGGATAATTCCAATAAATAAATTTCTAAATGTTCAGTTTTAAATGCTGTATGAAATAAAATTTAAGGTAATCTGTATTAATAAATAACAAAAAGAATCTCAATTTGTTATATTTGTAAAATTTTACCGGTTGTATTGGTTTTTTAAAAGGGAAGAGGTCCGTTAAGAACAGCAGGGATGGCAACTACCTCAGCGCGCTAAGATTTCGGGCTTCGTTGAAATGACGCGTACGCGTCGTCAGGCAAGGCAATTCCAGCGAAGCCTGAAATTTTAGCTCGCTTAGGTAGTTACTATCGCTGCTGCCCTTCACGGACTTTTATAAACCAGTATAAATACTACAAATGGCGCCCAACTTGGGACCTGAAAAGCTCGGGTATTTATCAGTCGTAAGCATGAGTCTCTAGGTGACCCCACTGGTATCAAATTTTAAACGAACGGAAAACTAAAGTCACTTTTGGACATGTGTTGTTTTTGACATCGGTATCGCTTGTGCCTGCTCTGCTGCTATCCATTGGGATTTTCACTTCATTAGCAGAATAGTGGGTCAAGTGATACTAGAGTCTCTTTACGTGGTCAAGTGATACTAGAGTCTCTTTACGTGGTTCAAAAGTTTGCTTATGGTCTATCTGCAAGCCAACCCGAACCAACCCCTCTTCAATACTCACGGAAGATCTAGCGTCTTAAAATAAATAGATGAGACTGCGTCCGATTGGCGATGTAGCTGGTCCACGACCATCTGTTACAAGATGCTTGTCACTTGTAAATTTGGGTAGACAAGTTGGTCTATACTACCTAACTGATTGGCACGGGTCATCGAAATAAATCTCGGAGACAGGGAAGTTGACACGTATTTGAAAAGATCCCTCAACCCAACCCAGTGTAGCAACATTGGGATCTTAGCCGGAGTAAGGGAGAAAGAAAACCATTTTTTTCGTAATGATATATATTCATATAATAGGAAAATATTGTTTTTTTTACGGTTTTTATAGTAATGACAAATTGTAGAAATAAGTTGAATTTAAACAAATTTATAATCAATTATTTTATTTTTCCTTGAAAAGTCGTCGGGCTGTAATGTGTGAGCAGACGATGACTCAAAGGAAACGAAACACATCTACCCACACAACAAACCGACCGACGGCTTTTCAAGAAAAAAAAAATGTTCATATATACTTGTAATTATTTATTTATTTATTTTTTTTTTTTTTTTTTTGAGTTTGCTTATAGCTTGCCACAGTCGGCCATTTAACATAAATTATAAGACAAAGTACTTTTTTTTAACATTATATATTCATAGTATTCATTTATAAGAAAACGTCCCCTTCTGCAGTTTTTACTCATACTAATTTATAAGTACTTATTAAAGAACCATACCAAGCGTACGCCGGATAGACGTCGCCTGCGTTCAGACTGTGTTTTGCGCTTTATATGATTATCCACCGGTGCAGACCCTACAGTGTAGCCATCAATTGCCTACAAAACCATCGGCATAAATCAAATAGCTGTCCGCTTTATCGGCAGCCAATTCTGGCAGCAGCTCCTTCATACAGCGAGCGACAGAGAACCACACCATCGCCTGGTAGCTACGAGGCCACTGGAGGAATCGCACGCCAATCGAAACTGTTTCCCCATCAGCAGGAACTCACTCATCCAAATTGGACGAGGTTCTCAACCTGCTGAAAGGAAGGACTACCAGGCTGGGGCAATTGGAGCAGCAGGTGTCGGAAATAAAAAAAAACCGTCCCCGAACTCCACACTGGGACTTAGACTCAAGATCATGGTCGGTACCACCACTACGGCAGGTTGAACCTGAGTAACCACATCTTAGCTCTGTCGTGAACCCCATTTCTCTTGAGTACCAACTAAGGACCAGCTTGTTCGTACCATTGCCACTATCGCCGTGGGTTAACCTGGCATCAGAAAACTTAGTGGGAGACCCCCACGAAGGAACCACCAGGGTCTACACACCGTCTAGGCGGCGTGACTCGTTCAATGCCCTGGGATGGGCCAAAGCATTCAAGGATGGTCGCGAAACCGTCCAGAATAAGGTGCATGATCGTTGACCGCGAACCAGCATCACACCAGACAACAGTCATTTGGGAGGACCGTAGGATGAATGTTCGAGACATTTCGGCTGAACTCGGCATCAGTATTGGTAGTGTAGAGTCTACCATCCACGAACACCTTCAATATCGCAAAATAACGCTCGAAACGGAGGAGCATTCCAGCACGAAGTGCGATTCTTCTCCAGAATAACGCGCCCCTTATACCGCGCGTCTCACGCTCGATACAATATCGGAATTAGGGTGGGAGGTACTGGAACACCTCTACAGTCCGGATTTATCACCCTGTTTGGACCACTGAAAGAAGCCCTTCGAGGTCAAAGATTCAACACCGACGACAAGGTAGAGGAGTTCGTGCGCACATGGCTGTTCGAGTTGCCAAAGGAATTCTTTGACACCGGCATCAAAAAGCTTCTGGAAAGGTGGACAAAATGCGTAACTTGTAAGGGGAAGTACCTAGAAAAACTGTAAATTTTTGTAAAATTTTTCGATAGTAAATAAATGTGTCAGAGCATTTGTCTCGATCATATTTGAACCGCCCTCGTATCTCCAACTTATACGCGTGAAAATATTTTTGTAATGTGATCCTTGCGTTGACAAGAAGAACCCGCCCAAAGTTAGCTGCCAGCACGCGTACGCGTTGTCAGGCAAGGTCATTGCAGCGAAGCCCGAAATCTTAGCTCATTGAAGCAGTTTCCATCACTGCTGTCCTTCACGGACTTTTATAAATCTAATGAAACAGTACATCGTTCAAAAAAAATACGATATCTTGAATGCCTAAAAGCAGAAATGATTTTTTTTAATATTTCCTTAAATTTCTCTGTGTTAGGAAATACGCTTTAATCGAATATTCAACCACTTGTATACTTAGTTGATTGATTATTAAAACAATTTCAAACAAAATACAAATCAATTTTGATTATAACTGAAGAATTATGCATAAAAAATTAATCGTAAGACTGAACAAATTTTTTAGAACCTAAAATTATAAAATGAATGCGCTTTCATTTTCAAAACATATATTTAACGTGCACAATTCACTGCTATAGCTAAGTCTTATATGAAACAAACTTGATTTTGAAAGAAAATGACATGGCATATAAAGTATCGAAACTTGCAAGGCAATAATAAAATAGGAGTCGATGACATTTACGCTATAAAAATTATTCAACCTGCCTTACGTTCTTCATTATGAAAAATATTTTGAATTCAAATCTAAAAACCTGTAAAAATAAAATTTAATTGCATTACCTTTTAACATAATCGTAGGTTAAATCGTTAGTCGCCGATAAAAAACAATTTCATTAGAATGTTGATTCTTATCCATGGATGTTTAATTATATACTCAAATAACTGCCGCTAAATCACATTCCAAACTGTTAATCAAACCAATCAATAGACAGGCAATCAGCGATGAATTATAATTTTTTAAGCGCCGAACACACAATTAACTAGACTAACTCCACAATTTACTTACTCGCTTGCAATTTTTTTTTAAGCAGGGGGAAACCTTGAAAACGTAGATAGACCGCAGATAAAAAATCGGATGGACCTGTCTTTATTTTGTGGGATTTCCACCAACACAAAACCCTAACCTGCCCACCACTGGAGCCTCGAACTGGAAACCACTTTCGCATTACTTCAGTTCGGCAGTCCATGTCACCTTCAGGTGTCCACTAGCTTTCTTGATCATCTGTCATTGGGTTGAGAGTCCGCAAAACATCCCACCTGTTGCTTCAGTCGTGAAACGGTTTCATCGTACTGGGAAACTACAATAGAAGCCAGTTTTCTGCACTGCTCAACATTCTTCCGACAATCGTGTTTGGTTCAATGGCACTAATGCAATTGTTTTGTGCAAAAATTTACTTCTGCGTCATCCCGGCTAATCCATAGTGATCCATGCTGCGTTAAGGATCCAAGCCACATTTACTGCCCGTGCAAATGCTAGGAAGGCAAAGCCAGCTCTGAAATATGTCCTGCATAGTTCCACACGACCACCAAATTCTAACAATCCCTCCACGATTATCCAATTCGCTAAGTTAGTCCAAACAGGAAGTTTTCCCCTTCTTTGTCGATCTAATAGTCCGGTAACATGCGTCCAAAATAACTGCCCCGATCGTCAGTATCAGTTCAACTCCTTGTGCCAATGGTAATTCCCGTCCCCTTTGAAACGCCCTTCGATGTGAAATTAAACATTGAGTTTTCAAGCTTCACGAAACGTTTTATTGACAGCACCTTTTTTTTTATCTAATTTGATAGGATAAGAAGTCACACTTCTTCGACGTGATTGCTCTCAATAATCTTGTCAACATTGGACGACCAATGTGGTCGAGAAAATTCCAGATGTCTCAACTGACAGCTGACAGCAACGACAAAATGATTGAGGCTTATTCCGTCAACCATCTATGGTGCGTTCAATGCTTACAAAATTATTGAGACTTATCGGAAGTGCCGAATGGCCGCAATTATTACATGCTCCGGAAAATCGATGGCCCTTGAAACCCAAGGAACAGAATGGAGACAACGTTACAACGGAGAGTTGTATGAACTTTTTGATGAAGAACCTGCATCTACATGCATAAAGTTACGCAAATTATATTGGCCGGGCTATGTAGAAAGAATGAGAGAAAACCTGCTACCCAAAAGAACATTTAAAGGTAGAAGTCCAACGAGAAGATCGAGGACTCGATGGGAAGACACGATAGAAGCTCACAGCAGATTTTTGCTGGAAGTGATCAATTGGCGAACGATGTAGAACCGTGATGATTGAAAGAGATTGATCCTGAAGGCCCGGCTTGGGCTGTAGCACCATAGATAATGCATTCAAATCAACTCTGAAGTTCAGATCTAGCCCGTCATACAATTGATTATATTAGAAAAACAAATATTTTTTTAAACCTTTGGTGCTACTGGTGCAACTATAAAATTTTGCTCATATTTTTCCATTGAAGATTACTACTCTGGCTTTAATCATAATTTTCACTGAAAAACCACAACAAATGTCCTAGTGAATCCACAATATTTACAAAAATAAACGGTTAGCATAATATTCAACTTAATACTACTCCACTGAGCTCAATTCAACTTTCGACTAAAGCACGTGACTCTTAATTAGAACTGACCTGGTTATCCACCTCCGACTACCCCAAAAGTTCTAAGTATGATTTAATTCCAAATGTAATATTTAGCACTTATAAAAAATGCATAAAATGTCAACAAAAAACTTTATTGCTAGGTCACACGCAAAACAAAACGTTGGGACTCAACTGCTCCTCCATAAACTTAAGAGCAGTCACCATAACTATGACGATGCAATACATCTCTGAACTATTACTCTTGCCCACAAACGCTAGTGAATGAAAGGATATCTCGGCGTTGGCTGTGCTCTCTTAACATTTCATCATCCTTCCTCCTCGCCATACGTAGCACATAAAGTAACAAACTGTCTTCCCGGGATCAAACAACTCCCTTCCCAAACCCCCCCCCCCCGCCTGGAAATTCACCTTCGCCCAGTTCGCACGCCCTCAATTGACTCGTTAATTCCAAGCTGTACTCAAAGAATTGATTTTTCTTGTCTTTCCCACATCGCGAGATAGCGCCCCAAAGTAGTACCAGACATCACGGAATAGTAGGAATAATAATGACAGGAGGCAGGAGACTAAGCAACAGCATAGCCTTCAGTGGAAATTACTTGGCTACTCCACCGATACATACAGGGCATAAAATCAACTTGGATTCGTCCTTTGTTGGATTGTCAGTCAGAGTCATACACATTTGCAGAGGCGGGGGCACAGCGAACAGCTAGAGCCGATGCTCTCTATGCAAAGAACACAGAAACACAACTTTTATCCCCATGTCCTATCGTCGTCCTTATTGGCTCTGCGTCTGCTAAAAAATCAATTGATTCCCCTTTTTCATGATAGGCACATGCCTTATAGAGCACTTTTTTGTATGGATTGTTTCTTTCCGAATTGTTGTTTTCTGACGACTGTCATTTTATTGTCGTCTGAATATTTGAAACTTTTTTCATCCCATTCCAATTGCGGATTGTAGTTTTTTGTGTACAGTGTTGAATAGGCGCCACTGAATTTTAATTAGAATTGTTTTGGAAATATTTACATAGTGGTAATATTTGTGGGCAAGTTTATCCGCTCGCGAACGTATATCAATTTCATCTGGCAGAACGAATAACAAGCAACAACGTGGTGCACTTTTTGTACGATGGAATACGTGAGTTTTATCGATGATTCGACTCCATTCATTCGCAGCAGCGATTACTCGTAAATTGTTTACGGAATTTTAATTGAATGTTATAACTACTTGTATATAAATCGGCGATAAGTTGTTTATTTACGTTCCATTGAGCGTTATGTATTCTTACTTTACCAAGAGAGGAACGTAGCGTGGGTGTCCTTTGAAGCTTTGGTTGGATTTTGTGCAAGTGCGACCTACATTTCTTGCAAGAAGCGATATCTTCCTACAACCATGACCTTTGTAAAGTTACTTCCATAAAACCAAAGTGTAAACAAAGATGAAATTTATATAGTTATGTACTCGCATTTACTGCAAAGTCATTACAAGTAGCTAGTGGGAAGTGTTGTGTATGATGATGATGATACCTGAGCGATATGGAATGAGATCCGATTGCATGATGGTTATAAAACGTGGATGAATTTATTGAATATGCAATGAGCTTGCTTCTCGTCTTTGAGACCGAAATGAGAATTGCGTGTGGATAAGTGATGAAAGAAATTGTTGTTTCTAACGTTAAACATCGTTACCCTTGTGCAATGTAGACTACTTGTTGACTTTTAAGAGTGTGATAAATATAAAGTATGTCTTATAGATAGTGAAATTGTAAACATCGCAAAGTTCACACGTGCTTTGTGCAGAGTGGATGCACGGATGGTAAATTTTGTAATCTGAAGTGGTTATACTTCAGCGCTGAGAACAGAATTATATATATTACATGATCGACTCAAGTTTTTCGGCGTTAAAAGAATAATAAAATATTAGCAAGTCGATTTAGCAAGAGAATTCACCTATCGGAAAATCTTTCTAATGAACCAAGTCGATTGCACTATTTTAGCATCAGCTATTCTTTTGGCAAATGCTACTCTTTCCCTAATTCTTCGTAGCACTACCGCCCCTCCTGAGCTTTCGCTTCCTGCAAAAAGCGCCCCCAACTGTCTCGGTCCATCTACTGCGTCCTCCAATTTTGAAATCCAAGCAGCGATGAACTGTCTTCGTTCAACGAGTCGGACCAGCGTTTCCTCGGTTTTCTCCACTGGTCTCCGCCCTTCAGTTCTCCCGACAAATACCTTTTTGGGTATCCGTTGTTCGTTCATACGACTCACATGGCCAGCTCATTGCAGCTTCCGCAGTCTTACAATCGTTGAGACCTCCGGCTCGACAGAAAAGTTCATACAGCTCATTGTTGTATCGAGTTCCCCATTGATCCCCTTCCAGCTTCGCTCCGATTATTCGCCCCAGGACCCGTTTCTCGAAGGCGTTCAATATGTTTGCGGATGCTTGAATGAGGCTCAATGGGCCAGCTCATACGCATCAGCTTGCTGCCGTTCTCAAACAGGTAAATCCAGTTTTCCTAGATGGAAAGGATGCGACGTGGAGAGAAAGAAATCTCGACGTTGTGTTCTTTCCGTATGAAAAAAACTGGATTTATCTTTTTGAGGCCGTTAGCAAGCTGGTGCTTATGAACTTGTCCAATGTTTCACACCTTAACACAGCACAAGACTTATTCCAAATTTTTATGCTTGGAGAATTGTTTTCCTATGTATGCACTTATTATTCAAGACCGTCAGAACCGAATAAAATTCTTTGTTCGCGAGCTGTATTCTTCTGTTTATTTCGGCTATTCCATTGTCGTTCTTCATTACACAAATTTGCCCACATTTTCATTATTGTATTCGTCAAGTATGATACTTTTGCATTTGGGGTATTTTTCCTCAATTACGTCATGATGTTTGTTTTAGCCTCATTGATTTGTAGCCCTCTTGTTCTACTTCGTTGTCGAGTTTCATAAAAATTTCTTTGAAGCCTATTGACGACCGTGAAAAACTGACGTAGGCTTAGGCGATCTATCTGTTCTAAAGCCTCTTTGATACTCCCAAATAATAATGTTGGCGTATGATTTCACGCCTGATTTTTTTAGTCAACAAATCCTGTCATTCATCAGCCAATCGTTCCGTTTGCACCAGGCTTGATGCTCAATCGTGTGTTCTGCTACGGTCTTGATTACCTCCTTGACTTCAACCTACAACTCAGCGATGTATCTGATAGGATGGAGATCAATTGTTGGTCGAGGATCCCAGTGAACTTTTTGCTAATGATGCTATTTGGAGCCTGTCGATGTCGAATTTTTATAGAGGACTTGTCTTCGCAGAATACGCCTTTGACATACTACATCGATACGTTGATTTGATCAAGTAATGGTCCGCGTTACATTTGGCTTCTCGGTATGTACAGACGTCAAGTCTGCTTGAGGCCCATCTTTGTTTGGTCAAAACATGGTTGATCTGATTAAGGGTCTGGGTGTCCGGGGTAATCCAAACCATTTCATGTATTGTGAGCGTCAAAATAAAGTGTACACCTATGTATTTGATGATGAAACATTGCACTAACAATTCAACAACAAAATAATACGCGCCAAAAATAAGTGTACAGTAAACAAATAAAGCAAAAATCTTCAAATTAGTACTTAATCTGTTTCCCTTTCGCATTTAAAACAGCTTCTAGTCGTCTTGGCATTGACTCAATCAATTGTTTAGTCAAACTGACTGGAATTTTCTGCCTTCCTTCGATTAAAATGGACTTCAACGACTCTCTGCTTGTTATATTCCGTTTTCGGATTTGTGTATCGAGATAATCCCACAAATGCTCGATGGGGTTAATGTCTGGGGATTGCGGAGGATGATCCAGCTGCTTAGGTGTTCGATACAATAACCATTCCTGTACTAGCTTTGATTTGTGCTCTGGGTCGTTGTCTTGCTGGAAGACCCATGATGTATTTAACGCTACTTTTGCAACACTAGGTAGTAAATTTTCTTTCAAAATGTCCAAGTAATCATTTTTATTTATCGTAGTGTCAATAAAGACCAGATTCACAATGCCTGATGCCGCCCTACACCCCCCAGGCCATAACCGAACCACCACAATGCTTTCTAGTTGAACTTGTGTTCTTCTGATCAAATTCGGCGTTCTTACTTCTCCATATTCTGGGTGATTTCTTGGAACCAAATATTTCAAATTTCAAATTTCATCACTAAAAAGCACGTTTTCCCAGAATGACATATGCTCTTTTTATACTTTTCGGCATAAAGCACCCGGAGTTTCCGATTCTTTTCAGAAATGTATTGTTTTTTACGGGGTACTCTGCCATGTAACCCATTCGCTGACACTGACCCGAGAATCTACTGTTATGTTTTCCGCGATTTTCACTGCTGGATTTGCTCGCACTTTCCTCGCAATAAATCGTTCATCACATACGGACAACTTTTTTGGCCTACCGGAACTAGGCCGATCACTTACGTCTTTGAACTTCTCGAATATGTCCAAAAGTTTTTTCACGGTGTTATGGCTTCTATACACCACTTGTGATATTTCCCGTAACGATTTTCCTTCCGTTCTTAATTTACAATAAGTTTTCGCGTTTCAATTGCACCCATTTTAGATAATGTAGATACTGGATTGTTCTATGGTGCAAATAAAATTACGAATGATTAAATATCGTGTCATGTCAACCAAGTTTGCATTTTTGAAGAACTATAAACTGAATCTAACGGAAGTTTTCCCGATAAACACATCAAATACAGGGTGTGCTGCAAGCTGTACACTTATTTTTGACGCGTAAAAAATGAAGTATTTTTTGTTATTTTGTTGTTGATTCTTTAGGGCAATGTTTTATCATCAAAATGAAGTATTTTTTGTTATTTTGTTGTTGATTCTTTAGGGCAATGTTTTATCATCAAATTTTTTATTTTGTTATTAGAAAATAGAAAAACCTTTTCAAAACACAAAAAAAAATTTTAAAATCCGACGTCTAGAACTTATTTTATGAGGTTTTGAATATGCTATACATAGGTGTACACTTTCTTTTGACGCTCACAGTATGCGTTATTATGAAAAGCAAGTTGAACGTATGGCCATCGTTATTGGTTTCGCAGTGAAGGTAATGTCCTCCAGTTGCTCCGACAACCTAAGCGTTGAAATCACCCTGAATTATTTTTGTGTCGTTTGTGGGAAATGAGTCGAAGAGTCTTTCCAGGTGATTTCAGAACGTTTCCTTCATTTCTTCTTCCTTTCTTCGATCGGGTGTATGTTTATCTATCAAATTTTGATTTTGCTTTTATGCATTTCACACACAATCGTTCATTTACTGCCGTAAAGTCGATAATGCGTGATTTCAACTTCGTATCCACGATAAAGGCCACTTAGAATTCTCGCTTTCGAGCCGGTTTTACCGCTTTTGAATAATTAATGCAATCTCATCTCTTGAGTATTGTTTGCAGTCCAGTTCGTTTCTTGTTGCCAGCACATTTAGTTTGTATTGGCTGGCCAGTTGTAATAACTCGCTAACAGCGCCAGGGTTGTTCAGTGATCTGATCCAATGCCATAGTCCTTCTTCGGTAGCGAGGTCGTTGCTGTGGGTCCAATCCATTCCGAGGCTCTGTTGCAGGTTTCGAAACAATTTTCGGTTTTCCAGGGACGGAATGTTAGCCCGTCGCAAAACCTTCGCACCGAAATATATATTGACAATAATAAATGTTGTTGCCTTTCAAGAATATCAAAATTGCTGAATGGTCGTTGAGTGTGCTGAAATTATAGAAACCTTTACCGATTTATTTGTTGAACAGAGCCAGTTCCATATTGCAGCCATTGAAGTTACTCTCCAGTAGGGTATCAAACTCCGAGAATGTATTTTCTGCTCCCGAAAAATGTTCCACAACACGTCAGAAAATGTTCCCTTGTTTTATCTTCATGCTGCAATACCTACCATTCTTCTGAGTTGTTCTCTTGGTTTACAATATCCACTCAGAGAAACACTAAGTACCCTGAGTTGATTCTAGCTTAGCTTGATGAACAATTTACGAGATTTTCCATCAGAGGCACCCAAAAACGTTTTCGATGTTCTAATCGTAGGTTTTTATTGTGTTCTTTAGTCTTTACGAAAGTGCATCTCGACCACACTGTGGGTTTCAGGGCTGACGAACGCTGTTATTAATTCTTTTTCTGTTGGTGTCTGGTTTTATTTACCCCAGAGGCTAAAATATTTTCAAGAAAATAAAGACTAAAAGATAATTGGAAACAGTGATTTCATCATGAGGTTGGATGCTGGTACAACGGGGAGAAGATTTCAATTCTAAGGCATAAAAAGTCCTAGACCGATTTTTTTGACATTTTCGGCGTATTTCCCGTTACCCCAAGTTTACGTATCCAATTACCCCAGCTCATATTCCCCGAGCTCCCGGCTGAAACCTTTAATTTAACTATACCTAATGCAGCACATGAACAAATATTATTATTCAAATTTTCAAATGCAAATAATGACTTGGAACGAAATAAGAATGTCAATAAAGGTATAACCTGAAGTAGTCCACGTAGTGTAACGGTTAGAGTACTCGCTGCGTAAGCCGAAGGTTGCTGGTTCGAATCCCGTTAGTGACAACGAAGTTTGTTTCAAGTGATTATTGGGACGGACTATAAGCTCGTTCAGTTATGATACGTACTGGTTTAAAATCAGAGCATATCGCAGCTGGGTAGACGGATGTACGGCCAAAGCGTGGCACTGACCATATCACCTCGAGTGCCGATACATTCGATCAAGATAATGAGATACTCTTAAATATCTCTAAGCGAATTTCCCAAAGTGGCTGCAGTGCTAAAGCAAAAAAAGTATAACCTGAATAAAATAAAAAAGGAGACTGCTGAATTTCTTTGACACGTGTGGTTCCTTGAAAATTATTAATTAATTTTTCAATATTTGGACTTAGCAAAATGGCTTTGACCACCTCGATATTAATTGAAAATTACTCGGTCTCCACAATTATAAATTTAAATTTACCCAGATGTTTTTTCGTTCTCATTCACACCCAACACCCAAATGAAACTGGGTCAATAATTCAACTAACGTTCCAGGTTGGATGTTAGCATTAGTGGCCTCCGTTTAGGTGACGTGACTTCTACCAACTGTTAACTTTCAAGATTTCCAATGTAAGCTTCGAGATCTGCCAGAGTTAACGACTTTGGGATTATGAATAACGATAATTTATAGTAAGAAATAAAACGAACAAACTTTTATTTTCAATCGAATTGATTAATCCGGATCTTCGCAAAAAATTATGTAAGTGGTCTTAGATAAATTAAAACCAGATCTCTAGCCCCAGGATGAATTTCGCTTCTCCGAGATCCTTGATCTTGAATATTTCAGATAACCTTTTCTTGATGAAGCTCTCGCTTGTTCGAGTGTTTGATACAATCAGGATGTCATCCACGTAGATCTGGACTATCGGCGTTTTCGCGTCATCCATAAACGCAAGGATCAGAGTTTGTTGGAGCCCATTCATGCTACGAAGCACGGAGTTCAGTTTCGCGTGCCATTGTCTCCCGGCCTGGGGCAAACTGTATATTACTCTGTTCAAATTAGTCGTTAGGTTTGTTCCGTCAAATTTCTTCAGTATGTCCTGTGCTTTCCTCGAAAGGTTAGAGTCCTAGTTATAAAAGTCACCTTTTTGAGCATTTTTCTCCAAAAGATCAGGTTGTCCCATGGAAACGAGGGTGTCCATTTTGTCATTTAAGTATGCTGTTTAAATATCGAGTTGCGTGATGTTGATATCAAATTTTACTGCAAGTGCAGAGTCGAAGCGGGCTTAAACGGGTAAGGGTTGCAAAGGTTTCCGAGAAATGTACACCAGATTACTGTGCGTAACCTGTTGTCACGATACGGGCCTTCTTCCGCTCCATATTTATTTCGCAGCACCATCCGGCATTGGATCAACTAAGTCAAAAGTCTTCATTGAGATTAAGCTTCTGATTTCTTCATGAATAGTGTCTTCCCACTCAGTGCTTTCAGGTCCAGAAAGAGCCTCCTTGAAGGAGCTTTCGCAGGCGTTCATGAAAACTTTATCATCATTGTCCCATCCGTAAATTTCTTCTCCATTAGAATCTTCGTTGGAACTTTCATTCATCTTCGTTAAAATTCTCGCTGGAATCTTCATTAGAACATTCGCTGGAATTTTCATCGAAGTCTAATGTGGAAGGTTGATGAGGAGGTACAGCAGGATTCAAGCTAATCATATTGAACTGTTTGCTTAGACGTCCTCGCATACCAATCCCGATCTTGGTTTATCTAGTTATTTCTTAAATGTTCGTTGTCTCCGCCTAAACCTTGCATTCCTTGGCCTGGAATTTGCATTTCTTGAGCTGGAGCTGCCACTTGTTTGCCTGGATTTTTCGCTTCTTCGTATAGTTCAGTAACAGTGAGTGCGTTATAACTAGAGTTTTGATCCATTTTGAGATTAAGAGTGTCTTCGACATCACATGGAGCGTTAAGATTCGTTGGATTAGTTTGCTCATAAATCGAATATTACGTGTTACGCGCACTTTCCTCTCCGATGAAATCCAGACTCTGTACGTCTTGGCATTGGCAGAAAAAGCCTTCTATCCCTCGTCGTTCAAATTTGTCATTGTTTGGACGTTTGCCGAGACAATACACCTTGAGTTCGGACGTTTTTGGATCCACTTCACGTGCGGCGTTTCGAACACCAAGGATTCTGTTACACACCTATTTCCAAGATAGCATGCTACTGCTTTGCCCAAAAACTTTCCGGCAATCCGGATTCGATGTATATCGAGCTACTTCGGTTAGAGTCCTATTTTTGCGCTTCGATATCCCGTTTTTTGCGGAGTGTAGGGTACTGCCAAGCGGCTTCCAATCCCAGCATCCTTCAGAATGCGATCCATACCGGTATTCACGAATTCTGTCCCGTTTTGTGTTGATTTTTGCTTCTCTGTGTGTTTCGATAGATTGCCTGTAATCCTTGAACTTCGAAGCCACCTCCGATTTATTGCTCAGGAAAAAAACTTCAGTCCACCGACTGTAAACATATGTGAAAGTCAAGACGTATCGAGCTACACCCAACGACGTTGTCTGCATTGGCCTGCTCAGATTCATATGGATTATTTCGAGTACAGAAGTAGCTCTCTGACTTCCCTTCGGAAACGGTAGACGAGTAATCTTTGTCGGCTGCACAAACATCAAAGAGGGAATTAAAGAGTTTTAAACCTCTGTCCTTTCTGGTGACCAATTTCTTTTGTACCATAAGGTTCATATGGTTACTGTTCAAGTGTCCTAGGCGTTTATGCCATTCGACAGAATCAATATTGTCACTTGACACTGCACTCGCGATTTCGGATTTTGTACGCTTCCTTCATGCTTCGCTTTAAGTCTTAATGTTTCCGGGTTGATCTGAAACATTCGCGCCCACATGATCTTTGTCTACAATTTGAGCTACCGATAGAAGATTGGTGCATAAAGATGGTACAAGAATTGTATTTTCGAACCCAAAACGTTTACCCTGTTTGCCATCCGTTGCAATCACGCGAACGTTTCCCTTAGCTGCCACTTCAGCGGTTTCGTCACTTGTGGTGTTAACAGTTTTCACTTTGTAAGAGTTAACAAAAATGGATTTATCCTTGCACACGTGTGTAGTACACCCGCTATCGATGGACCACTCTCCACCGGTCGCAGCATTGTACGACGAATCATCGATCGTAGAAGTGCCACTCCCAAAAAATATGTTCTAGACAGAACCGGCTTTTTCATTTTCTCTATTTTTTCTTCTAAAACAGTTTGAGGTTTTGTGCCCAATTTTGCCACAGCGATTACATGTGATTGTTCCTTCGAGTACCCTTGTGTGTTCGGATTGTATTGTCGTTGTTTAGCGAACACGGCGCCGTTGTTGTCTACTTCGTGACCCCTAGCGTAACATTCGTCAATTATTTTACCGATCAACTTATTGATATCCGGCAACTTATCGTGTCATTTCACAGCGCAACAAAACTTATAGCTGCTAGGCAGGCTGTGCATCAATATTATCGTTAATACTTCACCATTGTCGTTGATATCCATCTGAAGCATATTATCGACAATGATCATGAAACGTGAAATACATAATCCCCGTCACGCATTTTTTGTAACAATAGTTGTTCCAAAAATGTGGCTTTTCTGGTAGGACCTTGTGACGCGTAAATGGACTCTAGTTTTGTTGAAACTTCCCTGGAAGTCTCTCAGTTCCTGATGCGTTTTAGCTGCGATGAGTTAATTGAACGAGTAAGATCAGATTTGGCTATCTTATCTCCTGCTTTCCATTTATTTAGGTCATCTCCATCGGATTTGGTTTGACGGTTTCTCCAGAGAAGTATGATCATTTTCCGTTCCGTCTTAACAGAGCCTCTAATTGGATTTGCCAAGTTCGTAGTTGTCCTTTGACAAGAGTTCAATTCGCATTGAACCATAGAAGCTTGCTTGAGATTGAGCCATTTTGTCGATTATATTTTCTCGAAGAAAAAAAAACACAGGCCCACAAATAAAAAAATGAAATCGTTTGTGTTTTTTGAATGAAATACACAATGATGAGATGGCAAGCATGCCAATATTCATAAATTGGGATTCTTCTCCACTTGCCCATTCTTTGCCCATAAACTGTTAAATTCAGGGACTTTGGGATGATGAATAACGATAATTTAGAGAACGAAGCGAACGAACTTTTATTTTCAACCGATTATTACATAGATGATTATTACATTGATTGATCTCTACTGACGAAAGGACAATTGGTGACTGACTCGAGAAAAATCTTTCTTTAGATTGTGTGTTAACAAGAGGTGAGTGAATGCGAGTTAAGTGTGCTATTTTTTTTTTGGTAAAATGGAAATAAGTGGAAGGCGCGAATTGTTAATTTCTAACAAGGTCTTCATCATCGTCCGCTGCCAGGATTCGTGGATCTTTCTTGGTTGAATTCTCACCTTTCTTTGCATATTGCCTTTTTGATGGCCTCTTCCTATCCTTAGCGTCCTTACCATCGTTATTTTAAAGCACTTCACCATATGTGCGGTGCTTATAGCGCGATCCTGTTCTAACTTTCTTCACATAGCTTATCGAAGAAACTGTGTTCTTTGATAGGCTTTGTGGGAAATGTTGTATCTAATTTCCTGGTTTTGCAAGAGATTTCTTCAGGCTCACTTGTTTTTTTAAGATATAAATCTAGGAATATATCGACCTCATCATTGCCCCTAGGAATAATTTTACCAAGTCAAAAAATCCATTGTTTACGATCATTTCGTTCAAAGCTGACATGCATTTTTACCGTGTACTGAGCATCTCTTCGCATTCGCTAACGAGCCACATGTTGTTTGTGAAAATGATCTTCTGGAACATTAGTCTGATCCATGGAGAACAACCCCTATAGAACTGAAATCATTCACCATTTTGATTCACTTTATCGATGACCAAACTTGTCCCACTAAGCAAACTCTTTTTTCCCAGGACGTGAGGGCCCGTGGAATATGTTGGGTTTACCCATGGTTGTTGATAATATCTCCCAGGCTGTATTGAGAGGCCCAAAGACGCATTTATCTAGGGGGTTGGAGACGATCAGTAACGTGTTCTTAGTCACCTTACTGATCGTATACACACGCATTAGGTGCGTGTAGTAGTTAGAGTGCTCGCCCCTTAAGCTGAAGGTCCCTGGTTCAAATTCCGTTAGTGAAAAGGAGATTTGTTTCGAGTGATTCTTCGGACGGGCTATAAGTCCGTTCAGTGTTGAAACGTACTGCTTTAAATCAAAACGTACCGCACCTGAGCAGCTGACTTTCTCCAGTGTAGATACGATGAATATAATGAGATGCTTTTAAAATCTTTAAGCAAAGGCCGAAAGAGGCTGTAGCGCTTACACAAAAAAACATACATAAGATAACATAATGCATAATTAGTATGATGTATGTCCTCCTTCGTTTATATAAAGCATATAACCGACACCTTTTGATATGATATACTTTAAACTATGATACTTAAGAGAGGCTATCAAACATTTGATATGTCTGACCTGTTCACTAAGCTTATTGATTTATAGTCCTCTCTAGAAAAGTTATCATTACTTGTATCACACGTATATTCTTGCCGTATTATTTATAAATGTATGTTTTAAACGAAGATAGATAAAACGATCCTATTTTCAGACAAATGTTCAGTTTTCTTTCCATTGCGTCCCATCAAAAGAACATATAAACCAAGTAACAGGAAGATAACATTCAATATTGCGTCTTCGTTACCGATTTCCCTATATGAGAAATCTCGAGGTGCATATCGAAAACAAAAAGTGTTTAGTTTTTCGCAAATTTTTTTAGGAAGAGCCAAAAAGCGCACGGTGTTAAATGTGTAGAGAAAGCCGGATGTAGATAGGTAGAATCTTATTTTAACAACTCGCGTATTAAAAGTGAGGTATTGTGTGCTGGTGCGAGAATTGGAAGTCACGGGCCTTCTTTCTGGTTTTTTCTCCGTACATTGTATCGCAAACTCTACTGTAATAGGAATCTGAATTCACAGTCCTTCCCCTTCGAATGAACTCTTAACTGCACTATCCGCTCACATTATGTCTATACACCGATTTTTAAATTTAATGACTTTCTTATTACTTTTTTGCAACTTAAAGCGAAATATAATTTTAATTCTGATCATACCTATTAAGTTGAGGGAATTCGAACTTTTCATGCATTTAACTGTCCACATTTTGTATACAGCTTGCTACTCGTAACTGTGTAAAATTGTACTATCAGCCTGGATTTGCTTAGAATAAATATCTGGCCAGTATCACTCTTATTAATAACAATTATCCTAATTATTATCCCAATTTTGAACTCAATACCCGTTACAATTGCCATTACCGCCAACATGACTCGAACCAGTGAACTTCAGCTTACGCAGCTTGCGTTCCAACAAAAATACCACTCACACATTAAATATAACACGCGTTTTGAAAGAAGTGGATAACTTAGTTATATTGTAGTCCATATATAATTTTTATCTCAATGCATCATTACTTAAAAAAAAACTTTCAAAATCATTGAACGATTGGATATACTTTATCCAAATATATACACCAAAAACCCTTGGTACATTGCACAAATACCGCATATTTTAATACAATCTATGATCCATATATTATAAAAAAAACCACTAACACCTATGCTTCAACGTAATTTAAGTCGATTTTAATTCTACAGGAATATTATCTCCTCCGGGTCCATTTTTGACGCCCAGCCCATCACCTTCGATACCTGCTAGCCCTAGATTACAGCCATCACCATCGCAATCACCATTCTCGCATGATGTACTAATCGTAACAAACAATACAATTACCAACACGACTCAGGAGCAAGTAAGATACATTTAAAATCACTAATATGAATGTTCTTAACTTAAAATGTTACTTTTCCCTTCACCAGGAGCGCAAGGCGGCGACGCCTGGCAGACGTCCGTCTATTCATCAAATAAGTAGCGGCAGTCCAAATGCAGGAACAGTGGTATTTCAACCAAGTCCATCACAATCACCAGCAGCGGCACAAACGATTGTTGGAATCACGGGAAATGAATTCAATACAACACTTGTTGGCTCAAATAATATTTCCCTGAATAAAGTGAGATTGATATTATATCCTTAAAAATAAATCGCATATTGAATTATATTTACTATAGAAATCGGGTAAAAGGACAGCACAATCATACGTAAATTATGGCCATGGAGGAAATGTCACCACATCGGGATCCTTCACGACGGCGAATATGGCAAGCAGCCCGAAAGGGTCGACGAAAAAAGGAGCTGCTATGTTGCAAAATCAAATGACAAATCCATCGAATAGTCCGGCGACAAGTGAAAGTCCAATAGCTAGCCCAAGTGGTGCTCTGAAGCCACCCACGCCGCAACCTATGTTGCAATCATTGCCCGTTATGAATGCCGGAAATCAATTGTTGCAATTTATTCAAGGTCCCCAATTGATTACAGCTCAAACGACAGTTACGAACCAACAAAGATCTCAACAAATTAGTTCATCGCCAGCTCCTCAAAGTCATAATGCCTCAAGTGGGGGACAAGCATCTTCATCGTCGAGCAAAAATTCACGAGGTCATCAGCAAATCTTACCAAAACCTCAGCAAACATCTTCAAATCAAACACCCGACAAAACATCCCTAACTCAATCTAAAACAATGAGTGTTCAGCAACAAAATAATCAAGTATCGCAGTCATCACAACAACAAACGGTTGTTACAAGTACGTCAAATCAACAGCAGGGTGGTCAAATTCTCCTGCCAACAGGAAATTTGAATACACAACCTCTTCTGCTCAATCAAATGCCTGTAATCGTGCAGCAAAATACACCCCAAGGAGTGCAGTTAATTTTAAGGCCTCCGACACCTCAGTTGGCAGCTCCTTCTTTGGTCATACATAACACTCGACCGCAACTTCAACAACCTCAACCGCAGCAGCTATTACGAATCCTTAATACAAACGGAACTATGCAGCTAACTACCGCGCCTACATTCATCGTATCATCCCAAGCCAATTTAATCCAGCAGAACCTTCAAACAATTAAGGCTAACACTCAAACGACTCCCATAACTCAGCTTAGTGGACTTCACACAAATCAACGTTCAAATATAGCGGCTGCTTTTAACAGTCATATAATTGGTCAGAGTGTTGCCCAACTTCAAAATCTGCAGCTCAATGGAAACTTAGCTCAAATTCAGATGCCAAATGGATTAAATGGACCAATAATATCACAACTACCAGCCCAATTTCAGCACCTGCCGGCCGGATTTAATCAGCTAAATCTGAATCAGTTGAATAGCACAAATCTGCAGCAACAGATCGCTGCTGCAGCTGCGGCTGCTGGAGCTGCTGCAGCTTTTCAGTCCCCGCCTCCACCTCAGGTTAGTGAAATCCAAATGCCATCGGTAGTTTCAGCGCAAAATATTCAATTTTCTGCGAATGGTACACCAATGGCACAGCCAGTGACCATAACATCTCCCGCTGTTACCCCACAACCTCAGTTAATACAATCAGTCACGCCAGAACCAGTAAGAAACCCAACTCCAACACTGCAAAATGTGATTTCGCATCAAGGACCTACCACAACGGTCTTAGTGCAGCCTGATAGTGCAATGTCATCCCAAGGAGCAGCAAATGCAGCTATTGCAATGAAAACTACTTCTAAAATAAGTAACGAAAATGCCAGTGAGACCCCATCAACATTGATAGGAACGACGACAAAACCCCCGAAAAAGCCAAAGCCTCGGAAAAAGAAAGGCCAAACAACAGCAGCTACAACGATACAAAAAACAACCACAACGACTACTACGGCTTGCACAATTGCTCCTATAACCTCATCTACAGCGCCAGCAAAGGGGAATAAAAAAGAAACTCTTAAACAACAACAACAGCAGCAACAACAACAGCTACAAGCTCAACAGCAAGCATCATTTCAAGCAATTCCCCAAGCTCCGCAACAAAATGTTCGACAAGAATTGCAGCCTAATCCTGTAACCAGTACGGGGAAGTTAGATCTTGCGAATGTAATGAAATTATGCGGAATAATGGAAGACGATGATTATATGGACACTGAAACAGAACCAGTTGTGCTTCACCAGCAACACGAAGAGCAAGTAAAAATCGGGCTACCACAGCAGCAAATGAACATTGAATCGCAACAGAATATTTCTGTAGGTCCGAATTCTAGTTCAAACAATGACATCATGATAACGATTCCTAGCCAAAACAGTGATATTCCTTTTACCTTCACAATTCCAACAAGTCATTGTGATACGATCAATCAGGTGAAACCGATAGTGACACTGACGGGTAGCAATGCGGACGCTAGCATAGTAAGCAATGCGGATTTGAAGACGAATGCTAGCATTGATTCTCAGAATATTGTGATAAAAATCGATCAAATTGATAATGTTCCACCGTACACCATAACGATTCCTAGAGATGAAATACAGCAAAGTATCCAACTTGCTCAACAACAGCACCAGCAAAATCAGCAAAACCTTACGAATTTTGCACCGCCAACGCAACACCAAATACAGCAGCAAATTCAATCACGACCCGTTTCCGTGACAGTATCCGGCTCAAGCAGTGTTTCATCGGCAGGTATGATCTCTTCAAGTGGAATGAATTTTGGGATTTCGACAGCACCAACTTTTGTCAATTCGCATATTACCCTTCAAAGTCAAATCAATGAAATTCAGAATCAACTCATTGGGGTTAGTTCGTCGTCGGCAGGAGTAGTCGGCCCAATTCATACCTCAACTCAACCAACCGTCCATGTTACGCCGACTTCAATGGCGCAACAGTCTGTGGTATCATCGGCGCCAACTCCATCCACTTCTGTTACAACGACACCATCCGTAACAACGACAACGGCCGCAATAAAGCCTCGACGTAAGCCCGCTGCGAAACGTAATGGCAAAAAGATCGACACGATTCCTACGTCAGTTGGTAACGTTCCTAGCCAAATAGGCAACATACAAATTTCACAAATTGACGCAACAAAGATTAATGCCAATCAGTCAATGCCAATTAGTAATGTAGTCGAAAATAAAATACAGATCATGCCTATCATAGATACGACAAAAGCCGCACAAAATCAACAAAATCCTGGGATGCAAATTCAACAAACAAACCAAGTGCAGCCGCAACCAATGCATCAACAGCAACATCATTTTGCCCCACAAACCAATATTCAAGCGAATCATAATGAGCCAAACAAAAATATACTCGACAATCGCAATTTGCATATATCTGCTCAATCTCATACTGGAAACATAACCTTGCCAATTATAGCCCACCAGAACCCGTCAGCTGCGGCAGTCTTTCCACAATTGACTGGCAATTTAAGTCTCACATACGAAGATGATGCGGGTCGATTTATTCTACGTCATGATCCTAATTTACCCCAGGATCCGCAGTCTCAAGTTATTTTGCAAGCTATCCTAAGTGGGGCATTGTGCAATGTAACCGTTGTAAATGAGCCGTTTGATAAAACCAAAGCTCTAAAAAATAATGTTGTTTTGAACTCATCGAACGTGGCTGTTTCAAGTGGAAGCGGAAATGCGCAACCCCAACAACAGCAAAGTATGCCGCCAAAAACTAACACTTTCCCGCACTCTCAAAATAATAAGAACCAAGCAATAAACCAACAAACAGTTCTACCGCAAATGAGCGCCACATTTACCCAACCTACGGTTTCCGCTGCAACAGCAGTGCAGTCTTCGATCTCAAACGATGTTCCAAAGCGACTGCCTGAACCAAAAAAGCCTGACCCGCCTATGGCAATGGTTAATGCAACTCCGTCTATTTTAGTCAACCCAACATCCCCGAAACTTGTTGCACTTCCAAAAGTGGATGCAAACCAACAATTGTTCACGCTCAATACAATTACGAATCAAATCACTCACATAAGTCCGAACCAAACGACTGCTGCTCTTGGACCTATGGAAAGGTTACTCATTGTTCCTCTCGGAATTAATGCTCAACAGCTCGCAGAGTGTCTATCGCAAGGACAAATACATTTTAATAATATTGGACAAGCAACTCAAGCGTCAGATTCTCACATGCAGCCACAAAATCAGACTCATATGCAGCAACAACATGCCCCCGTCTCGACTCTCCACCAACCTCAAATACAACAGCAAATAGTTCGGCCACAGCAGCACCAAGCAATTCAACCATTGCAGCAAAATCCACCTGCAAAACAAGTAGCAAACGTGGCTCCAATAATAGATACGAGTAAAGCTAAAGCAGAAACAAAACCGAAGAAGGCTCCGAAGCCTAGAAAGCCAAAAGCATGTGCTGATAATGTTACAAAAGCGATTAAGCCCATTAAGAAATTGGACTTGAGTACAAAGCCATCTGCAAACCCAGTTCAGATTGTCCAGCCAAACACAGCTAGTAAGGATCTACCACAGCAGCAAACAGCTCCACCTCACTTGATGCGTACTACATCCGTCTCAAATGTAACAACATCATTGTCAAGTAATATTCACCCCTTTCAAAGCACTCCCTCGGGCAACAAGCTTGTCGGCGTGACAGCACCAATGCAGCAAATTTCCCAGCAGCAGCGAAATATCATGAATAATAGCCAATGCAATACAAGCAATAGCAACAATAACGTAGGTTCAAATAACAACAATGTGATAAATATTAGTGGTGGTGCTTCCAATCAACCATCAGTACTAACATCTGGTATGAATCACCAAATGAATTTGTCTGGAATCAATCCAAATGCAATTCATCTCCCTACGGTGACTGTTACACCGAAATCACAACCGGAGATTGTTCAAACGATGCCACCCTTGATCAGTGTGAATGCTACGCCTCCAGTTCCCAGAGTTCAAACCATTCAATTGACGCCACAACAACAGCAGCTATTGAAAACGGTACAAACGCAAATTCAGCAACTCTCGTCACGGCTGCAAAACAAGAACCTTCTTGCCAATCTTAATATCCCGTCAGACTTCAACCCAAACAATCCAATTTACAACAAACCACTCCCACAATTAAATAACATTCATAGTATGAATGACAACGAAATTCATGCAGCCTTGCAAAGGCTTTTCATAGAGCAACAGAAGATTCTAGCATCCGGAAAATTAATACCGACCATCCCCGCTCCATCGCCTCACGCTTTCATGACGACATCTGCATCGCCAGCTCCTCAAACAGTCCAGTCACCATCACCATCGCCGACTCAAGGTAATATAAAAATTTCCAATTAAATTGACTATTGAAGATTTAGTAGCATAAAAGTGAGTTATATAACATAACTTTATATTTTTTAGCACCTAATCCTCAACCTCTACCATACCAAGGGAAAATGATCTCTAATTCCACTACGAGCTTACACGGATCAACTTTGATGCAATCAACGCACATGAAAACTGAAGGACAGTCAATACCGGCCAACATTGTCCAACCAAATAATCATAATTCCACATTAAATACCAACAATAGCAATGCAGGAAATCAACAAAGAATACAAATTTTTCCAATGCAACATCAGGTACAATTGCAACAGCAGCATCCTTTCATTCAGCAGCAACAACAACAACAACAACCTCAGCTACAACAAATTACTCAAAGCAATCAACCTGATATACAAGCCCAACACGTTCAAATGCAGATCCACAATTTACATACACAACAACAGCAAGCTCCTCCACTTCAGCAACAACATCAAGTGGAAACTTCTCCCGTTTCTCCTCAAACTCTGAACAACACACCTCGACCGCTATTACAGTCAACTCCTATAAAACAATCCACCGTACAGCAATTTATTCAACCTCAAATGCAAATACCATCACCACAACAGTCGCAACATCAGCAACAACAACAACAACATGTTCTTATGTCGAATCCACAACAACAACAGCAACAACAGATCCAGCTATCTTCACAACCAATAGCACAAACAAATCAACAAAGTTCAAGCCCGTATATGCAGCCAGTACAGAGTGAACCTGCGATTCAGCCCACACCTACACCAGTTGACAATGCACAAAAGACAGTTAGTTTGAATCCAATTGAAATGTCTTTAACTCCTCCACCATCGATCCCTACTCCACAATCGAGCGATCCAGTTACGGTGACGATTAAGACAGAGCCAATCGTTGAACAACCAAAGGTCTGCGAATCACCGGTGCCGGCTGCAAGTCCTAAACCCAAGATTCCTAGGCATTGTTTGTGAGTGTGATGTTCAAAAATCAATTACTTTCATAGCAGAGCATTGAAAGCTAACTCATTTTTAAAAATCCTTAACAGGTTCGAGAGACAATTGAAGGTGGATCAAGAAGGTTGCATCAATCCTGATTATATGACACCGTTTCAAAGTAAAGAGGATGCTGTTAAACGTTTGATAAGGTAGGTGGAATTTTAGTTATGGATTATATATATATATATATATATATATATATATATATATATATATATATATATATATATATATATATATATATGTATATATATATATATATATGTATAAATTTATATATATATATATATATATATATATATATATATATATATTTATATATATTTATATATATATATATATATATATATATATATATATATATATATATATATATATATATATTTATATATATATATTTATATATATATATATATATATATATATATATATATATATATATATATATATATATATATATATATATATATATATATATATATTGTCGCGTGTTACAGCCGATAATTTTAATGTTCCGGAAAAGTGCAAACGCACTGTCTTTTAAATAAAGTTAAAAGAGTTTAGTTACTAAGAATGCACAATCATTAATTTCACTATTTTACAAATATTTAAAATATTATTTTTCGCTTGTCTATAAATTTATATTGAAACTGTCTGTATCACGAAAATCACTTTACTATCAACTTTTATCGCAGTTTTTACTACCGCGGTTTGAATTCTCCCCCCATTCATTTAGCTCGGCTTTATATAGGGTCTCTAGTCATTCAATCCATTTCTCGTACATTGGCGAATGTTCTGACGAGAACTACCTGAAATATTCGAGAAATTCTGAATGCCCACAGTGACGTTGATCATGGGTCTACTTGGTCCATTCTTGTGCTTTCGAGTACATTCGTTGATCATGATGTTATTAATAGTTGCGAAAACAATTGCGACAGTAGCTCGCAGAATTGTTTGGACATGTAACACTGCCCCCACCTCAGTCCTTTTCGTCCCGAAAAGATGTGTTGCCAGTTGTAGTCAAGTCTCCCTGGATTTAATATGGGGCAAGACGGTCCAGGTGAATGATTTTCAGTTTGGCTCTCGGCTTACGGAGTTCCTGTATGCGATATACGACGTCGTTGATTCGCTTTGTAACTCGGTATGATCCCTCCCAATTATGCTGCAACTTCGGAGGCCTACCCTTCCGCCGTTGTGGGTTATATAGCCACACCAAGTCATCTTGCTGGAAGCCAGTAGAATTTGTCTTTAGATCATACCTGGTCTTCATGCGGTCAGTAGCCGATTCCAGGTGTTTCCGCACTGTCCGATGTTCCCTTAGCTCACTCGCGTACTCTGAGATCGTTTGGGGTTTCTCAGGTGGTGTTCCGAACTTTATATCAGCCGGCAGACGAATAGTCTTCTAAAAATGACTTTAGCTGGGGCTTGACCCGTCGATGCATGTTCGGCAGCTATATACGCCATCAAGAATAACGGGATGTGCTGGTCCCAATCTTTTTGGTTCTCGTCAACAATCTTGGCCAAATGTTTATTGAGTGTGCCGTTGAAACGTTCGACCATTCCATCGGATTGGGGATGCAGCGGTGTTGTCCTCGTTTTCCGTATTTCTAGCAGCTCGTACATTTCGCCAAAAACTAGTGACTCAAAGTTTCGGCCTTGAACCGAATGTAGTTCGCAAGGTACGCCGTACCTACTGACCCAATTTAACACTAGCTGTTCGGCTACAGTAGTTGCTTCCTGGTTGGGAATGGGGTAGACCTCGGGCTACTTGCTGAAATAATCGGCCACAACCAGCGTGTAGAGATTTCCCCATTCGGATTCAGGAAAGGGTCCTGCGATGTCAACAGCAATCCTTTCAAACGGTACCCCAACATTATAGATTTGCATTTGTCCTCTCAGTCGTCGCTTTGGACCTTTGACGGAAGCGCAAATTGTGCATCTACGGCACCAGTCCATTCACCAGTCTACGTCTTCTCCAGCGTGGAGCCAGTAGAATTTTTCCCGCAATTTCGCTAAGGTCTTGTTAACACCAAGGTGGCCTTCCGATGATCCTTCGTGCATTTCCCTAACCACATCGTGGATTCGGCTTTTGGGAAGTATAGTTTACATCCTATAGGAGCTGCCACCGTTTCCCATTTCCGCTTGAGTACGGCACCCTCCACCTGAAGGGAGTTCCATTGTGCCCAATAGCTTTTCAGAGTTGCGCCATGCATCGAAACGTCCTTCGATTCAGGTCACCCAGTTGTCTCCTTCCATACGAGCAATGGTCCGATATCTTCATCAGCTAGCTGGGCGTTTCGGATCTCCTCCAATGACCAACCTTCCAAGAATTCGGTCTTTATCACTCGCAGATCAGCGGTCGGCTCCTTTTCCTCAATCCGTCGGCAATGCAGCATTTCCATGAACTCCGCCCTTCCGATGAACAATTCTGTAATCGTATGACTGCAATCTTTCGATTCATCTCGCTACTTGTCACTCGGAATTTTTGAAGTTGAGCAGTCATCTCAGCGATGCATGGTATGTTCGAAGAACAAATTTCTGGCCATATAGGTACTTGTGGGATTGCTTGGTTGCCTCTATTATAGCCAATAACTCCTTCCTGGTCACGTAGTAGTTCCTCTCACTTTTTGAGAGAACTCGACTGTAATACGAGAGGACTCTTTCTTCGCCATCGATCTGCTGGGAGAGTACAGCTTCAATCACCCCGTTGCTCGCATCGGTGTCAACTACAAACATTTTCCCGGGTTTTGGATATGCCAGCACGGATCGTGTTTACGCGAACAATCCTCAAAATCTTGAGCAATTGAAAACCAATATTCGTGAAGTTATGGCCGAGATATTGCCGGAAATGTGCCGAAAAGTCATTGAAAATTACCTCAAAAGGATTGAGGCCTGTAAGAGGTCCCGTGGAGGACATTTGAATGATGTTGTGTTTCAAGGTTCAATTTTTTTTGAATAAAAAATTTCGTTTCCATCTGAATATTTTATGTGTTTTCTTTAGCTTTACTTTCCCAAGCGTAAAATGGATACCCCTATATATCCGAAGGCGCGTCGTTGATTTGAGTAAAATGCATACCTTCTGGGTGTATTGATTTTGTACGAGGTGTGAAAATTAAGTAATGAGGCTGATTTTATTACGGCGCTTGTGGTAAGCCTGCGACCTTGAAATTCCCTTCCCCTCTCCATTGATATATTTACCATCGCTCTAGCTTGTTTAGTTCGGCTGCTGTGTCGTGTTGAGTAGACCTGTGTTGGTGGTGCTCGTCACGAAAATGGAGAAACGAAATCAAGAGCAACGCATCGATAAAATTTTGCGCCAGATTTGGCGAAACAGCTTCGGAAAAAGTGCATTGTGATAGTGTTCTTAGACGTGCCCAGGTTGTCTCCGCACGCCCCTCGCCCGAAAAAAGCTCGCATGAGCAAGTCGAAGGTGAAAACGATGATTATTGCCTTTTTTGATAGCCGTGGAATCGTCCACAAAGAATTTGTTCCATCGGGGCAAACCGTAAATCGAGTCTACTATCTCCAAGTACTCGAAAGATTGCCAAAACGAGTCAACAGGGTGCGCCCAGACGTCGCTCGGAACTGGATCCTGATGAAATATTTTAAGATCATGGGTTAATAGTGCGCTGAGGCTAAACCTGTAATGAAAGAGACGAAATACGCCGAAGAATACAGCTCGCAAATAAAATATTTTATTCAGTTTTGATCAGCTGCATACACATACAAAGCTCCAAGTGTACAAATTTGTGATAAGACCTGTGCTATGTTATGAGTGTGAAACATAGACCCTGACTCAAGCATCCGTAAACATATTGAAAATGCCTTCGAAAGATGCTGAGGCGAATAATTGGAGCGAAACTAGACGGGGACCAATAGCGAATTCGATACAACCATAAGCTGTATGAAATTTTAGACAAGTCAGAGGTTTCAACGATTGTTAAACTGCGGAAGCTGCAATGGGCTGGCTACGTGAATCGTATGGGCGAACAGCGGATATCCAAAACGGTATTCGTTGGAAGAACTGAAAAGCGGAGACTTGTGGGGAAACCAAGGAAATACTGGTCTGACTCGGTCGACGAAGACAATTCATCGCTGCTCAGATATCGAAATTTGAGGACGCGGTCAATGGACCGAGACTGTTGGAAGCGCTTATTGCAGGAAGCGAAGGCCCGAGAAGGGCTGTAGCGCTAAGAAGAAGAAAAGCTGAGGGGCGCCAGATGAGTCTTACTATATGAGTAAAGAATAACTTTAAAAAAATATTAAAACCGATATCAAAGTGCCCTAAAAAGGTGAAATAAATAGCATAGAAGCGGTGCCAAATCTCCCGTTTAAATATACAATAACAATTACCAAAATGTGGTGCACTAATGAAACAAGGAGAAATTGATATGTCATCGCTTCCATGAAATTTATTTCACCCTTTTTAGAGTACTTTGATGTTTTTTTTAGGCAAATTTTATTTCCAACTAAATAATAATTTATTATTTGCCAGCTGTATTCTTCTGCGTATTTCGTCTCTTTCATTACCGGTTCTTGTTATTTTGACGCATAACAAATTCGCCCACATTTTCGATATTGTATTCACCAAATGTGATATTTGGGGTATTTGTGGTATTTTTCCTCGACTGCGTCATGAGTTTTGTAATATATATTGTTTCGCTGTCGAGTTTCAGGGAAAGTTCTTTGGCAGTTGTTAACGACCGTCACAAAGTGTTGATGTCGTCCGAACACGCTACCACTTGGCTCGACTTTTATAATAACGTACCTCTTGTATCAGCAGGTAGCTTTCTTACGACATATTCCAGAGCCAAATTGAATAGCAATGGGACCAACCTGTAATAATTACAGAGTATTAGATCCTTTTGTAAGACTACTTAAATATTGAATTTCGTTGATTTCAAGAGTATCCACACGGTTTTATTGGGGAAAATATGAAATTTGAAAACCATATTATTAACAAAGTTGAGCGAATTTCGACTTTTAAAGTATTTGTTATTGTGTTACTCATAAACACCCACCTCCATATTTTTTTAGTCTTTTCGGATCACAGGCGTGCAATCACGAAACGGGTGGAGACAAATTTTTCGTTTATTTCCCCTCCCCCTGTACTCCCCGAATCTGGTAGCACTGTTATAAAACTGTTTTGGAAATTCTCATCAACCCCTTTCATTTAACATTCGAAGGTCGATCACCGATCACCTTCGATAAAAACTATTTAAGGCTTCCCCCCCAAAAGCCGTGAAAACATTTTTTAATGCCCAACTTCTAAGGGGTCCTCACTTTTGATCTATATATCAAGTTTGATGTCAGTAGCTTCTATAGTTTCGGCGAAAAACTGCTGTGACACACAGACGCACGGACAAACAAGCCGATTTCAATAGGGATTTCGGAGTAGTGCAAAATCTTGAAAAGAATAAAAATTGTAATTTTTAGCGAGATCCATCCTGAAAATTTTGAGATCCGATAAATCTCTATTCTAACTCTTACTCAATTTGCTCACATTTTAATATTCAAATTATATTTCCAGATATCATTGTATGTATCAACAAGATGAATCCACGCCGTCCGATGAAGAGGATGAATTAGAGAAAATAGCACTGAATTTTCAAGACAAGTTTAAAGTAATAGCGAATAAATATCAGTACTTGCTATTGCAGGAGTCTATGGTAAGCTAAAATTAATTCATAATATATATTTATTTATTAATAATACAATTTTAATAGCGATTGTATCGAACATCGGAGCTGTGCTTAGTCAACGAATTGCTTGTAACCGATGCACAAAATGAATTGAAAGAATTGCGAGAGGATATTACAAATGCTGGCAACGTCAACAGCAATGTTTATCAACAGAACGCATCCTATTCTTCAAACACCCAATCAACTACTAACAATATCAGTTGTAATAATAGCAACAAAACAATTAAACGGGAACCTGAAAGTGGAGTACAAATACCAAAAGTGATTGAGGAAGCTTTCCACCAACAACGTCCAACTGAATATCTCGACCAGCAACAACGTGGCTACTCGACATATACTCAGTTTGCAAGTACCCAAGTACAACAAGAACAAAACTTTCGCTCACAATATAATCAATCCCAGACTGCATTCAATATGCAGGATAAATTATCAGAAAGCACTGCCACTAACTCCAACATTACAATTAAGAGTGAAATTAAATCAGAACCTCGTGATATGTTCTTCGATAAATGTGATAATACAAGCATTAACGATAAAAATCTAAAGATGGGCAAGAATCGAAGTTTGCTTTCGTCAAACATTTCAGTGGGAGGAAGCACAACAAACGACAGTATCTTAGATAATGGCACGTCAATGTCTAACCCTCAAACATTCAACAGCAGCTGCACCAGTCTCGCAATGAAGGATGAGAAAGATCGCAATATTTATAGCAATAATAGTTTAAATATCTCCACATCTGCATCCTCTTCTTTGAAGAATTCTCACTCTGTTAAACGCGAAACTGACAGTTTTGATATTGAATCAGAAATCACACCGAGCTTTATAATGAAAAAAATGGAATCCGGTACAACATCCGCTTCATTATCTGCATCGACCGGAACAGAACAGGAAATAACGAACAACGCGTTTTCGATTGACTACTTTATGAGCTCAACCAATCAAACAACATATGACGCGACGGGTGCGTCCTCTTTGCACATCAGTAGCGAACACATGGAAATTAAAAAGAAGGAAGAAGATGATGCCAAAGCTGAGCAATACGATGAGTGGCTTTGCATTCAAAAGGAATTGAACTTCATAAATGAAAAGAAGGCTGAGGCAAACATCACCAACCACGACCAGAAGTTGTCAGAGATATTCGAGGTAGCCAGCAACAAGGCCGTGGAGAACCACCTATCTGATCTATTTAATTCCAACTCTTCTGAAGCAAGTACGATAGATACGAGCAATAACAGCAGTAGCAAAGATCACCATAACATCTCAGTCCCAGCTAATTTACATTTGTCGGAGTTTTTCAACCCAGATTCGATCGCAAGCAAATCAGTGGAGACGCGTTTGGAAGCAATGTTTGGAGGCTCGCCTGTTGTAGAAAAGAACGAGCAAGACACTGTTGAGTCACGACTAGAGGAAATATTTAATGGCCCTTCTTCGCCGACCTCGGTACCACAGCACTATTCTCTGATAAACACGAACACAGAGAGCAAGAGACAATGGAATAATACCAGCGATTTACTAATACCTAATACCACTGTATCGTCAACTACAAATACGTTTTCCAAGCGATCCTGCATGGTAAGCTCGTATTTGGAAGAGTCGCATGTAACATCGAATCATCCTCGATGGATTATGGACCAGAACCAATTCGACTTTATGACGGAATCTCCTAGTACCACATCGAGTGATCCTGCATCAAGTCGCGCCAAACGATCGTGGAATGGCGATATAACAAATAGTTTGGATCATATGAGTGAAAATAAAAAGATGTGCTTTAACAGCAAAGTCGACTCTGATCTAGATCATGATCTCTTAGGGTTAGGAACTACCGAATCTAACGATGCAATCACGAATGAATTGATGAGGCACAATTTGGCTCAACATACAGCAATGAACGATGGGAACTCACATCTCCATCAGAATATGGCACATTTACATAACAGTGTTCTAATGCAAATGCAGTCTTCAGCGGGAGTTCACCACATGCAGCAGCAAACACAGTCTCAACAACAAATGCATGATCATCAGCCACATCACTCCCAACATCATCACCCGCATCATCAACAAATGCAAACGAACACATCCCTTCTGAGTCAATCGTCATCACTATTTGATGGGACTCTAAATGCGTCAACGAATCATAACATGAGTGGTAGCAGTAGCAGCACAAGCATATCTTCAAATTTCGACGAGGATATCAATCGTCACGTTCAAAATGCTATTGATAGTATTTTAAATCTGCACAGTAGTGAGAACGATTCCTTAAACTTTTCCCTGGAACATTCGATGGGATCGTTTCTGACGGATAGTCCCCTCGATCCATCTACGCACCATAATACTAGTGTGGGTGGGTCAATAATCCAAGCATCCTCAAATAGTGCTCACTGCACACTTTCATCAGTGGGAAAACGTAGGCATTTGAACAGAATGGATGATTTGGAAGACTGTTTGATTGGAGGCGCTGGAATGGGAAGCAACGTAGACAATAGCGGTATAATGGTCGGTTCACCCACTTCAGTTATATCTGCAGCAACAAACAACAGCGGCAACGGCATGACGTCAACAGCAATGGCTGATTTTAGTTGCGTTACGAGTATTGATGATGCTGTGAAATCAATCATGACGTCTTGACAGCTTCCTATTAATTTAATTGAATTCAACACGGCCACTTTGTGAATACTTTCATAGAATTTTGCAGAGACAAGAAATCAATTTCTCGCTGCGTATACCATCGGGAAGTCTTTTAAACCATTTCACTATTGTATAATTCCAATACGTAAACAACTAGATGCCCTGAGAATATAAAAAGTATCTTGAAATGAAAAGAAGTCCACGTTTTGCAGAAAAAGTAAATATTGTTAAATGAGATCTTGCAAGCAAGAGATTGCAAGTAAAATACAGGTTGTGGCAGACATCGCAATAAGTTCAATAATGATTTGCAGACAAAAGTAATAAAGTGTTCAACGACAACGCACGGACATAGATCCTTCACTTAAACTTGAAACCCCTTCTCGAAAATGCTTGGGTTTGAAATATGTTGCGCTGTTAGAAAATCATAACGGAACTTACGAGAACTGCATTAATTATTTGAAAGCAATGTATCACTTCAAATATATCGACACAAAAAAATTACGCCGATGCATTCAGGACTAAATAAAAAAAAAACCAATCGGATAATTGAAGGTATATTTAAGAACAATGAAAAAATAATTTATAAGCAAAACATAGTTGGTAATCAAGTATAAGTATTTGAAAACTTTAAATTTACAATAAGTAAACATTTAAAAACAAGGAAGTAATTGTAATAATATAACCTCATGGTTCGATCTGTAAATATTACCTTAATTTTACATAATTTGTTTTCTAATGATAAGTTCTAGGCTAATTTTAAGGTTATTTATAAGACAGGTACTATTCTGACGTTGAGATAAAAAAACAAAAAACAAAGGAATTAATATTGATAAAAGTACATAAGATATTCGAAAATATGAAATAGACATTGAAAATAAAAAATAAATAACTTAAAAAAAACAAAAACACTGAAAAAATATTAAACAAATTGCCGTCTTTTTTGGTGTCGTATTTGAAAGTGGATAAGCAAATATAAAAACTATCTCTTTTTTGTATATTAAAAAAAAACAAATTGATCATAACGAAATGTAATGGTGTAGCAAGTAGTAAGATTTAACGCAACACACTCTTTAGCTTCAATTTCTCGGTATCTTAAACTTATTATTTTTATTTTTTAATTATTATTATGTATTATTATCGATGGTATTTTTAATCTTATATAGATCAAATTGAAATAATTTATTAAATGTTTTAAATTTAAATATAAATAAAAAATGAATACAAAACAAATTCGATATGATAAATGATCATTTTTTAGCTAATTATGTATATTGATCGAAGAAGTTTAATATAAAGACCTATAGAAGAAATTGTAAAAGATGAAAGAAGAATGTTAAATACATATTATTTATCAAAATTATAAAGCTTGCATTTCATTTTTAATTTCTAAAGAATAAATCACATAGTTCTCGGCACAGGTGATGCACAAAGCAATATTTTTATGTATGATTATATCAATGTTGATGGGTAATATTGTATTTTGATGGTGCTAAATGGATAGAAGTTAAGCCCAAATAGCAAATATTTTACTTAATTAGAAATAAAATACCGTCCGCAGACCAAAAACCGGGTGAGTCAAAGCGCTCCACTCTGTACTGTCTTGTCATGAAACCAGTAAATCAGTCTAGGATGGAATCGGATAAACGGCAATGACGATCGCATCGAAAAACTGACTACCTTTTCGAAACATAGAACGTACAATCTTGATCTAACCACTACTGAACGAGATGAAAAAATATACACTAATCTGCTTGGTAACGATGTAAATGATATGCAAACACACACTATCTTCACAAGTAGCAAGTCGTCGGGAATTCATGAATATGGAGTGGCATTGATCGCAGACAATAAGTTCAAACAAATTGTCACCATTCTACGTCTAGCACTCGTGTTTTCAATCGCTCCTGTCATTAATTTTAAAAATTAGTTTATTTTTCACGTCAGTTTCAAAAAATTGAAATAGTTTTTTACGAGCAAGTTTTGATTTTATTGGGAAAGAATTTATCGTCGAAGGCATCGTCCAACAATATCAATAAATCGACAAAAGGAAACAAACCTAGACTTCACTCGGGACTGCTGTATGGAGGAGCCCGACGGCTTCCCTCCGTTGGGGGGCCCCGGGGAGAATAACAGTGTGAAATTGGCGGCAAGTGTCAACAAGCGAAGACACACGAGCACCCAGGACTCCGCAGATGGCGGCCGTAAGACTCAAGTAGTCGAAGACAAGCAAGAAGTGAGTCGACTTCAAGCCGAAATTGAAGAATTAAAATTAAGAATCAAAACGTACGAAGATATGTTCGAGACAGCGAAGAAAGTACAAGATACTGAACCGTCACGAGAAATCGATACGCAAGCAAAGCAGAAGAAAGCTGTTAAACCAATCATCACAGAAGAAGTATTAAGTGCTGGAGGCACTACCGAAAGCCAGAATTATTATGCAGCGCTGGACGGACTCCAACAAGAAATGGAGGTTATGTTAAAGATAATGATAATTTTATAATTTATTTAAAAAATAAAAATAAGGAGAAGAAACCAGCCCGTAGTTCTGCTGGTCCTCCTCAAAAAGTAGCCAAGAATGCAGAGAAAGTTCCCCCGATTAATGTCTTCGGTCAAAGCGGAAAGGACATGGTTCCGAGAAGTTATCTATCAGAACGAAATCACTGGTTGATTTCAAATCAGCAAAAAATGCTTTAAATTCTGGGGAGGTTCCGCACTTCACATACACCCCCAAAAGTGAGAAGAATCAGACGTTCTTGTTGAAGGGCTTGGACTGCGGAGAAGATACCGTCGATCTTCTTCAGGTGCTCAAGGAAGCAGCACCAGAAATCGAGTTTATCTCATTTAAAACATAACGCGACAAGAAGGTCGACGGTAGAAAAAAAAATTTACCACTTTATTTAGTGCAAATATCAAATAAGAGCAGTCCAAGCGCTCTTCAACAAATCAGATATTTGAATTTCCGAGTGGTGAGGTGGGAACGCCTCCAGAAACGAGAAATCAACCAGTGCTATCGCTGCCAACGATTTGGGCATTCGGCTGCCAACTGCGCCATGCATTACCGATGCGTCAAATGCAAGGACGTGCATGCTCCCGGTGAGTGCGAATTGGCTCAGACGGAGCCAAAAGAGAAATTATACTGTGTTAACTGCGGTGTTTTTGGTCATCGAGGATGCTCCCGATATCAGGATGCGAGATTAAAATCTGTCCCAAAGCAAACACAACTACACCGCAGTGTCTTAGCTCAGAACTTCTTCAAGCCCGGAGTATCATTTGCACAAGCCGCTAGAGGACCAGCAGAAAATGCGGTAAATAGTGTAAATAATGTTAGTGGCAATAATGAGCTGCTTCTCAAAATCGATAAACAAGATACAAAAATTAATCTTGTTTTTCATCGTCTAGGGGTTTCAAATGCCTCAAAATAATTTGTCATCCAGTCACATTCCCATGGATAGGATTTGTCTCATCTCGATCAACGTCAACTCCATTGTTACTATACATCGGCGTGGTTATCTCCTTGAATTCATTGTTAAGCAAAAGCCTGACATCATGCTTCTCACCGAAACCCACCTCAGTTCATGGCACTCCATGACATGCATGGATTTTGAATTCGTAAGAAACGATAGGGTAATAGGTGTTGGGGGAGGTGGCACCGGGATATTGGTTCGAAGACCCTATTGTTTCCAAAATATTGAAAAAGTTAAATTCAAAAGTTTTGAATTTCTTGAAGTGGCCGTTTTCAAAATCTCACTGCCAGGTGGGGATAACCTCTTCGTTATGTCTGCCTATGTAACTGGTGGAACTGTTCTCAAGCTCAAGGAGGAGCTCAATTCCTTGTTTGAAATACTCCAATTGAACAGGCTGCATAATTATTATATTCTTGCTGGTGACTGGACGCCAAGCATACATCATGGCTGAACGCCACCAATAATCCAAGAGGTGTATTCCTGAAATCGTGGATAACAGAGAACCAAATTGAATACAGGTGAAATCTATATGGGTCGGAGTTCCCAACATACCCTAGGACAAATTCATATTTGGACCTCTGCATTGCAGACGCAAGACTTGAATTCAAATTTAATAGTCCTCAACGGAAACAGCAGGTGCTTCCTTACGATAGCGACCATAACGCAATCGTAACGGAAATCAATCATCAAAGGGATGATTTCTTCCTCATTCCAGTTCAACATGAAAATCATCGGTTGAATTTCAAAAAAACAGACTGGGGAAAGTTTCAAAAGAAGTTTAATCGAGAGTACTAAAAGCAATGTCCCCCTTCTGATGATGGCAACTCTTGCTCAAGGGTTCCTAATGACAGGAATCTAACTAACGATGAAATAGATCTCTATTTGTCGAAGTTAGAGAAGCTGACGTTGGAAACGATAGAGAAAGTAGTTCCCAAGATTAAACATTGAAACAATATGGAAGGATATGAAACACCAACTATCGCAAGGTCGAAAAGCCTCCTTCTCACACGCGTCAACAATATTTATCGACGATTTTTGGTCTACATCCATCCCTCGTTGGCTTTGTTGAAATTACACCTGAAGAATGTCCGGAACTTAATCCGGTCATACTTCAGGAGTGAGGTCAGCAATCAATGGGCGGAAAAATTGAGGGGTATTAGCCCACAGGACCCAGATGGCGTTTTCGCGAAAGTGAATAGCATATTCCGCAAGAAGTCTCGGGTGAAGGTATCGAATCTTGAAGTCACTAGTGATGAGATAAATCTTCTCGATAGGGCTGGTATCGAAATTGATAGTACGACTGCGTATAGAAATGGAAACAGGATTATACGTGAGGGATTGCATAAACTTTCCCTGATTGAAACACACTTTGAATTGGTTCATCTACCAAACCCTGAGAGAGGGAACGAAATATTTTCAGAGGTCGTTGAAGCAAAAGTTGCCAATCAATTCTTCATTTCAATGAAACATCAATATCTGATCTCATACCAAGCTTGAATCTTATTGATTATTTTGTCAGCTATGAAGACTTGTGTTTCATATTTCGCAGGATAAACAACAAGTCATAATGTGGTACTGATGGTATTCCAAATCTAGTTCTCCGACATTTGCCTGAGGTTGTTATTAGGAATTATTGCATATTTTTCAACAACATGGTGAGCAATTCATATTTCCCAAATGAGTGGAAAAAGGCTAAAGTATTTCCGATCTTGAAGAAAGGAAAAGAATCTTCATGCCCTAAAAGCTATCGCCGCATCGGCTTGCTGCCTAATATCAGCAAGGTGTTTGAAGTGATACTCAACAGAGCATTAAACGCCCACATTGAGGAATACGAGTTGCCAATTTGGTTTTCGTGCCAGGCATTTGACCACACATGCAATAACGAAAGTAACCTCAGACATCTGTTGGAAACTAAATGATCGAGAATATGTTGGAGCGTGTCCCACTGATATGATAAATCTTTCGATACAGTGTGGTTAGATGGACTAATTTTGAAACTTCTTCAGCACAGGTTTCTCAGACACCTTGTCGCCATGATGTGTAATATGTTATATGGGAATTCGTTTGTTGTAACTGATGGAAATCTGACAACAATGCGCGAATTCAAGGTCTTGAAGGGTCTACAGCAGGGAACAGTTACTGCGCCTCTGCTCGTCTCAATATTCATTCGCAAGCTATTGATCGGCTTTGATTTTAACGTCTCACCAACGCGATCATTGCTAGTGTTTGCTGATGATCTGATCATCTCTACGGTAGACCGAAAAGCTACAATAATTCAGAGAAATCTCCAAAAAATGTTCAATGATGTTCAGCTGAACACTGACAATTGGCGAATGAAAATAAATGCGCAGATATGCGAAACAGTTCTTTTTCGGACAACGCTGCAGGGGGTCAGTCAAGACCTGAAACGTTATTGGAAAGATTTCCACATCATGGCTGGCGAGGTGTAGTGAATATTGAGTTCCATAAATGTCCGTGAAGGACTGCAGCGATGTTCTGCTGCCTCGGCAGAGGAAGGTGTTGATTCCTGCCGAGAATGCCCTCGTCCGGAGACGCGTGAATGCGCTGGCAGGCTAGCATTGCGGTGTCGTGGGGCGGGTTCGTTTCCCCGGCACGAGGACTCACTACAAAACATTTCGCATTCACGAATTGCTTGCAGAGTTCGAGAGGACGACCGAAGTCGCAAATCTGTAGATAACCTCCACGAAGGAATTACGACTTGTTGCGAGAACAAGAGAAACCTGAGAAGAAAGGCGAACTTGGGGTAACCTCGTCTTTACCCAAGTAAATTCAGGGCCCACAAATGAAAGAGGGGCAACCGGGTGGTGGTGGAGCCCCTTCATGCCCACCCAACCGGAATAAATCCAATGTTAAACTGTTGAAGTGGCCAGGTATTCTTCTGAGTGGAAAACTCATATAACTTGAATTATATGAACTTTCCCATCAGAAGGGGAGTACCCCGGTGACCAATTTATGTCATAGAATTATACAATTGAATTGCATAACTTTATGCCATAAAAGGGCACTTGGCTTGGGCCACTCAACCCATAAAGTCTCCTGAAACAAAAGAAGGAATTACTCTGTACCCGGCGGCTGGCTCATATTTTCGGGTGGAAACCTGCCACCGTACCGGGTCCTATACCCGATTGGAAAAGACCGGAAGGGAAAAGACCGATTCTTCCAGTTTAATTCATCATTTTGTTTTTATTCGAACAACGCCAATGTAATGAAATTGATATATCTCCACAGTATGATTTTTCCTATGGCAATCAGCACAGCAATTTACAACACCATATTGAAAAGCATTCAACCATCGAAAGAGGGAAATTGATATTAAAAGAAGATTAACATTAGAAGAAAATTCATTTTACTCCAATTTCCTGTATTATTATAATTATTGTGGTTAGCTCTTGTAGATGCCACTCTTTCAATCTTCATACATTATGTTTCAAAAATTTTTACATGGATTTATAAGAAATTAATCATTATTTCCTTTAAAAAAAAAACGATTTTATACGACGATTCTTTCCTTTTTTTTTTTTTTTGTTTTTTCTAAGTAGACGGATGCATTGGGAGGACGATTGTCGTCCTATTACATTTACATTTTGATCATTCAATAAATTAAATTTTTAAATATATTCGATATATTTTGCTATGTGGAATAAATATTAATTTTTATATATATTTGATATATTTTGCTATGTGGAATAAATATTAATTTTTATATATATTTGATATATATTGTTTTTTTTTTTTTAAATTAAATAAATATATAATTATAAAAATGTTAAGAGGGTACTTACATTACCTTTCCCTCGACGACGAGCGCTCGTTGACGATTTGGAGGTAAGCAAGTCCTGGAATTTTTGGTAGTGAAGAATCGCGTTCATATATCAAATATTAACACACGAGTGTTAAGACATAGAATAGCTCTTAAGGGTGTATAAAATCATCTAAAAAATTCAGCTATCAAAGTGTAAATACATATAGACTTCCTTGAATATCAGAACCGTATGGTCTTCGAACGTGGTAATGCTCGCTGCTACTTCTTCTACGGCTTTTAATGTTTAATATTGCGTTTATATGCAATCCGTTGGTCAATATATGGATTGAGTGATTTGACTAATTCTTCTGGATCTAACTTTCCAGTTGATTTATCACTCCTTGTTGAACTATGTTTGAATACACAATGCGCCTTTTTGCATACAAACGGTGTGGTTTCCCAGAAACAGGGAGTACGGTCCCGCCGTTTCCCAATCAACATGTGCCGCTCCGTAATATGAAGATCTTCACCTCGGCCTTCCAACCACCTGTTGCACCCCACTTCGGGACCTAATGCTGATGGCTCATGGCGATATTGGCAGCTGCTATCATTTTTTTACAGGCACGGTCGTAGAAAAAGTAGCAATATCTGAAGTTCCTTTTTTTTTTTTTTTTTTTTTTTCTTCTTCTTTTTCCGCTGTGCATCCACAGGATGGTAGAAGATGTCTCTGCCACAAACCTGAAATAACGCATATTGAACTTGAAGTATCGAACAAAGACCTATAAAGTAATGGACGCGAAATGAGCTTATTTTCATCCATACTGGATTGCATGCAAACGTTCATAAAAAAAAAAAAATATTCTGTGCATTTGCATTTGCCTATTTCATACATTTTGGTCTCGTCTGCTCCCACTCGTCTATTATTTACACCATTTTATCCAAGTGCGCTCTTTCTTTATCCCTATTAAATTCAATGTTATTACTATTTGGACTCTAGAAATCAGAGCCTGAGTTCGTTTTGCCAAATCATTCTAGGCCCCATATATTGGGCCAAACTATTCTGCACTATTTACAGGTTTATCTAACTCCTTCCTCAATTCCTCATTAAAGCTAACGCGACCAACTTTTAGCTCTTTTCATGATGTTAATTTTCTTTTCTCCTCCCAATACTCTTAAAAACACTTTGGTGATCAATCCCCTACAATCCCTTTCATAATTTATCATTCGACTCGCATAAGTATTAAAAATCGAAATTTTCATTCACGCCGTTTCATTCACAATTTGTTCCTTCATAAAGTACTATAAATCCAAAACGCGAATACATTCACATATAAATCAGGCACTCGCGCATTCCCGCACGGACTAACACACTTGTAGCATTTAACTATTTCACAGACATCGTTCTTCCCCACGTTCTTCCACTTGCTCACGTTCCCTTCTTCATTGATTGATGAATTGCTCATGTCGTTTCCGTTACCGCTTTGCAAACTTGGTAACGAGTTGGCAACGTAAGCGAAGGATCGACCACCTTTGGAATTGGTTTAATCTCAGGGCTAATTCCTTTTCAATGCGATGCAAATCGAAACGAACCTCATATGCGATTAGATTGATGGCAATACCCGAAGGTACGAAACGCCCTGAACGCCCAATACGATGTGAGTAAGTCTCAGCCATACGTGAAAAATCGCAATTACTAGCAACATTCACAGCCTATACGTCAATACCAAGTGTAAAAAGATCAGAGCAGACTAGATTTCTGCATAGCCCCTGTCGAAGCTCATGGAGAACACGATTTCTATGCGCTTGCGCCATGTTGGCATGGATATAGTAACAACAATAACCAAGTTCCGTGATCTTCTTAGCCAGCAATTCCACACGTCGCGTTGAATTGCAAAATATTATCGATTGGCTTATTTGCAACTTAGAGAATAACGCATTAAGACGATGCACTTTTTGCTTCAAATGTATGTACTTTTAATGATTGAAATGTTTTAGGCCAATATAAAATTAAATTTTCATCCCTGTATCCAATTTTAGAGCTTGTTTAAGTATTTCGTATGTGGAAAATGAAACAGCTACCATGGGTGTTGCTCTTAAATAGTTAATTGACATTCCTCAATATAATCCTCGAACGATACCGTTTTCACGGTAAATTAACGTTAATGTTTGCATCATTCCCATCCCCAAATTTTGTTGTATCTGGGCTCATCGTTGCGAGTTGCATTCTTCTTCTAGTAACATCCAAGTGATATGAAATTGATCGCGCACCAGCTCCAGCTAAGCCACCACATACCAGTTTTACAGGTATATGTAATACAAGGCCACCAGTATTCCTTTCGCATTTATTGCATGCGTACTTTGGCAAATACTTCATGCAAAAAAAAAAAAAATTTAAACATCTCGAAACAGTAGAATGACAGCCCGGCATACGGGACCATGCCTGTTAAAGTAGGAAAAAAAAACCCTCTGTAAAGTGCACGTATTCCGCCTTCATTGCGGAACATTTCCGAAGCACGCTGCAAAATTTCAGTGTATTTGTGTTCTCCCATTACTTGAAATGCTAAACGAGCCCGAATTGTATCTAGCGGATATGCCAATGTAACAGCCGTCAGTCCTGCACAAGCTCCTGCTATAAATTTATCCGCGTGTACTACAAACTTTTAAATGTAGTTCAAACTGCGATAAGTACTTCTTGTACATTTCAAAGGATGTGAACTGCGTGGCTGCGTACGGAAATATCCTAATCATCTGTGCTCCATTGCCTTTATACAATGCCAAAATGATTCCTTCAATATTATGTGCCTGAGACCACTAAACACCCCTAAATGTTCGTAATGAGAGGAATGTGCTTGAAGTAAGATTTTTATCCTATCTAATGGCGCTACAGCAGTTTTAGAACACATCCCAGCAATTCCCTCAGCCAGAAGATTTTTCAGAACGGTTCATAGTTGCGAAAAGATTCAGCGGAAATAACCATTGTGGATTGATAAATGTCTATTTTCCACAAATTAAGTCTGGCTAAAGTTTCACAGGAAATACTATTACTAATTGTTAAGGCTAAATCAAATATTAAATCATTTTTGATATTGTAAACTTTAAATTTCAAAGTCTAATTATAAATTCTAATGTAATTTGTTTAATTCAATTCATTCATTTAATTTTCTACTTGCAAAAATGCCAAACAATCAAATTCACATTCTTCACAAAATTGTAATTTTAGATGCCAGACGAAAAGTCCATGAAATTGTAACGCTAGATGCTAAAATTCAAAAGTCCAAAAGTATTTGCTTACACGTTAAAGTTCTTTTCAAGTCAAATATTTTGCTTACACCAAGAAAATTGTACACGCATGAAATGTACATATTGAAATTTACTATGAGAAAATGTTATTGCTTAGTTCACATTATTTAGATATAAATTTAATTGTTATTTTAGAAATAAACAGAGTTGATCTTCAGAACTCAAGCTGTCTAGTTGTGGTTTTATTTATTGACTCTCTGAAAAGTGGAATTGCAAAGTGGAATATAGGCAACCTGTTTTCCTCTTTACAACTTCCTAAGTCCTTTGCTTGGAAGCAGTGTAATATTGCTGTTCAGGCATTGAACTATACAAATAAAACCAACTAAGTCTTTTCTTGGAAGTAGTGTAACACTGCTTTTCAAGTATTGAACTTAGACATTTTCTTTTCAGGTATTCATATAGATCTACTGGGAAGTAGAGTAACCTACTCTCCATTTAAATCTTTATTTTTCTGTTCATTGTTGAGTGATCAAACTATTTCATAATTATAGATTGAGCACAAGCGTGAACACTAACATTTCATGAAGAAACAATATAAAGAAAGCCGATAAACTGTCGGTTAAGCTCAAATTTATTTTAAGCACGTTTAGGAAGTTCGATCCAATGTTTTCATTAATTCAGTTCGAGATCGCGTAGCAGATCGGGATAAACAACAGTAATACACGCTTTATTGTCGCGGCTTACGACGAGCATCACCTTGGCGTTTCTAATAAATCCAATAACCACTAACGAATAGCGATACTCCCCTTTCAACGTAGTAAAACCCATACTAAATGCACAAAGTCTTCACTGATTCCATTTGCTCTATGTTGCACACTTTCCTGTCTTCGTCGTCCCTTCGAATCGCTTACGAAACATAATTTGTGTCGCTGGCGGATTCGCACGCGTAGATTCATTAACTGACCCGAGCAATCTCTGGACACGCACAAAACTACCATTAACTGTCCTATACACTCGCACAACTCCAATTATCCAACTGTTGCCTCGAGTCTTTGCTAAATTGCGTTTTTGTCTCTGACTTGAAGCTTACATGAACAAAAGATTTTTCCACAGAACTTCATAGCAATAACAATCCACCAAAAAGTCCCTTTTCTTTTTAGTTCGAAAAGGAATTTTCTTGCAGTCAACGAGATGGGTCGATTTGCTCGATTACGGGGATGCAATAAGTACCGGTTTTCCCAGTACCGTTTTTTCGCTCGTGCTAACATATCTTTACCACTTAAAGCAATTGGTATAGCCGCCTTTTGCATAGGCGACGGTTTCTTAAACTTTTCACTCATTCACCAAAACAAAGAAAAAATATAGTCCTTAAAGAAATAATATGAATTTACTCACGTTTTCTTAGCACGTCACCCTCGTCAACCATCCAACCATATTCCTCCAAGGACCACCACGAGCACACAAATCACTTGTTGGCACTGTATCGAATCCGTCTTATCTACGGAGCGGTTTATGGGAAACTGTTCCCTGAAAACATCTTCGAGGCAAACGCAATAACCTCGCTCGTACCATATGGAAATAAAAGTGCCATCTATGTGTGAACATGCGGTGGTGATAATGCACACTCATTTCGGTTATTTTTAAAATTCGAAATTGTTTATTTTTTGTAGATTCGATTAAGTTTTCAATTGAAAGCAATTTATGTTTATAATTATTAGGCGTAATTAAGGCGGAAATAAATCGAAAGAATAGGACAGGCACGCGTTAATTACCAGCAAACAAAACAATTTTTAATTAATATTATGGTTGAAATGGGTAAAATTTGACAAATTTTGTGGGGTTTAAATGATACAATGATTTTATCGTTCCTATAATTTAAGGGGTTAACCGTTTCGTTCTAAGCATTTGCATACCGCATTACACCGCAATTAGTTAAATTATGTTCAAAAGATATTGAAATAAAATCACTACACATTAAAACAGTTTTAGAATTTTGTTTCCCGGGTGTTAAGTACAAAAGAAATTTTTCCCTTTAATTATTTTTCATGCGAGAGAAAAAAAAAAAACGAGTGTCGCGATGAGGAAGGTGACTGAAGGGTTACTCCTTGTTGAATTGAGTTGGTGCTGTGTGCCTGTGTCAGCGCTGCTTTTAGAGCCATAGCTCCTAGATTACTACAGAGGGTAGTTCAGAACGAGTTCCACATAAATCCTGTGTTCGATACCTCGGTATTCATCTCGATCAGTATCTGTGCTATACTTCTTCTTCTTCGTCTTCTTAGCACTACAGCCCCTTCTGGGCCTTCGCTTCCTGCAAACAGCGCCTCCAACTGTCTCAGTCCGTTGACCGCGTCTTCCAATTCCGAAATCCGAGCAGCGATGAGCTGTCTTCGTCGACCGAGTCAGACCAGCGTTTGCTTAGTTTCCCCACTGGCCGCCGGCCTTCAGTTCTCCCAACGAATTCCTTCTTGGGTATCCGTTGTTCGTGCATACGATTCATTTGTCCAGCCCATTGCAGCCTCCGCAGTCTTACAATCCTTGAGACCTCCGGTTCGGCAAAAATTTCATACAGCTCATGGTTGTATCGAATTCGCCATTGGTCCCCGTCTAGCTTCGCTCCGATTATTCGCCTCAGGGCCCGTCGCTCAAAGGCGTTCAATATATTTGCGGATGCTTGGGTTAGGGTCCATATTTCACACCCATAGCATAACACAGGTATTATCACAGATTTGTGTACTTGGGGCTTTGTTTTCCTGTGTATGCAGTTGGTCTTCAAGATCGTCAATACTGAATAGAATATTTTATTTGCGAGCTGTATTCTTCGACGTATTTCGTCTCTTTCATTGCCCGTTTTCGTTATTTTGGCACCTAAATACCCAAATTCGCTAACATTTTCGATACTGTATTCGCCAAGTGTTTTTTTTGCGTATTTGAGGTATTTTTCCTTGACTGCGTCATGAGCTTTGTTTTATTTTCGTTGATTTGTACCCCTACTAGTTTTGTTTCACTGTCGAGTTTCAGGAAGAGTTCTTTGGCAGTTGTTCATGACCGTGACAGAATATTGTATCGTCCGCATAGGCCACTTCTTGGCTCGGCTTATATAGTAATGTACCTCGCGTATCGACAGGTAGCTTCCGTATGACGTACTCCAGAGCCAAATTGAATAGCAATGGGGCCAGCTCATCTCCCTGCTTTAGCTGTACGAAGGATTAAGGAGGTTCTTGAAATATGATGCCCATCTTTCCCTAATCTTGCTTTCATCAGCGATAATGTTGCCGCTGTCATCACGACAGAGTGTGGTTTTGGGCTGATAACCACGTTTCAGGCTTTTCACTACTTTGTATTCTTGTCTTGTGTTATTGCTCGCTTAACTTACATCTATACTTCTCAATTGGTCGTCATAGTATTTTCTTTTCTTAACCCTAATTATTTTATTCGCTACTCTTCTGAGATTTCCATAGTGTTCTCTCTTCGTCCTGATTTTCCTACCTACGTATTCTTTGTACGCCTGATTCTTTTTATCTAGCATATTCTGGCACTCATCATCGAATCAATCATTTCTCTTGCGCCGGGCTTGATGTCCGATCGTCTGTTCTGCCACAGTTCTGAGAGCCGCTTTCACTTCCATCCAGAGCTCGTTGCACGTCTTTAACGATGCGTCTGATAAGATGGGAGTCAGCTGGTTGTCGAGGGTCTCCGTGAAATTTTCGGCCACAGACGCCGTTTGGAGCCTTTCGATGTCAAATTTTTGTAGCGGGCTGGTCTTCGCTGAATATGCCTTTGACATACGACATCGATAAGTTAATTTGATCAAGTAATGATCTGAGTTACAATTGGCTCCTCGGTATGTACGGACGTCAAGTATGCTCGAGGCCCAACGTTGTTGTATCAGAACCTGATCGATCTGGTTTTGTGTGTTGCCATCCGGTGATACCCGGGTCATTTTATGAATGCGTCGATGTGGGAAGCAAGTCGAACGTATGACTAGATTTCTGCTACATGCAAAGTCAATGAGGCATTTGCACTGGCACTGGCCCTATCCACAATGAAGGCCACTCCGAATTTTCGTTTTCCAGTAGGCTTCCCACTTTTAAATATTGTGTGCGATCTCATGTCTTGAATGTCGTTTCCAGTCCAATTCGTTTCCTGGACTGCCAGTATTTTTAATTGATATTGACTAGCCTGTTGTAAAAGGTCATTAACAGCGCCAGGGTAATTGAGTGATCTGACATTCCAGGATCCAATGCCATAGTCCTTTTTTCTTTTGCGAGGTCGTTGCCGTGAGTCCAATCCATTCCGAGGCCTATCTGCAGGTTTCGAAACAATTAAATGTTTTCCATGGACGGGGAGTTAGCCCGTCGCCCAACCTCCATTCCGGCGGCATGGTTATTACGTTATCAGGTGCGCAAGATTCGCCTTCACCCTCTTACGTCCTCACAAAGGAGGTGTAAGTAGGACTTAGTAGCAGAGCTGTAGATGTATTTACAGTTATTAGCATTTCTCGACATTTAATTTTACATTATTGGGGAACCAGTAAGCCCAATGTGCACCCCGAGAGCATTTACTACCATTTAATTGGGGGGTTTGGGATGAGGAATGGGTTGGGGAAACAAGGGGTTCCCTCCTCTTTTCTCAAACGGGCTTGGGACCGTCTATGGCGGAGTTATCTGTACTATACTAAACATGTCAAAATCATGCTCAGGAAGGCACTGAAAGTAGTCATGGCCCTACGAAGACTCTTTCATTCCAAATACATTGACCAAAACGCCAAAACTATCTGTAACAAGACCCTGGTTAGACCAGCTTTGACATATGGATGGCAGATCTGGTACAACCAGAGTGCTAGTAGTATGGAAAAATTAAGAGTTTTCGAAAGGAAATGTTTTCATGCATGTACTGGTTTGTACAGAAAGCCTGAGACGAATTGGAAACATTTATATCGAATAGAAGAATTTATTAAACTGCTCAAGTGACAAGAGTCGATATCTTCATATTGAAACTTCTTCGGAATCATATCGCAAGATCTGTAACTGTGAGTGAAAACTCTTGGATTTCACAGCCGTTCCACCCTACAGACGGGTATATTGTGACTTGCCTCGCTACTGGCTTCGTTCCTCCAGAAGCATTCGTGTATTGGGACATGAATCGATATGTTTTTTGATTCTGACGGCGTCCCAATCATATATCACATATATAGACGGGCCATCGATAAGAAGATAAAATATCCTCCAAATTTTAGTTCACGAGACCAACAATTCCAATGGAGATACTCATTTCCTAGATTTGTTAAAGCTGATCGAGCTGAGACGGGGCAATCTAGGTATTGGTGGCTGAATGACAATGTCTAAATTATTCTTGTTTATTTTCAGTTTTGGTGTTTTTCGTTACTTCGTTTTTGAGTCTCAGCTCATTATTGCTACATTTAGTGTTGTTGATTTGTGTTAAAAATTAGATGTAGGTTAGGTATATGTTATGTTTATTTTATTAGGTAAGAGGTAATATTGAACGCATAGGTTAGGAATATTGTGATCGAATTTTTTAGTATAAGATAAAGTTTTTGATTGAATTTTTATTAGAATTAGGTTATAACATATTAGGAGTAGGATCAAAGTTCACTGTTGGGTTTGAATTATAAATAATTTTTGCATAGTGTAGGTTGGTTTTTTCTCCTTTTCCCAATCAAGTCATAAAATATGTAATAATCTTAATTAATTTGAATTTGCTATAGTTTTTTTGCTAAAATGTGTTTAATGACAACGTATAAATTTGAGAGAGCCATTTGGGCCATTAAGTTTTTGTATTGTTATTGTTTGAAATTTGCTTTATATTTATTTTAAAATTTATAACGATTAGTATTGAATAAAGCGCTTTTGACCTTGACTTTGACGTTTACTCACCACTTTAATGGCTCTTTACCCTAATAATCCTTATTGTAACCACATATCCTATAATTCATCGTCCATAAAATGCCGAATATGCATGATAATAAAGATTGAGCATTTGAATTCCTTATCATGCATCGTTAATAAAATGCTGAATACGCACAAGTGCATGGTAGGAGAGATTGAGCACTTGAATTCATATTCTTTCTTCATTTTTATTATGAAATACTTTGCCTTTATCTAAATTGTTTAATTGTTTAATATCATTATTTCAACAGATATCAATATCTTTAACTTTACTACTATTGCCACGATAATTGGAAGAAAATCGATGAAACATAGAATGCCTTAAAAAATTCAATCGGGCATGACAATTACTCTGAAGATTCGAAAATCCGGGTACCAATTTATAAATTTGTTCGCTGAAACGTACCTGAAACATATCACGCTTTACCTTGATTTTCGAGCCACAACATCCCAATCAAAAAACTTATTTATTTCAAAAGACTAGACGTTACGTAACTCATATAATTTTAAATACATATGCTAACATTTCAAAATTCACATTTTACCATCTACACTTTTAGAAAAATTGGTTAGTTAAAAATGAAGAGTGTCGGATATATTGATTAAGTTATAATTTGTATTGCTTTATAGAAGTCCCTTTTTGATTTTTATCTAAATCGATTGTGAATACAAAATGTCTTTCGACTGTAAATTTGTTAGAAAAGTTCAGCATTGAAATTAAACAATCGTATCATGTGCTGTGAATTTTGTTTTCTTCTCTTCATTGTTCAGTGGAATCGATGTTATTAGAATTTTGTAAAAAAGACATACAAAAGTGATTAAGAACTTAGATCACAACAACCATAAGCTACCTTAGGTTTGCCTCATCCGTGTAAAATAAGAAGCAAACCACGTTTGGAACGAATTTTAAAGAATTTTTTCTCTTCATCACAAAATGCTTAAAAAATATACTTTGGAAACAATATCATACATTTAAGTTAGATTAACATAATAAGTTGAAAACCTTTAAAAAGATTCTGGAACGTGATTCCAATAGTTTCTTGGTTGGGTGGTTTTCTAAATATTCACTACATTTAAAACGTAAAAATCTAGCTATTCAAATACAATGTCGATACCTTATAGCACACACCGTCGCGGATAGTGCAAAACAGCGTGTCTAGCACGTATCAAGGCGTGTATATTATGTAGTATAAAACGCTATAACTTTCTTGTTTCAAATGCTATTTGTCTCATTTTTATATAGATAGCACTGTACATGTTTGGTTATCTGGAAAAGAGACTAGTAGCTATTGAAATAAGAAAGTTGTTGCTTTTTATACTAAATAATATACGCGATTTTTCTTCTGGCTAGGTACGCGGCTTTGCACCATCCCCGATGACATGTTCCATGTGCGTTTTTTACTATTTTGGAAAGTTCAAGTAAAATTTTGATATGTGCATTATTCCAATAATGCAACTCAATGTTATTCGTATTTTCTTAATTCAAGGCCTCCAACCTTAGTTATAATCATAGAAAAACCATTTTACTTCTAGAATTTTTTATCAAAAATTTTCTTTAAGCTATCCAAAAACTAGTAACTAACAGACATAGCACCTCCATGCAATGAGGTATCGTTAAAATTTCTATTAAGTGTTCAGTGCATGCCATAACAAAGTGCATTTTCAAAAGCGAAAATGCATTTCAATTTCAATTTGGAATAGTTTCAATATTTCACAAAACAATAAATAAATCAACGAATAAAACATCTACTACAATTTATCGCTAATTATTTCTAATTGGTAATGGATGCGCTTCTGTGTTGAATAGATATTTATCTAAATCGATTTCATTGCGGTCATCGCTGAATAAAAGATAAAAATATTTTAACGTTTCACCAAGCCAGAAGCTTTCCATCATGTCACGTGGTCGTGTATTTAACACATTCTTTACGTTACCGATGGATGTATAACCGTGTTTAACTTTTGTATACTTTTCAAACGCTTGGAATATATTCCAGCCCATTTCTTGATAGGTTTTGTTTCCAGTTAAAGCATAGAAGTAATATAAACTTTCAACAAATTCCGGCCGCAATAAATTATGCGCATCATTTGGTTTAACAATAATATCTGTTTCTGAATCATCGTTCAATTTGAAATATGTAATTTCCGGAGCCAAACCGGTCGGTTGTTTCATGTATGTTTGATAGCATGTCTCCAGCAGTTCATTGGCTAAAGTGAGATGTGACTGGGGCATACCATTGTGGTAGCCAAGTAGCAGGGTTCCTGGTAGGTAACATGTTAAATGATCCATTTTTGGTTTGAAATCTTTCCCATTGATAAGCTCGCCTATGTATGTGTGCTTTTCAACAGGAGTTTGACGAACAAGCTGGGATTGTACACCTTCCATAGCCATTTTATAATCATTAATCAGGCTGTTTTAAGGGGATAAATTTGATTAAAAAATATATAGATTCATAGTTTATTACTAGTAGAACTTACAAATCATTTTGTTTCTTTCCTGTCTGAATCCACTGTTTGAGTAAATATTCATAGTAGGAGTCCCCGCGAGCACCAAGCGAAATAGTTGCAAAATTTCTAAATGATCCTGAGTGAGCGTTAATGAAAATAGGTACGAGTCCATGGGATTTGGGTAGTGCATGCACCTTTTCGTTTACAGTATGTACAGCCTGAAAGCATAAAGTTAGTTTGGATGTTTCACGTAAATACTATATGGTTAAGCTAAATGATTTGATAGATAACCTCTATTTAAATTTTAACAATATTTTACACACCAACAAATAATATTTCAGCAGTTTTGACTTAGGAATTTGAAACAAATTTAAAATATTAAACATACCTCTTCAAAACTCTTTTCACCAGCGCATCGTGCTAAGTCTCTAAACTCTAGTTGTATTGTTGTGACTTCACTGGTCGAACTATCTGGTGACCACTTTGGTGAATGCGCTTTCATTGTGGCTAGATTAACATCCGAAAAAGGTATTCCCGATGGTGTATCGAAGCAGGGCATTAAACGATTACCCAAATCAATCTTAATACCAAAAGATGTTTCAGTTCAATTCGAAAATAAGCAAGAAATTTTTCTTACCGCTTTATTTAAAAACATTTTATCTGCACTTAAATGATATGCACTTAGTAATCCTCCAACAACCCGAATTGTTACCTCAAATAAATTTACATCTTTATTTATATCGAATTCTAAATGCTGATCGACCCAATTTCTAGCCTCTTCAAATTCTGAAATGATGGCGAAACTGTGCTTTGTCCTTGAAATTATGAACAATGTATCTTACCACTTTGAAGACCCATAATATATATTGTATCTAATGCATCGACAATAGTCAAGCCTAAACCAAACCAATCATGCGATTTCATTGAAATTGGTTTTAAATTATCATGACCCCAAGCAAACTCTTTGTATCCATTCCACGAATGGCGAAATGCATCTACGATGGATCTTTGACGAATATTCGTTGGTCCCTTAAAGTCTTTTGGAGCATTACTTTCGACAATTTCCTCAAGCACATTTTCATTTTTCTCCAACTCGTTGTTTTCGTTGTTGTCAGCTTGGAGTTCTTGAGATCCTTTTTCATTTTCAGACTCTCCCTTATTTTCAGCCTGTATTTGCTGCTCAATTTGATTTTGAACTGTATCGATTTGATTTTGTGCCGAGTCAATTCGATTTGAATCTATTTGTTGTTGAATGTCTTGGTCTAATGTTAATTTAGCTTCTGTTGGCGGTGGTATGACTTCGTTATTGCGGCGTTTCCCGTGGTGGACATTTTCGTTACCTAGTTTGTCGTGCTATAAACATGGATTTAAATTAATATGTTGCATTTATTGTTAAATACAGAAGATAAAGAAGAAGAAACTCAAGGCATGTGAAAATCGAACAAGGGCTTGGATCATCAAGTTTACCAAGTCATATATGTAAATAACTTCAAAGTAAGAATGCTTCGTTTTTCAAAAGACTTATTGGCATCCAAACCATTTAAAATCCGTATGTAGTGGGGGCGTAAATACTCATTTCTCACAAACGATCATTAATCAACGCAAGAATATACTAAATAGGTCGGTAATAAAAATCAAGGTACAAATTTCATTTCCCTGGATCCCCAAGATTTCGATATCATTCGATCAGACTTGATGTCGTTATTTTCCTAAATAATGACGAATAAAAACCTGCATTCTCCCATGCAAATTGACATTAAATGTGTTCTTCACCAAATCGCAACTAGATGACGGAATGATGCAGGAGCCAATTTGCATGGGAACGTGTTGCTTTTTTTCTTCATTATCTCAAAAACTAAAGACATTTTACGTAAACGTCTAGAACCAATAAGATTGCGTACACCAAACCAGACCGAAAAGCATTAAAATCTTGAGAAACCGGGGACATGTAATTCGTGCCCAAAAAGTAAAAAAACAAAAATATGCCATGCTTTTGATCTAAGTTCTCAAAGGGAAAGCCTTCAAATGGAAAGTAATACATATTCTACCAAACATTGATTGTTGTTTTCAGCTCCGGATGACTCCCAAATTGGTACTTCCCTGAAACACTGAATCGTCAAAAATAAAAAATAATTGAATAGTAAAATTGTGTGGACAGGATTATGCTCCTACCAAAAATGTACTGTAACTAATCTAGAAGACACCTGCATTCTCCTCAAGCCATATATGAATTATCAGAAGAAATACTTGCGTTGCCCACATATCGCACATCAAAAACAAGAATTTATTTTTAGGGTTTTGTACTAAAATACAGAATTCTATTGAAATCACGACCTGTGTCTGTCAGTCGTTTGTCTGTATGTCACAGCAGTTTTTCTCCGAAAGTATAGAGGCTACAGCTATCAAACTTTGTGAAAGGTCAGAAATGATTACCTTTTGAACGTTTTGGGGTAAAGAAAATAATTTAGATAGTCTTAGGGAGGTCTCCCCATATGGGGGGTGACACTTGACATTTTTTTTTCAACGAAGGCACTCTTCCAAAACTTATAATTTCTTAATCATTGGCGAGTCTGGCAGAAGGGAAAATGGACGAAATTTTTAGATAAGATGAATAAAATAAATATCTTTAAGATTTCAGTTACTGATTTAAGTAAAATTATAACAAAAAGGTGCCCGGTTAAAATAGGGTAACATAAGTTTTTCTTTTAAAGCAAGTGTATTAGTTGTGCACATCGTTAAAGTTTTTCTTGAGTTTATTCATTTTCGGTGTACGAATTTTGTACACGCGATAAGTCTGTTTCCGAGAGAAAACACACAGTCAACAACTCACAACTTTATTTTCAAAATGAGACGGCTACAACAATAATAATTCAAACGAGAAACTGGAGGTCCGCTGACGCACGTTGTCTCGGTGAAAACTTCAAATCCACTAGTCCCTTGTCGTAAGACGCGAACGTTCCAGTTCGGCATCGTCACTCATCACACACACTGAGTCAAGTTGGCTTCGTGTCACCCAGTGAAGTTGGCTCTGTATTACAAATGGATTTCGTCAGGGTACGTTGATACGATGTGTCGCCATGGGATGCGGTTACACAACATCCATGGATCGTTCATCGTTTGAATCTCGAACAATTGGTTTCGGCTAAAGAAACAAATTCCCTAACGGCGAACACCAATGTTCAATTTGACAGCACCATGACATCAGTCATGGTGCTGTGTAATATATAAGTAAGAAATATCATATATTACAATATTTTTAGAAAATAAAGCACCGCTACTACCATTCTTCTTCTTTGTAACACTGCAGCCCCTCTCGTGCCTTCGCTTCCTACAAAAAGCGCCTCCAACTGTCTCGGTCCATTGACCGTGTCCTCCAATTTCGAAATCCGAGCAGCGATGAACTGTCTTCGTCGACCGAGCCAGACCAGCGTTTCTTCGGTGTCCCCACCGGCCTCTGCCCTTCAATTCTCCCAACGAATACCTTTTTGGGTATCATTGCGCTTAAATACACAAATTCGCCCACATTTTCGATATTATTCGCCAAGTCTTATATTTTGGGCATATGAGGAATTTCTCGTCGACTGTGTCATCAGCTTTGTTTTATTTTCATCGATTTGTAGCCTTACTAGTTTTGCTTTGCTGTCGAGTTTCAGGAAAAATTAATTAGTTAATGTTAATGACCGCGACAAAATGTTGATGACGTCCGCATAGGCTACCTCTTGACTCGACTTGTCTAAAAACGTACCTCTTGTATTGACAGGTAGCTTTTTTAGGACATATTCCAAAGCCAAATAGAATAGCATTGGGGCCAGCCCATCTCCCTGCTTCAATCCGATATTTGTGTCAAAGGCATTGGTGAGTTGGTTATTGATACGGACTTGGGAGGTTGTAGACGTCATTGTCATTTTGGTAAGACGGACCAGTTTGGCTGGGATACCAAAGCAAAGCATTATTTAGTACTGTACGTTAAGATCAATACTGTCGTATGCTTGCTTAAAGTCAACGAAAATTTGGTGTACTTCTATGTTGAACTTACAGCAATTTGTCTATCGTCAATCAACTTGCTCTAAAGCCATCTTCATACTCCGCAATAATACTGTTGGCGTATGTTCCACTTTTGAAACGATTAAGTTATTGTTCCGTATAGTCTACGATGATTAATATCATTAATGTCGGATAAAAAGAGCTCCAGTAGTGCCAAAAAGGCTGAAAGACCAGTCAATTATCCTGCTAGATCACAGACCGTTGACAGAATGAACCAAGAAAATACTGCCGCCACGCCTGAATCGCAAAACATGCCATTGAAGAATGTGCTCGAAACCGTCGCCATTCTAACGTCAAAGTAAGAAGCCCTAGAAGATAATAAACAAAAACCCAGCTAACCATCACTAAAGCCGAGCTAGAAACCACCAGAAACTACCCCAAAGCAGAATCGAGTGAAAATCGCTAGATCAAAAAATCGCCTATGAATCTAAATCAACAATTGCCATCAGCCGCGTAGTTGTCTGTTACAGAAAATTATGAACTGTCATCAGACTCGCAACTGCCGGATATAAACTTCAATTGTCAAATGCCGCCACCATTCACCACTGCATGTCATCATTCGTTTGCCAGCAGAAAATTACTGGACTTGCCTGAATTCACCGGGAAACCGCCACAATGGCCAATGTTTCATAGTGCATTTCGCGGATCGTCATTGCTCTACCAATCCAATGCAATGGCAAACTTGTTCAGACTTCAAAGATTTTTAAAGGTTGGTTGAGTCGTTGTTTATGGACCCGGATATCATTGAGCATGTGGAAACTCAGAACGTCCCAACGTCAGCGCATGCTTCACGACGCAAACAGACCCTCGTCCCACGAGAAATCTTGGCCTGCCAGCCGATTCCACATATCAGCGGCACAAGCAATTCCCTCGACAAAAAAGGAAATTTGCTTGAGCCGCTCGTTTCGCTTCTCATGAATTAACATTCATGAGAGAACCTAGACAAACTTTCTACTGGTTCGTAGCCAATATTATCATCAACATCAGTAGCAAAAACATCATCAGCATCATCATTAGCATCATCATCAACATCATCATCATCATCATCATCATCAACAACAACGACATCATCATTCATCATCTTCATCGTCGTAGCCGTCTGCCTCGTTACAAAAGGGACTAATCAATTCTGTCATTTTCAAAGAGTAAAATATAAATATAGAGTAAAAGCTAAAGATCAGAATTTTTACTTGCAAAGTGGTGACCCCAACTTGCAACAATAATGGTAGTCGGACGAAACGATGAGGATAGCGAGTACCGTCTCCCTCAGGAGGCACCATCAGCCGGGAGCCTACCACCGGCTCAGGAGGTAAATGTAGTCAGCCAGTGCAGGCTGCCATCCTTCTGGCGGGCTAGCCACGAATTCTGGGTCTTTCAGGTGGAATCACAATTCGAGGTGCACAAAGTGGTACGGGACGCAGCCAAGTACCATCTCACGGTATCATCGCTAGACCATGAAACTATCACAGAAGTAGCGGACATCATCCGTACGCCACCAGAGCACGACCGATACGGAGCGCTCAAAGTAGCTATCGTCGCCCGCCTCACAGATGCGGAGCTACATAAGCTGCTCACAGGCGTCGAGCTCGGAGACAGGAGACCTTCACAGCTTCTACGGTCCAGAAAAATGAGACCACTAAAAGCACGAGATACTGTGAGAATATACGATGAGAATCTACCTAGGAAGAAATGGCAAAGGGAAATAATTGTGAAAATTAATGCTGCAAAGGATGCCCAAACCAGAAGTGCCGAAGTTAAAACAGCCTGCGGAATAGTAAATCGACCTGCATCACAAATAGCCGTGTTGGATTTGAATACTTCAAATGGTGAACGCTGCGAGCGATTCACGGGGAGCGTGATGTCGGCTAAAGAAATAAATCCCCTAGCGGCGAGCACCAATGTTCAATTCGACATCGGTTAACATGAACGGAAGGCAACGTCGAAAAGAATATCATGTATAAAATACCATTGTAATATAAGTAAGAAATATCGTATTGTTACATGTACAAATAATTCTGCGACCTACTGTCGCAATTGTTTTCACAACAATTAAGAACATCAACAATTTACTCGAAATCACGAGAACCCACCAAGCATCAACATATGAAAGTGAGTCACTGCTCCATTCATTTGCAGTCGCTCGAATGTTCCCGCGAATTCGCCAATGTACGAGAACTGGGTTGAATGACTACAGACCCTATATAAAGGCGAGCTGAATGAATGGGGGGATCATCATTCATTACAACCGCGATAGAAAACTGCGATACGCGAAGTACAGGCGATATTGATTGTTTGAGTGTGAAGTGATTTTAAGTAGACAATTGCGATAGAAATTTATGGACAAGTGGAAGGTAGAATTTTAATAGTGAAAATTAAAGTTGTGAAATTGTTAGTGAAGTGATTGTGCATTTTTAAACGAATTAAATAAACTCTTAACTTAAATTAAAAGACATTGCGTTTTCACTTTCCCGGAACATTAAAATTATTGGCCGCGAACCAAATACACGCGACAGTATATTATATTTTTATAAAATATTGTAAATTTACCCCCATGGCCATTATGTTTCGTAATAAACTTGTTTTTGTGTTTTGGAAATCTTCCTCGTTCAATGTCGTAACAATTGATGTCTGCATATCGTCGGTCAAGCACAAAACCCTTGTGACATGCGTTATTTTGTCTACCCAACTAGTTTTTTTATAATTTCTGGACAAAGTTAAATATCGACACCTTTACAGTTTTTCCAACGATTCACAAAATTATTTCATTTGTCCTTCCGTTTTTTGAAGTACTTCTGATAGTCGTTTGAAGTGAAGAGTATCAAAACATTAATTGCTTGCTTTTAGATGGCCTCAATCAACTCAAAACAATGTCCTTTTATGGCATTTTTCAATTTGAGGTAAAGCCAGACATCCATTCCAGCTTGATCAAAGCTGTAGCGAGCATATATTAGCATTAAAATTTCACGATTCGTCCAAAAATTGAGCACACGTGAGGCAATATCGGTTGGGTCATATAGTAGTTTCTTTTTAAATCACATGTTATTTTGACACTGACAACTGTGTTAGCGAGTCAGTACTTACTTTTCGCGAAACGAAATGAATCGATTTACACTTGAACAACGTTGGGAAATATTGAAATCTTATTTCCAAAGTGAAGTGGTGTGTTGCTCAAACAGTGCGTTTTTCAAAAGAAGTTTTGGCAGAAATAAGGCACCCACTGCGCCTATTGTCCGCAAATTTGTGAAGAAAGTTCGTGAGACACGCATGCTAGTGGACAATACTCACGGTCCCCGTACTCGTACAGTGCGCTCCCCGGATATTGGCTGCTGTAGCCGAGAGTGTGCGACTCAATCCGAGAACATCAACACGCCATCGATCGCAGCAACTCAACATTAGTAACACGAGTCTGAGAAGAATTTTGTACAAAGACCTCGGACTAATTAACCATCGACCGCAGCAACTCAACATTAGTCACACGAACCTAAGAAGATTTTTGCACAAAGACCTCGGATTGTTTGCTTACAAGATCCATCCATCCGCTTCGTTATCGCTTCGCAGTTTCGTCATTAGAGCAGCTCGAACTGCGGCCCATTCTCATCCCGGCGACTATGTAAACAAACAAAACTGCGGCATCTGGGGCTCGGAAACCCCACAGGTGATTGTCGAGAAGCCAATGCATCCTCAGCGAGTGACAGTGTGGTGTGGATTCTGGAGTGGTGGCATCATTGGACCGTTTTTCTTTGAAAATGAGGCTGGAAATGCTGCTTCGGTCTACGGGGAGCGCTACAGAGGCATGATAACCGACTTTTTGTGGCCGGAGATTGAGGATTTTGACTTGACTGACCTTTGGTTTCAACAGGATGCCATACAGCTCATAAAACAACCGATTTTTTGTGCACAAAATTTGGAATTCGTATAATCAGCCGCCTTGGCGATGTCATTTGGCCGCGTTGAAGCTGGGATTTGACACCGTTGGACTTCTTTTTATGGGGCGCTGTGAAAGACCGATGTTACACGGAAAATCCACAAACGATCGATTGCTCAGATAGGGCTCGAAACCATCAATAATGGCTTGGGAAATTGTTCTGAGAGGATGGCCTACTGTCACGCCAGCCGCGGTAGCCATATGAATGAAATTGTATTTTACAACTTACAAGGTTTTTTCTTGCGAACAAAATTTGATTTTTGTTCATTTTATTGCATTTTTAAAAAGAAACTTGTTTTTGGCCCACCCTATATATGCTGGCAAATTATTGTGAAGGAAGATCGACCCCGATCTCATTGTTGCGTACATGGATGACTTGGACTCACAAGTGTTGCAAAATAATTGAAAAAGGAAGGCAATGATGATTTCAACTCTCAAGCATACGCAAAACCTTTGAAACTCCTAGGCGTTCATACCGCGGTCCGCGTACGAGACCTTTTGTAGTCTTCCACTACTGCTTGCGTCCCATTTTGAAACACCTGCAATCAGCTGGGAAATGTTCGTTTCGATATAGGAAATATGGTTTTGAACAATTTTTGAGTGTTTCTCACCCAGTTCAGTCAGAAAGTGAATCACAATTCTATCTTCAATTTAACTACCAAAATTATCGAGAGGCATCAAATTGCAGATTCTTGGAGGCAAACTGACTCATCCATTTCGTGATCTGTACATGGCATGCCATGCCATCCTGCTGAAACCACATCTCATCCAGATCAGTAGCTTCCATGCTCGCAAACAGATACCATTTCTCATTATTCATTTTTATTGGTCTCACTCTATATATTTAAGTTTAGTTTATTAAAAAATATGTTCAGCCTAAAATAAATATAAATTTATGATACAATAACGGCTTAATTTCCAACTACTTTAGAGTCCCATCCGTGGGAGAATGATATATATGATGACTTTTAGGTTTCAATTTTGGCACCAGCTGGATTTTATCCTTATTTGATTATAGGCCTAGACCAATGTACAAACTATTTCAATTTATACGACGATGAATACTTAAATTTGTATTTTCTTCCAAGATTTGTCTTACAGCATCGATATGCCTGAATCGTCTTGATATTTATTGAATCATTTAGACCGTATTTAGTACGAAATCTATCCACAGTTTGAAAGAATAAGAGACTGTAAGAATCGCTTTAGTTTCTAGATATTCCACTATTACAAATGCTTCGACATTTCAAAGCTGTTAAGCTTAAATTTGTTATCCGGGGCGATGAGACGGATTTGCCAGTTCATCGAGTGACCTTCCGTCTTCACCTTAAACGCTATCCATGTCAGCTTGGTAATTTTCTAGGTTGACATTTGAAACATTTCATCATTCAAGCCGCAAGCACCTTGTTCATGTGAAGCTCCTCGTTGAGGATCCTCTGAATACTGCAATACGCTATCGCTGTGATATCAACTAAATTCTGATCTCCACTCTTAAGTTAGCCACATTTTTCGGTCTAGGACGTAAATGAACGCCCTTCATAATCTCGTATACTGTGAATATTCTACTCATCTTAAAGGCCAGGCGCTACTATGAAATTGTAAAATACAAAAGAAAAGAGTCGTCAAATATTTTATAAAGCCGGCGTGTCATTGGTACAATCATTTTCTCAATTTTCTTTTTGCCGCTTCTACTATTCATATTAAACTGAATGTCGTTTCCAGCGATGATGCTTTCTTCTTCTTCTTCTTCTTCTTCGTAGCACTACAGACCTTCTCGGGCCTTCGCTTCCCGCAAATAGCGCCTCCAACTCTCTCGGTTAATTGACCGCGTCCTCCAATTTCGAAATCCGAGCAGCAATGAACTGTCTTTATCGACCGAGTCAGACGAGCGTTTCCTCGGTCTCCGGCCTTCAGTTTTCCCAACGAATACCTTTTTGGGTATCCGTTGCTCGTCCATACGATTCGTGTGTCCAGCCCATTGCAGTTTCCGCAGTCTTACAATTGTTGACTAGATTTCTACTACATGCAAAGTCAATCAGGCGCTGGCCGTTGTCAATTGTTTAATCGTGCAGGCTATGTCCTCCAGTCGTTCCCCGATGAGATACCTCATTGCCAACCTTAGCGTTGAAATCACCCAGAATTATTTTTGTGTCGCTTGGCCCATCTGCAGTTTTCGAAACATTTTTGTGTTTTCCAGGGACGGGGAGTTAGCCCGTCGGCCAACCTCGGTTCCGGCGGCATGGTTATTAATTCGATTACATTATCAGGTGCAGTTGATTCGCCTTCACCCCCTTACGTCCCCACAAAGAAGGTGTGCGACCCCGAGAATATTTACTACCATTTAATTGGGGGGTTTGGGATGAGGAATCTTGAAAGCTGTGGGTTGGGGAAACAAGGGGTTCCCTCCTCCTTTCTCAAACGGGCTTGCAATCGTCTATGGCGGAGTTGGGATGATGCTTTAATCATATGAATTTCATAACTGTAGCTTATGACGGTAAAAGCAAAATACCACACTTATTTTAAATGTTTACAACAACTAGAAATATCTGAGAATCATTACTTTTAGATTACCTCGTAAATTATTTCACATTCTTACTTTTGCATTTTTCCTATTTTTAATATTTTGTAGTTTACTATAGATGAAGTATATAACCTCATTTAATAATAATTCTAATCGTTCCATTCATTGATCTGATATACTTATAAATCATTTGCAAGCATCGGAGTGCGGAAATGATTCAAACAACAGACTACGTACAACTGTTCATGCATAAACTTGTATAGCAATGACCTGTTGAAATTCGAAAATTGTACTTCAAACCAGCAAAGATCTATTCTGCTAATTATTCGGATGTGAAGCGCTATTTTACTTTTATTAAAAGAGCGAAAATTCCGTAAACCTCAGGCCAAGGCCGAATAATGAAATAATGATAAGACTTCATAAAATCTCGCTTTTAAATTGTAAACACATTCACTTTTTTCCAACATTCAGAACATCTCATTAGAATGACTTTTTTTGCTGAAAATACCATACCATTTATTTACGTTAATTACCTCGTCTTTGAATGGGGCTATATTTATATGCTCGAATGGTTTTGCAGGATCGTGTGCAACGAGTTGTTCGCCCGGCAAAAACAATAGAAGCGTGACACATGCAGTAAGGACACCGATAATGATAAGATTTCGTAGACAGCGAGGTAATTGATTCCAGTACTGAAACGTGCATACAAACGATGTTTAAATGGCAATTATAATTTTTAAGTACTATTTGCATACCCGACGACAACTTTTCCTTGTCGCAGATGACGATGTCAACCCAGATTGCAAGCTATCAGAATTGCTAAGCTGCAAAGTGAGTGTGACGTGATCACTTCTTGTCTCCATCGTTGCTTAGGAAGTTTTCGGTTCCTCACATTTTTGGGTTGAAGATTTATATGAAAATTATGTCAGATAAATGCATTTTTCTCTTATCAATCCTCCTTACTAATACGCGGATTATCTTTCAGCCACGTTTATTTCGATAGTACTGATTAGGTGCACTGTTCACATAAATTAACTTATAATTGCACTTTCGATAGTATGACTGGTATATTCATTCACTATGTAAACAAATCAAAATATACACTGGATAATTTAGGCCAGCAATTGTGGAAATAAAGACATGCACAACAATCGACCGAAAACTCCACCACCTCCCGCGGCAACGTCAAACTGACACTGACACGCAATTACCACTTGACATTTGTTCCGAACTGTGTCGATAAATAATTTAGAAATAGTATTTTCGGTTGGCAATTATCTGCCAACGAAATTCCGCTTCTCAGTTACCAACGGATATCTTGTCGCAAGTGAAATTATGATTGTTTATATTATTAATAATTATTATAAATTAATTACTTCGTTTCGTGATCCGTTCTTTTGCGCCGAATCAGGGAAATAATATTCAAGTGCAATTCGAATGACACGAAAAAGAAGGGAATGGGTTCTTGGCTAGATTAGCCAGCGGGAAAAATGGGGACCTTCAGCGTTGGTTCTACGCGAGCTAGCTTCGGAGGATGTTCTTTCTTGCGCAAATATTCTGCGGATGGATGAAAAAAACTTTAATGAACTACTCGAGTTGATGACTCCATATATTTTGAAAAATATACAGTGAGTACCATATAATGCAGAACGAAGTTGGAAATCACCTTAATTTACTTGTGTTGAGAAGTAAAGTTATCGTACGTCGATAGCTCGCCGCGCATGCGTGAGCAAAACCCAGTATTAAGGCGCCGGAGCGCACTACTTGCATCACCAGTAATTTTTTGTTAGTTGGTCTGTGACTGTTGCCCACGAGACGTGTGCAATAAGAAGTTCCCTTATCTAAAATAAATAAAGCGTACTCATATATATTCAAAGTTATCTTTCTCTTCAAACCTATCGTCCCTTCGATAATCTCAACAGGTTATGGGCCCAGGCAAGCAGCCTGCGTAACAACCGGTTATCGAAGTCCGAGAACGATAGAGAGAAAACGGTTATCTCGATTTTTTCTTCCTGGTCGCCATTGTTGTGTGCCGGTAAACGCGTACGGGAAAACAATCGAACGAAAATGGCGGAACCAACTCTGATAAAGAACATCAAGAAGTTTTATGGCTCGAATTTTCAAGCGTTGAAATTTCGAATGAACTCGATGCTTATCGCGAACGCGATACAAGACGTCGTTACAGGTGCGCGAGTGATGCCGGCAGACGCAAACTCGGCCCATGGCAAAAAGTGGGTGAAAGACAAAGCGACGGCCATGTGCATAGTTTCCTCGTCGATAGAGGATTCTCAGCTCGACTGTATGCTCAACTGCACTACAGCGAAGCAAATGTGGGACAAATTGGTGAGAATTCACGAGCAAAAATCAGCATTGGACAAGGTGCTCTTGTTACAGAAGTTCCACGGACATCGCATGGATCCAAACGAGTCGGTTGTACAACACGTTTACCGGGTACAAAACATGGCGTCTCAACTGAAGGATCTGGGAGAAGCAAAACTGACGTAAGATAGGAAGCCATATGGCAGCAGCGCTTACTACCACACGCATGACCATTAGTAGGCCGACTTCGCTAACAAACTTACATGGCGGAATATGAAGAATTATGGTGATGCCAACGAAAATTCGAGGTTTTGCACGGTTTTGAGACGAGTTTCTACAGTGAAATCTAGATGGCCCGTGGAGAACACAATAGCACTCCTAGTGAAGTGAAAATTATTTCAGTTCCTATACCCGTTTAATTTTTATCGCCTTTCAAAGTGAAAGAATAGGAGTTTGTCAGTTTTGGGGAGAAGCGGTTTCGGACACGGCCATAATTGCGAAGGTACTTGGCAGCAAACCGGTAAAGTATAATGCTCTCCAGACAGCATGGGACAATGTACCTGAAGAAAATCAAACCCTTGATAAACTACTAGAACGATTATTTAAGGAAGAAAGAAGACTTGAAGGTGACGATGACGTCACTCGAGCGTTAGTCGCTGTTAGTCTTGTTGGGAACAAGAATAAAAAGTCCGCCGAAAATCAAAACAATAACAGTGAAAAAAACCGCGAAAGTAGAAATACGAGTGTCGAGTGTTTCTATAGTAAAAGGAAGGGGCATCTAGCTCGCGATTGCCGAAAAAAGAAAAGGTACAAGGACAATGCCGGTGAAAACCCTCACGAGTGTGCGTTCGTCGCTTCGACAAGTGAACAAAACGGGCGACAAGTGAAATTGGAGACAGTGCCGAGTAGCGAGGTCGTAGAATGACTCATGGCAATCGACACAAGCGATGTCTGGATTACCGACAGCGGTGCGTCCAGGCATATCACTTACCGACGGGACTGGTACAGTGAGTTCAAACCAAGCAGTGGCGATTCGATATCGCTTGGGCACAATGGCGTGTGCGACGTTACCGGCAGTGGCACTGTGCTCATCGATAGACTAGCGAAAAGTAAATGGTGTGAAGCTCGAATCGAAAATGTGCTCTACGTTCCAAAGATTCGAAAGAACTTGTGTTCAGTCGGCGTATGCACTGAAAAAGGTTTCGATGTTTTGTTTAGAGGAAAACGTAAAAATTAACCGTGAATGTGAAGTTTTCGGTGTCGGTGTGCAACAAGACAATCAGACTTACCGAATGTTTTTTAAAGTGAGAAAACCAAGTGTTGCGAGGGAAGCAAATGTGTCAATTGTCAACTTGCGTGTCTGGCAAGAACGAATGGGACACGTAAATAACAAATGACGCAAAAAGGGCTAATTTGAGGTGTGAAATTAGCGGACATTGACAATTTCTTCTGTGAATCGTGTGCTTTCGGAAAAGCACACAGGCTACCGTTCAAATAGAATGAGACAAAGAGGAACACAAAACCGGGAGAATACATACATTCGGACGTATGCGGACCATTCTCCCACGAGACGTGTGCAATAAGAAGTTCCTTTATGTAAAACAAATAAAGCGTACTCATATATATTCAAAGTTATCTTTCTCTTCAAACCTATCGTCCCTCTTTCCCTTCGATAATCTCAACAACCTTAGCCTTTTTCCACTCATTTGGGAAATATGAATTGCTCAACATGTTGTTGAACAATATGCAATAATTCCTAATAGCAACCTCAGGCAAATGTTGGAGAGCTACATTTGGAATACTACAGTACCACATTATTTCATGTTGTTAACCTGCCTTCATAGCTGAAAAAGTATTTAATAAGATTCAAGCTCGTTATGAGGTCAGATGTTAATGTTTCATTGAAATGAAGAATTGATTGGCCGTTCAGGATTGATTTAAAGTCGGAAACTTTTGCTTCAACGACCTCTGAAAATATTCCATTCTTTCTCTCAGGGTTTGGTAGACGAACCAATTCCAAATGTGTTCCAATCAGGGCAAGTTTATGCAATCCCTCACATATAATCCTGTTTCCATTTCTATCCGGAGTCGTACTATCAATTTCGATACCAGCCCTATCGAGAAGATGTATCTCATCACTAGTGACCAAGATTCGATACCTTCACTCGAGACTTCTTGCGGAATATGCTATTTAATTCGTGAAAACGCCATCTGGGTCCTGTGGGCTAATACCCTTCAGTTTTTCCGCCCATTGATTGCTGACCTCACTCCTAAAGTATGACCGGATTAAGTTCCGGACATTCTTCAGATGTAATTTCAACAAAGCCAACGAGGGATTGTTGTAGTCCAAAAATCGCCGATAAATATTGTTGACGCGTGTGAGAAGAAGGCTTTCAATCTTTTCAACCTTGCGATGGTTGGTGTTTCATATCCTTCCATATTGTTTCAATGTTTAATCTTGGGAACTACTTTCTCAATCGTTTCCAACGCCAGCTTCTCCAACTTCGACAAATAGTCATCTATTTCATCGTTAGTGAGGTTTCTGTCATTAGGAACCATTGAGCAAGCGTTGCCATCATCATAAAGGGGACATTGCTTCTGGTACTCTCGATTAAACCTCTTTTGAAACTTTCCCCAGTCTTTTTTTGAAATTCAACCGATGATTTTCATGTTGAACTGGAATGAGGAAGAAATCATCCCTTTGATGATTGATTTCCATTACGATTGCGTTATGGTCGCTATCATAAGGAAGCAACTGCAGTTTCCGTTGAGGACTATTAAAGCGGAATTCAAGACTTGCGTCTGCAATGCAGAGGTCCAAATATGAATTTGTCCTAGGGTATGTTGGGAGTTCCGACCCATATAGATTACACGTGTGTTCAATTTGGTTCTCTGTTATCCACGATTTCAGGGATACACCTCTTGGATTATTAGTGGCATTATACCCCGATGTAGGCTTGGCGTTCAGGTCACCAGCAAGAATATAATAACTATGCAGCCTGTTCAATTCGAGTATTTCAAACAAGGAATTGAGCTCCTCCTTGAGTTACATAGGCAGAGATCAGAGATAACGAAGAGGATATCCCCATCTGGATTTTGATAACGGATACTGCAAGAGATTCAAAGCTTTTGAATTCAACTTTTTCAATATTTTGGAAACAATAGGGTCTTCGAACCAATATCCCGGTGCCACCTCCCCCATCACCTATTACCCTATCGTTTCATACGAATGCAAAATCCTTGAATGTCATGGAGTGCCATGAATTGTGGTGGGTTTCAGTGAGAAGCATGTCAGGCTTTTGCTTAACAATGAATTCAAGGAGATAATCACGCCGATGTATAGTAACAATGGAGATGACGTTGATCGAGATGAGGCAAATCCTATCCATGGGAATGTGACTGGATGACAAATTATTTTGAGGCATTTGAAACATCTAAACGATGAAAAACAAGATTAATTTTCGTATCTTATTTATCGATTCTCTCCGATAAAGAAATTAGTTGCTGGTAAATTTTGAGAAGCAGGTCATTATTGCCACTTACATTATTTACCGCATTTTCTGGTGGTCCTCCAGCGGCTTGTGCAAATGATACTCCGGGCTTGAAGAAGTTCGGAGCTGAGACACTGCGGTGTGGTTATGTTTGCTTTGGGACAAATTTTACTCTCGCATCTTGATATCGGGAGCATTCTCGATATGATGCCGGGTGATCAAAAACACCGCAGTTAACACAGTATAATTTCTCTTTTGGCTCAGTCTGAGCCAATTTGCACTCACCGGGAGCATGCACGTCCTTGCATTTGACGCATCGGTGATGCATGGCGCTGTTGGCAGCCGAATGCCCAAATCGTTGACAGCGATAACACTGGTTAATTTCTCTTTTCTGGAGGCGTTCCCACCTCACTACTCGGAAATTCATGTATCTTATTTGTTGAAGAGCACTTGGACTGCTCTTTTTTGATATCTGCACTAAATAAAGTGGTTAAATTTTTTTTTATACCGTCGACCTTCTTGTCGCGAACATTTTAACGGAGATAAATTCATTTTCTGGTTCTGCTTCCTTAAGCACCTGAAGAAGATCGACGGTATCTTCTCCGCAGTCCAAGCCCTTCAACAAGAAGGTCAGGTTCTTCTCACTTTTCGGGGTATATGTGAAGTGGAATCACCAGAATTTAGAGCATTTTTTGCTGATTTGAAATCAACCAGTGATTTCGTTCTGATAGTCAATTTTCAGAATTGATTCGTTTAATCTCGAAGTTAGAGAAGCTGACGTTGGAAACGATTGAGAAAGTAGTTCCCAAGATTAAACATCGAAACAATATGGAAGGATATGAAACACCAACTATCGCAAGGTTGAAAAGATTGAAAAGCCTCCTTCTCACACGCGTCAACAATATTTATCGACGATTTTTGGACTACAACCATCCCTCGTTGTCTTTGTTGAAATTACATCTGAAGAATGTCCGGAACTTAATCCGGTCATACTTCAGGAGTGAGGTCAGCAATCAATGGGCGGAAAAATTGAGGGGTATTAGCCCACAGGACCCAGACGGCGTGTTCGCGAAAGTGAATAGCATATTCCGCAAGAAGTCTCGAGTGAAGGTATCGAATCTTGAAGTCACTAGTGATGAGATCATTCTTCTCGATAGGGCTGGTATCGAAATTGATAGTACGACTCCGGATAGAAATGGAAACAGGATTATTTGTGAAGGATTGGATAAACTTGCCCTGATTGGAACACATTTTGAATTGGTACATCTACCAAACCCTGAGAGAGGGAACGAAATATTTTCAGAGGTCGTTGAAGCAAAAGTTTCCGACATCAAATCAAGCCTGAACGGCCAATCAATTCTTCATTTCAATGAAACATTAACATCTGACCTCATACCGAGCTTGAATCTTATTGATTATTTTGTCAGCTATGAAGACTTGTGTTTCATATTTCGCAAGATAAACAACAAGAAATCATGTGGTACTGATGGTATTCCAAATGTAGTTCTCCGACATTTGCCTGAGGTTGCTATTAGGAACTATTGCATATTTTTCAACAACATGTAGAGCAATTCATATTTCCCAAATGAGTGGAAAAAGGCTAAGGTATTTCCGATCTTGAAGAAAGGAAAAGAATCTTCATGCCCGAAAAGCTATCGCCCAATCAGCTTGCTGCCTAACATCAGCAAAGTGTTTGAAGTGACACTCAACAGAGCATTAAACGCCCACATTGAGGAAAATGAGTTGATGCCGAATTGCCAATTTGGTTTTCGTGCCAGGCATTCGACCACACATGCAATAACGAAAGTAACCTCAGACATCTGTTGGAAACTAAATGATAGACAATGTGTTGGAGCATGTCTCATTGATATGGAGAAAGCCTTTGATACGGTATGGTTAGATGGACTTATTTTTAAACTTCTTCAGGACAAGTTCCCCAGACACCTTGTCGCCATGATGTGTAATATGTTATACGGGAAATCGCTTGTTGTAACTGATGGAAATCTGACAACAATGCGCGAGTTCAAGGTCTTGAATGGTCTACAGCAGGGAACAGTTACTGCGCCTCTGCTCTTCTCAATCTTCATTCGCAAGCTATTGAACGGCTTTGATTTTAACGTCCCGCCAACGCGATCATTGGTAGCGTTTGCTGATGATCTGATCATCTACACGGCAGACCGAAAAGCTACAATAGTTCAGAGCAATCTCCAAAAAATGTTCAATGATGTACAGCTGTACACTGACAATTGGCGAATGAAAATCAATGTGCAGAAGTGTGAAACAATCTTGTTTCGGACAACGCTGCAGGGGGTCAGTCTAGACCTGAAACGTAATTGGAAGGATTTCCACATCATGGCTGGTGAGAGTAGTCTAGAACGAGTTCCACATAAATCCTGTGTTCGATACCTCGGTGTTCATCTCGATCAGTATCTGTACTATACTGAACATGTGAAAATCATGCTCAGTAAAGCACTTAAAATAGTCATGGCCCTTCGAAAACTCTTTCATTCCAGATACATTGATCAAAAGGTCAAAATTATCTGTTACAAGACACTGGTTAGACCAGTTTTGACCTATGGATGTCAGATCTGGTACAACCAGAGTGCTAGTACAATGGAAAGATTAAGAGTTTTCGAAATTAAATGTCTTCGTGCATGTACTGGTTTGTACAGAAAGCCTGAGACGGATTGGAAACATTATATATCGAATAGAAGAATTTATCAAACTGCTGAAGTGACTAGAGTCGATATCTTCATATTGAAGCTTCTTCGGAATCATATCGCAAGATCTGTGACTGTGAGTGAAAACCCTTGGATTTCACAGCCGTTCCACCCTACAGACGGGTATATTGCGACTTGCCTCGCTACTGGCTTCATCCCTCCAGCAGCATTCGTGTATTTGGACATGAATCGATATGTTTTTGATTCTGACGGCGTCCCAGTCATATATCACATATATCGACGGGTCACCGATAAGAAGATAAAATATCCTCCTAATTTGAGTTCAAGAGACCAACGATTTCAATGGAGATACTCATTTGCTAGATTCGTTGAAGCTGATCGAGTTGAGACGGCGCAATCCAGGTATTGGTGGCTGAATGACAATGTCTAAATTATTCGTGTTTATTTTCAGTTTTGGTGTTTTTCGTTATTTACTTTTTGAGTTTCAGCTCATTATTGCTACATTTAGTGTTGTTATATATTTTTGTTAAAAATTAGGTATAGGTTAGGTATATGTAATGTTTACTATATTCCGTTAGAGATAAGATTAAACACTTAGGTTAGGAACATTGTTACAGAATTTTTAGTATAAGATAAAGTTTTTTTTGATTGTATTTTATTAGAAATAAGTTACAACATATTAGGTGTAGGATCAAAGTTTCACTGTTGTGTTTTAATTATAAATAATTTTAGGATAGTGTTGGTTGGTTTTTTCTCCTTTTTCCAATTGAATTTTGAAAATATGTAATAATCGTAATTAATTGCATTTGCTATAGTTTTTTTTTATGGAATGAGTTAATGATAACGTACAAATTTAGAGAGCCATTTGGGCCATTGTTTTTTTTTATTGTTATTGTTTGGAATTTGCTTTATATTCTTTTAAAATTTATAACGATGAGTATTAAATAAAGCGCCTTTGACTTTGAGCATTTTTTGCTGATTTGAAATCAACCAATGATTTCGTTCTGACAGTCAGCTTTTCGGCATTGATTCTTTTAATCTCGAAATTTGTTAATTTATTTTCGGCTGCCAATAGCCGAACCATGTCATTTTCGCTTTGACCGAACACATTAATTGGGGGAACTTTCTCTGTATTTTTGGCAACTTTTTGAGGACCAGCAGAACTGCGAGCTGGTTTCCTCTCCTTATTTTTTAGGTAAAGTATAAAATTATTATTATCTTGACTAACATTACCTTCAATACTTTCGTCAACGTCCATTTCTTGTAGGAGTCCGTCCAGCGCTGCATAGTAGTTCCGGCTGTCGTTAGCGCCTCCAGCACATAATATTTCTTCTGGGATGACTTGTTTGACATCTTTCTTCTGCTTATTTTGCGTATTTATTTGTAGTACCGGTTCTGCATCTTGAACTTTCTTCGCTGTCTCGTACATATCTTCGTACGTTTTCAGTCCTGTATTTCAGCTTGAAGTCGACTCACTTCTTGTCTTCTACTACTTGAGTCTTACACCCGCCATCTGCGAGTCCTAGTTACTCGTGTGCCTTCTCTTATTGACGCTTGCGGCCAATTTCGCATTGCTACTCTCCACAGGGCCCCCAACGTAGGGAAGCTGTCGGGCTCCTCCATACAGCAGTCCCGTGTTAATGTTCGGCTTATTTGCTTTTGTCGGTTTATCGGTCAGAATATTTGATGAATCCGTGGGTCGATTTCTTCGACGATAATGCTTTTTCCAATGAAAATCAAAATTTGCTTAATTAATTTTTAATTAATTTTTAAATTAATGACAGGAGCGATTAAAAACACGGAACACGGAACATGGAATTATTTCAATTCTTCGTTTTCTTTCTTAATGTGTTCTAATTCGTCGTTTGATAGCGTGTTTTCGCTTTCCGTTTTCAAAATTATCTTGTTCAATTTTTCTTTTCATTAGTTTGTCGTTGATTGCATTTAATGTGCCTGGTCCCAAGTCCCCAGCGGTGGGAAAGCGTCGGGCCTCTTCATGCCGCCGGCGAATTTTTTTTTGGTTTTTGTGGCTTCTTGAAACTACTTCATTAGTAAATTGCTCGAACTATTCGACGATGTGGTTTTTCCAATTTACAAAATTAATTTCCAACAGACGATTTAAAAAATTATTTGATTTTTAAAAACTAGTGATAGGAGCTTTTAAAAAGCACGACTGTACGGAACTAATGCTAGACGTAGAATCGAAATTCGCTCGATTAAATGCAGCTGAACACATGAGAATTGAGTGGATCAAAATTCTTTAAATATTTACAATGCCACATTTCATTTAATGCTTTTTTGTGCCACCATTAAAATACAAAAATGAATAATTCGATTTGTGTAAAACATTTTATTTTTAAATATCTTAGTTCTTAACTTTTATCACAATCTAAGAAAACAAAAATAAATTCATTCATTCTGATTTACATGCCAATTACTCTATTGTACTTAAATAAAATTTCTAATGTTGACGAAACATCTAATTTACTCTAAATAACGTTCGTGAAAGAATACTTACAAATACATTGAGTTTGCTTCATACCCAACATAAATTCTCTAAGGAATTTTTCTTACATTTTTAACACAGTTTATACAACTGATTGTAAATCAATAACAAAATATACTTATATTTTTAATTAATTTCTATTTCAAATATAAATTGATCATTTACAAAGTGAATGCACCTACAGATAAAGATTTTCTTGTAACAATATTGAAAACAAAAAAATAGTTTTTATTTAGAGAGGAACAGAGTAAAATTTTAAGTAAAGTATTACCTGTTTTTGTTTTTTTTATTGCACGTAAGCAAATCATAGGAAAAACGTTAACTGAGAACAGAAGAAATGTTCAATTGATATTATGTTGAAATCGGATTGTTTAGGCAATCTGTTACCTTAAAAATTCTATTTTGTTCTAAACCTATTCTATAGAGTCGACTGTACCTTAACTGGGTTTAATACGAGTATCTATACATTTTTTAAAATAAAGAAATACTTATGATTCAAAGAGTATTGTCATTATCGCCATGAGGGCAATGCCAAAAATTAATGACACGAATTGCTTAATCGATTCTCGTGTATCTTCCTCTTTAAGCAAATCAGGTAATACTGTGACCATTGCAATGTGAAGGAAACCACCAGCAGTAAATGGCATTATCCATGATGTTTTCGCTTCTGCAAAATAATAAAGATCATGTCAGAGTAAAAAGTGTTCCTTTACGTTTACAAAATTTTGCTGAATATATAGAAAATGAAATTGATTTTTAATTTTACCAATTGCTGATGTTGCGCCGCTGCCGAATATCGCCACCAAAGCACCCATAAGTCCTGCGCCAGCGGTAAGTAACTGTGCCCTAGCTGCATCCCACCTACTAAATCCTGATCGTAGCAAAATGGCAAAATCTCCAACTTCATGTGGGATTTCGTGTACTAAAATTACAGTAAAATTTACTTTCAATGCATAACATAAAACACAGATTTCTTACATAAAATAGCGAATGTCGCTAAAACTCCGTGCCGGAACGAAACCAAAAATGAGCCAGCAACAGCCAGACCGTGAGTAAAATTATCTATTGAATTAGCTAGTAAATTTAGATATCCTGCAATTTTCTTTGATTGCTCTTTGCCAGTTCGTTCTTTTTCACGTAAATAGCATCCATTCGGAACGTCTTCAATATCACAGGATCCGTTGGCAGCACAGCCGGTTGACTTTTGTCCATCTTGTAATTTACCACCAGATTTACGGAGTAGACAATTGGCAATTTCTACACATCTGGGTTGTGGGTTGTCTTCGTCCGCATTGGCATAACCTGAGAATATTTTCTCAACTATTGTGAAAATCAGAACACCCGAGAGAACCCAAAGTCCACTGCGTAGTGGTGGATGGCCGTGGGGACCTGAAAATAAACGTTAGTAAATAACTGATTGGATGTATTTAATTATATTAGTACTGACCACTTGATCCTACGTCTGTACTCCATGCTTCTGGTAGTAAATGCAAGAATACGTCTCCGAGAAGCCCGCCAACAGCAAAACTAAGTAGTACTTTAAGAGCCTTCGATTCAGCGGCTGTAAATAGAAGAATATGCAATAACATTTAAGAGATGGCGAAATAATCATGGATAAAGGGACGTAGTCAATTATTTTGCTTCTTATATTAAAAAGCAAGCCCTGACGGCTTTTTAAGAAAAAAATCAATAAAATAAAAGGATATGTTAACGGTTATCAACTTTACTGTCGTTTTCTTAATGTAGCAATAGCAGAATAGATATTTCGATACAAAAGTATCTTGGGAACTTGTTGAATTACTGAAAGTAATGAAATGACGCTTGTAATGTAAGTGTATCGTTTTGGAAGCGGGCTAATTTCAATTTGTTGTCGACTTAATTTAAAAAGGGCATCAAATAAGGAAGCATATGATTATGAGATCAAAAACTATTGGTCCAGAGACTTGTCAAAATCGTCCGATTGATATTCCTGACCGACCGTGTACAACTGTCAGATTTATTTGGTCGTTCCAATTAATGTACTGTGTGAATCATGCAGACGCGTTTAAATTGTACCAGTTTTAGTGTTAATTCAACTAATCTAATATGAGTTGTATTTGAGGAAGTAATGTGTATCGTAAGGCCGAAGGGGACTTAACGCCCTCGCTCACCGTGGGCTTCGGGTGGACCGCTACATCCACCATAGCATCGCCCCAACTTACTTTTCACCCGAGCAGACGGCGCCGCAAAACCATCAAAGTCAAAAGCGCTTTATACAATACTAATCGTTATAAATTTTAAAAGAATATTAAGCAAATTCCAAACAATAATAATACGAAAACAATGGCCCAAATGGCTCTCTAAATTTATACGTTATTAGTTAAATACATTCGATCAAAAAAACCATCGATAATTCAAATTAATTAAGATTATTACATATTTTATGATTCAATTGGAAAAAGAAGAAAAACCAACCAACACTATTCCAAAATTGTTCTTAATTTTAACACAACAGTGAACTTTTATCCTACACCTAATATGTTACAACCTTATTCTAATAAAATTCAATCAAAAACTTTATCTTATACTAAAAATGCTCTCACAATATTCCTAACCGAAGCGTTTAAACCTTATCTCTAAACCTTATATGACAAACATAACATATACCTATCCTATCCCTAATTTTTAACACAAATAAACAACACTAAATGTAGCAACTGCAAATGAGCTGAAACACAAAAACTGAAAATAAACACGAATAATTTAGACATTGTCATTCAGCCACCAATAACTAGATTGCTCCGTCTTAGCACGACCAGCTTCAACAAATCTAGCAAATGAGTATCTCCATTGGAATTGTTGGTCTCGTGAGCTCAAATTTGGAGGATATTTTATCTTCTTATCGGTGGTCCGTCTATATATGTATTTGATATATGATTGGGACACCGTCAGAATCAAAAACATATTGATTCATGTCCAAATACACGAATGCTTCTGGAGTAACGAAGCCAGTAGCGAGGCAACTCGCAATATACCCGTCTGCAGGATGGAACGGCAGAGAAATCCAAGGGTTTTCACTCACAGTCACAGATCTTGCGAAATGATTCCGAAGAAGTTTCAATATGAAGATATCGACTCTCGTCACTTGAGCAGTTTGATAAATTCTTCTATCCGATATATAATGCTTCCAATCCGTCTCAGGCTTTCTGTACAAACCAGTACATGCACGAAGACATTTCCTTCCGAAAACTCTTAATCTTTCCATGTTACTAGCACTCTGGTTGTACCAGATCTGACATCCATATGTCAAAACAGATCACTTTGATCTTTTGATCAATGTACCTCGAATGAAAGAGTCTTCGTAGGGCCATGACTACTTTTTGTGCTTTACTGAGCATGATTTTGACATGTTCTGTATAGTATAGATACTGATCGAGAGGAACACCGAGGTATCGATCACAGGATTTATGTGGAACCCGTTCTGAATTACCCTCACCAGCCATAATGTGGAAATCCTACCAATTAAGTTTCGCCAATTGTCAGTGTACAGCTGCACATCATTGAACATTTTTTGAAGATTGCTCTGAGCTATTGTAACTTTTCGGTCTGCCGTATAGATGATCAGATCATCAGCAAACGCTATCAATGATCGCGTTGGCGAAACGTTAAAATCAAAGCCGTTCAATAGCTTGCGAATGAATATTGAGAAAAACAGAGGCGCAGTAACTGTTCTCATATAACATATTGCACATAATGGTGACAAGGTGTCTTGGGAACTTGTCCTGAAGAAGTTTAAAAATAAGTCCATCTAACCACACAGTATCGAAGGCTTTCTCCATATCAATGAGACACACTCCAAAACATTCTCGATCATTTAGTTTCCAACAGATTTCTGAGGTTACTTTCGTTATCGCATGTATGGTTGTAATGATTTTCTTTTTTTTTCAAAAATCCGTGTAGGACACGGGTGCCGATGGTCTGGCACAAGTGTCAGCGACCTATAAAGAACACCGAGCTCAGCTAACTAGCTTCGCTTAACGACCGCGTACGCGTGCTTGACGACTAGCATTTGCGGGAACATATGAGGTGGGTTCTTGTCGAGCCACGAAGCTACACTACAAAATAATTATCACGCGTACTCTACTCTACGAGACGTACCGATCAATTTTTATTATCTTTAGAAATGTTATATTATGTATCAATTAAGCTACTGTACCGTACTTCAACATTTTTTTGCCTCGTTAAAGTTAGTGGAGCAAACATTTTACATAAAGCAACCGTTACTTTCTCCGAAGAAGGTCGTTGCATTACAAGGGGAATGTCAAACCTAAAGGTGAACCACTCATCTCTGCCCAAAAGGATGGAAACTTGACTGTTGTTGTTTACTTTAAACTAGTAAAACAACAAACTAAGCAATTTCGACGGGGTGACCATCTTATCGCTTCAGGAGCAGCAACTTCTGATCACCACGGGGCTGCGTTTAATGCTTTGTTTAGTATCACTACAAACACCTTGCAGATGGCAGGCAGCAAGCTGATTGGGCGATAGCTTTTAGGACTCGGATTCTTTTCCTTTATTCAAGATCGGAAATATCTTGGCCTTTTTCCACCCCTTAAGAGAAATATGAATTGCTTAACATGTTGTTGAACAATATGCAATAATTCCTAATAGCAACCTCAGGCAAATGTCGGAGAACTAACATATATTTGGAATACCGTTAGTACCACATGATTTCTTGTTGTTTATCCTGCCAAATATGAAACACAAATCTTCAAAGCTGACAAAATAATCAATAAGGCGCAAGCTCGGTATGAGGTCAGATGTTAATGTTTCATTGAAATGAAGAAAAGATTCGCCGTTCAGTCTTGATTTGTAGTCGGAAATTTTTGCTTCAACGACCTCTGAAAATATTTCGTTCCCTCTCTCAGGGTTTGGTAGATGAACCAATTCAAAATGTGTTCCAATCAGGGCAAGTTTCTGCAATCCATCACATATAATCCTGTTTCCATTTCTATACGGAGTTGTACTACCAGCCCTATCGAGAAGATTTATCTCATCACTAGTGACTCCAAGATTCCTTGACTCGAGACTTCTTACGGAATGAGCCATTCACTTTCGCGAAAACGCCATCTGGGTCCTGTGGGCTAATACCCCTCAGTTTTTCCGCCAATTGATTGCCGGCTTCACTCCTGAGGTATGAACGGATTAATTTCCGGACCTTCCTCAGGTGTAATTTCATCAAAGCCGATAAATATTGTTGATGCGTATGAAAATAATGCTTTGCAATCTTTTTAACCTTGCAATATTGTTTCGATGTTTAATGTTGGGATTTACTTTCTCAATCGTTTCCAACGTCAGCTTCTCTAACTTCGACAAATAGAGATCTATTTCATCGTTAGTTAGATTCCTGTCATTAGCAACCATTGCCATCATCAGAAGGAGGATATTGCTTCTGGTAATCTCGATTAAACTTCTTTTGAAACTTTTGCCAACCCGTTTTTTTTTAATTTAACAGATGATTTTCATGTTGAACTGGAATGAGGAAGACATCGACCCTTTGATGATTGAGTTCCATCATGATTGTGGTGTACTTGTAAAAAATGAGTGATAAATATGACAACCTTTTCATGCAAGTAATTTTCATGATGAATTAAATGGGCTGCTTCAGTAAAATAAATAAGCAGCATTAGCCTTCCGACAAATATTCGTCATACTTACTAGAGTTGGGTAAAATTTGCGTTACAAGAAAGAAAAAAACCTGCTTATAGGATTAAATGTAAAATCCATTTCATAATGTATTCATACCTGTGTATGAACATAATATGAGAACGCGAACACAGCACTCATTAAATGGGTTGTAATGCACGGTCAAAACAGTTTTTTCAGATAAATAAAATATTTTTCTTCACTTCTGTATTGAAGCATCCGTATGGTCATAACCACAGCGCAAGAAAAATAAACAGAAATGAAACTTTCATACATGCCCACAGACAAAAACTTATTTCGACGCCAATCCTCGAAGCCCACATTGCAAAAAGTTAACACTTCGTTTTTACCCCCGCGGTATCAGTTCTATCACTATGTGTACCACAGTCGATTTGTGAGAAGAGCGAAAATCGTTTTTACTTACATTCAGAGTTAAATTACGTTTTATTTTTCTTACACCGTGTTCATGCTCAATGTCTTCAGCTGCCATGTTCAATAAAAGTTGCATTTTTTGTTCTGTTCGGAGTCAAACTTCGATTTGATCGAGATTTGGCACAGTGTTTGATGAGTCTTTAAGGCAAATACATTTTAAAGTAATCCGAAATCAAAAGGTCAGAAAGTAAACGAAATTCGCGTTTTTAGTAGCAACTGAAGTGTTGAATATATTTTCATGGTAACGTTTGAAATGGTTTACATTGGAAGTATTTATCCAACAAAACATTTTCCTGTCTGACTTTCAAAGCGGCGGCCAATCAAATTTTTTTTATTTTTAAAAATAAGAGTGCCTACGAGAAATTTGTCTTTCGGTTGGTGGTGCCACAATGATTTTTTTCCTGCCGACCATCTTTTCTGGTTTTGTATTTTTACTTTGCGTAAGATGGTTTTTTTAGTTTTTTTTGATTGAATTAATGTCACTTTGCTTTTTTTTTACATGTCTATAATATTACCGGATATGCGCTATTATACTAGATTTCATTCTGCGTTAAATTTTTTGATAAAAATCCATTCTCATTCATCGATTTATTGAAAGGTGAATTGTAGTTCTATAGTCGGCGTGGCTTAGTGGTTAGAGCACTAAGCCCGTAAGCCGAAGGTCTCTGGTTCAATTCTCGTTGGTGTCAACGAGATTTAGTTCGAGTGGTTCTTCGGACGGACTATAAGCCTGTTCAGTTATGATACGTGCTGGTTTAAAAATCAGAACGTATCGCAGCTGGGTGGATGGACATACGGCCAAAGCGTGATAATGATCATATCACCTTGTGGAGTGCCGATACATTTGATCATAACAATGAGATACTCTAACTATCTCTAAGCGAAGGCCCGAAAGGGGCTGTAGGGCTACAAAGAAGAATTGTAGTTCTTCTCAAATTTCATTTTTGAAAAAAAATCTTTGCACCAAATAATAGAGAATTGTAGATCATATGACATTGAAATTATATACTGAAGCCATTGACTTGAAGGATAAGTCTGTCAAATTAGTCACGAGATTCCCACAATGCATTGAAAAAGTGCATGTTTGCAATCTGTAAGATATCAATCAAATTTAATCGCATAATATGCGCCAATACATAAGTGATAACTAGCGATTTACTTGTTTGTTATTTGCTATAGATTTAGATAAAAATTATGTGCCAAAAGTCAGAAAAGACTGATAGCGGAAAGGTCGTTTATTATTAGCCACATGTGAATTTTATATAATACGAGTGTTGCGAAACATTCAATTTAGATTTTCACAAATGATTATTTACATGAATACTATCTTTGGCACACGAATCGTCTAAAAAAAATTCATTTAGATCGATGTATACTATCTATTTCTTTGTATATAGATATCATAAAGTTCATAAATGATTCATTTAAAATTAGTAAGTTTAAAAATTGCAATTAAAATTAATTTTTGTCGTACAGATTGGGATTAGTAGATAAGTTAATAGAATTACATGTGTGGGCCAGGGTGAAAATTCAAGAAAATCCTTTCTCTGACTGATTATCAGTTTTTAAGTGCCATTGAATGTATTTACAACACTTAAATATATTTATTGAGCTCACTCTGAAATCTTAAATAGGTTGGGTAGTTAGACCTTCAAAGAGATACCATCATATTATCTGCTGATTTACATTTTTAGCAGAGGTTCTCAAGATTTTTGATACGACTAATTGGCTTTAATATATTGTATATGAGATATCAGGGATGGATATCAGTATTTTTACTAATAGCAAAGGAAATATACCTCCTAAATTTTGTCATTAAATTCTGGGCGTCTTTTAACGAAATATTGAGACAATAGTGATCATATTGATTGTGGAACATATAAATATGTACACAATGAGCCAGCAAGGTATTTTAGCTTGATCATTCCAAAGGTCGTGAAAATTTAAAAACTGAAACTTACATATTTGCCGAACAAAAGAAAAAACTAATAGTCATGATACTTCAAGGGATAGGATTCGATATTTTCTGTCAGAAAATTATTGCGAGTACATTTTCTCCCCTCTACATGGTTTCCAGAATGCTGTAAATATTTTCTTAAAAAATAAGGGTAGAAAATTATCAGGTTATAATTTTTGTGATAGAAAATATTGCTAAATGCTACTGCGATAGTTTCTCTCAAGTAGAATTTCCCTTTTTCCACCACCTCTTTCAAATGTTATGGTGGTATGACCTGGCTAAACAGTACTGCCACAGTTGACTTTTCGTTTCCAGCAAATAGATATGACTCAGTGTTTACATTTTCACGAATTTTGAAAAGACTAAAGGACCAAAGTAAATGTTGTTGGCTTTACATCTAAGTTTTAAGACTAACGGTGCAGCTGGCACTATTTTAATGGAGATGCCCAATAGATTCCAAACTGGCATTCGGATGGTTGTTAAAAACGCCATTAAGCAGTAAAACTTAAAAGTAGGTTGGGAAGTCCTGGATAGTAGAATCTTCCTATCCGACTGCTGTTGAACAAATGTAGAAAACATTTGTTTTTAGTTACATTAGGGAACTACTGAATTGGTTAAGGAAAATTCCACAATATCATTGTAGTCCTAAACGGACGATAAGCACCCACTATGTTTTTTATCTTTGGGTATGGATGTGGAAAAAAAGATAATTTGTTACCTTAATAAATGCAAGATTTTTTAGTTGGGGCTGTCGATATCAAAATTTCCCGCCAGAAAGGGGTCGTTGCACCACTCGCGAACCGCCGAATGAGATTGCGGTGGCCCTAAGTTTTCTACAGCAATCACTCACTTGTTTCCATATCTCTTAATGGCCGAATCAAAGTGAAGCTAACCGTAACAAACACACTCTGGAAAGGCACAGAGATTCCACTAGGAGCATTACTACTCAGACACTGAAGATAACTCAAAGGGGTCGAAACGCGTCTGCTAATTCAAAAAAGCAAGTCCCGACGGCTTTTCAAGAAGAAAGATTATTGTAACAGGAGATTTCAATATTCATGTTAGGAACATATCCATAAATGAAAAATCAGAGTACCTGTAATGTGACGCCTACGCCCGGGAATCGAAGTGATTCCGATCCCGAACCCTTGCAACCGGCCAGATGGATATGTCCTCGAAGTGCCAGCGGACTTCATCTGTCGTGCGGATATCGTTGCGCAGAAAATATTTCTTTTCTGTCCAAATATTTAGATCTGTGGATATAAATATTCGAAATATAAAATTAATCCAAACCCCGACACATTTCGAGACATTTCCATCTGGAAATGCCCCTCCACCGTGGTCATCGAGAAAACTATGCCACTGGCGACAACTGGAGAGGCACATTGCCGCCATGTGGCGTGCCATTCCACACACAGATGTTTTGTCCGATGTGACAACCGGTGATTTTGACAGCCACATTGAGGCGAAGGAGAAACAAAAGAACTTTTTGTGGTGATCGATGGTTCGTGATCGTAGGTTGTGCTGTCTAGAACATTTCAAGTGCTTTTCTACCTCTTAACATACTTTCGTTGACGATCGTTTGTGTGTAGGATTTGGTCGGAGCGAAACGTACTCAAGAAAACTGCAAAGGGAACATCAAACACTTGAGAAATTCACCGGAACATTGCCTCAGGCTAGAACATGAAACTCTGTCAAACTCAGAAAGAAGATCAACAGGCTCAAATTATGAAAGAGGTTAGTTTAGTTAAGAAAGACTTAGAAAGTGTTAGCAATATTTTGTCTAGGTGAGCGGAAAGGCACAAGAAGATAAACCATCAGCAGTGGCAGAAGTTAAAGGCAATTTGTAAATTTATTTTGCGTGCGCGAATTGGATGCAGCAGTTAGTCCACCATCCATTCTGGCTTTGTGATCGGCTTTATCATTGCCAGGTGTTGTAGTTGCCTGTCGCGAAACACTTTCCTGAGTGGCCATATTGGCAGAACGATTTCGCGATACTTATTTGTTTTCCGAAGCTCGCACGTACAGACGATTCGTTCAATTTGTTATTGGATTTCTCACCCTTACCGCTATGAAAAGGTGTAGACATACAGAGTACAATTTATTGTCCCGAATCTGCCTCAATTACAATATAATACGCGTAACTGATTGCTCGCATATCCTTTTCAACGCGGCAACCTCTTCGCAGACCAAATGTCACTACCAGGCCAAATATGTAAAAGGAAAATTTTACCCAAACAAAATACGCTCGTACAGGGGTTCGCACGTGGTTGTACTCTCTCCCTCTTTGTCCTTCTTCGCCATCAACAAGGTAGTTGGGCGATACTCTATTAAGGCGACCCATAGACGGTTGATAATGATCAAGGGATCTTCTTGCTGTTCGAATGAAAGTGTGCGTTACCTTTAACGAATTGTTCGCTTTAGTTCATCCACATTACAAGGGAAAGGGAAGAGGAAGGTTCTCTGCTACGGTTGCGATGCGATTTTAATATACAGACTGTGAACAGAAAAGGGAACACTACGATACGCGTGTAACGTATTAGAGAATACAGACTTGGTATGTGTGTTCATTTTAAATACTATTTTATTATTTCCAACTTGTTCTGTTAAAATTTAAGTTAATTATTGACACTAAGTTTATTCATATTAATAAGAAATAAAATTTTCTATCTATGGTTTGCTACCAGTAAGCTGAAGAAACGAAAACTATTTCAAATATATTTCTCAACCAGGAATTAATGTCACGAAATAAAACTTTATTGTTTTTTTTGTACAAGTTCAATCTACAAGAATAATGAAATTAAGTTGAGCAGATGCAAAAAGTTTATTTAACAATTGAAAACAGCCGATTTTTTTGATAACACGGTTCAGGTACTTACATCTTATCATTGCATTATACTTCAAAGCACTTTGAATTTCGGCAAATTTAAGTGGAGTATACTTATTTTAAGACGTTCAATCAGTACACTATGAACACGATATTCTTCAGCTAACTCGTAAATAAAAGCTTTTTGAAGGAAAAATCATGCAGTTGTCGGTTGTTACCATTTTGATAACTGACGGTTTTTAATAGGTTTTATCTTAATTATATGACGAGTGAGTGAGTTAACGTTATGAGTCGAGGCTGCAAGTTGGGAATTAACCATACTTCATTTTTTTTTGTTTTCCATTAAAAACGCTAAACGTTAAGATTATTTCGAGGTGACGAAAAACTAATAAAATTGCTAGTTACATAACATTAAAGCAAGTAAACCAACAATGATAAAATAACACCGCTGAGAAATTTCCTTTGAGATTTCACAGCTTTTACTTCTCACTCAAATGATTTATCAAAAAGCTTTAACCTTGAGTAGATATTAATTTGGTTGGCATGGTGCCAAGAAACGTAGAATTATACAGACGTACTTTACTTAAATTAACTGTAATTTTTTCAACGAATAATTATTCAAACATTGAAAAGAAAAAAAAAATTTCTTAAAATTTGTTGATTGTTAAGACTCGTACATTGAAGCTCTGCATTAAAGCAGTAAATGTTTAAGTCCCTATGAATTTCTAATTAAATAAAATTTAGCTCTATTTTACATTAAGCTAAACTAGCAGAAACTATTATTAAATCATATGATATATTTTTAAGATACTTTCGTACTGTATCTACATATCCATTCATTCATACATGCATAATTATCCACGTAAGAAATTCAGATCTTTTTGTAAAGGTCACATTAAGAGTAGATTAAATAGTAGGAAAATTTGCCGAAATGACATAAGGTACTAAACTTGAATTTATCTTTCGCCTTGTGAAAAGATACAAATTTAGATTGTTAAAAATCACTTCTTTTACTTACAAATAAGTTTAAAGGACGCTATAGCATTGATCTACAGCAAACACAATTTCGTGTGTAAGTGCAAAAAAAAAAAAAAGAACGTTACTGAAGTCACGTGCAAAGCTTTTCTGGCAAACTTCGCGTTTAAGTTTACGTAAATTCAAGAAAAATATTTTCAATACATAGGTATTAGTTGTTCGTTAAAAATATAATTTTTGGATTCTTATTTTGACGTTTACAAATCGATAAAGATTGAGAAAGTGCAACTAAATATGTTAATTAATTGCTAAGAAATATTTACTTTTACCATTTGTTGCTCGGTAGCATTTGAATTATAAATAAATATTAAAAATGAATTGCTAAGATAACCCACGACTTTCCTTTTCAGTGACTCGTTCTTTTTCAGTGGGAACTGAGAGTGTAGGGTAAGTATGCCGTCGCGAGGGTAGGGTTTCGACAAATCCGCTGAGGTCGGTTTCGCGTCGCGCGCGGTACGCGGTACCTTTGATTGTTTCGTCATTTCATTAGAGTAGGTTTCGTCGGTTTAATTTCGAGTAGCATATTTTTCGGTACCGCGTCGGTGATTCGGTAACGCGCCCATAGGATTTTGTAGCGTTTTTGATTTGAGATCTGTGGAGAGATCACATCCAGAATTAACGTAACGTAGGTTTCCCGTTCTGGATGAGTAATTGTTGACGCGTTTGGAAAACGGGCATGTTCAGGTGACTGAAATATTGTAATTGAGCGTAACCCATTCGGAGACCCGCGACCGAAATCCTCTCCGAACTAGCTGGCCGACAAGCAGTCACCGCGTGAATGGGTTACGGTGCACGGATTGGTTGACCTGTTGGTACCATCCGTTGGCACTACTCAGACTTAACGTCTAGAACCGATGAGAGGTCGGTTCCGCGTTCGATCTGAAAAGTAGAAAATCATTACATACCTTCTAGCAATCAATCTTAATCCACACGACAGAATCTAACAATAAACAATATATTCTACTATTTTGCTCTATAATCCGGTACCAGACATACTTTTCATATTAAACACAAATTTTCGCATCAAAATTCCAAAAAAAAAATTGTTAGTTTACAAGTTGATCATATAGAACCCTCTCCACGCGAGTTCAACTCGCATTTGCCGGGATTTTTCGTTACTACTACCTTTAATTTCTTTCCTTTTTGCTCGTAATTTACTACACTGCTAAAAGTAGATGATATTCTTACAACTGAATGGAGGTCCCCAGTAATTCTGCCGCTAAGATTGGCTTCCCATTTTCCCTCTAGTTACTCGTCTCGCTCAAAACATCTTTTCATTCCACAACTTCAGTTTAGATACAATTCGTGAGCTCAATCTCTGATAAGTCTTCGCTATGACAGCTCGTAAACCAAAAAGAGCCCCAACCTCCTTTTCTAGTTTCCTTTTCGCTTCTTGTACATAACTGTTTTTTTCGCGGAAATAGACCCTTTAATTCTCCGAATTAGATTTACTTCAATTGTTGCTAGAATGTCGCTGCGACATATTCCCAACACTATGGGAAAATATCAATTCAATTCATGTGTTTTCTTCGTTTAGATTTGCTTTTTTTCGTGGTTGATAGTCCACAGAAAATCCAAACACAGGTACGCATGGAAGTTCTTTTACAATTGATCGATGCAATTTCTTACAGAAATGCTCAATACTCCCTCGCTCGTTACAAAGAACAATCTTTGAACGATAGTCAGGTAATTATTCATTGGATTTAGTGTAGATTAGAATCAGTCTCATGTATTCCTACATCCTCTCCAGAAAATAATCACAACCCCAGCGACGGTGTGTTGAAATTGACATCAAAGGTGGAATTCGGTAGATAACATCAAGATCTTCCATAGTTACTAGATCAATTTTGTTCTGGTAGTAATTATATGGAATTAAAATTTAATTGCCATCGACAACATCAATCAATCTATGTAATAGCATCGTAGCGCAAAGTTATATTGACATTGTTTTATATTCGGAAAAAATCGACTTGTTCGCCATAAGAGGAACAAGTGAATCTCAGATCTGGTACAACCAGAGTACTAGTACTATGGAAAGATTAAAGAGTTTTCGAAAGGAAATATCCGTGCATGTACTGGTTTGCACAGAAAGGCTGAGACAAATTGGAAACACTATATATCGAACAGAAGAATTTATCCAACTGCTCAAGTGACTAGACTAGATAACTTCACATTAAAACCTCTTATGAATCATATCGCAAGACCTGTAACTGGGAGCGAAAACCACTGAATTTAACAGCCGCTTCACCCTACAGACGAGTACATTGCCACTTGCCTCGCTACTGCCTTCGTTCCTCCAGAAGCATTCGCGTATTTGGACATGAACCAATGTTTTTGGTTCTGACGGTGTCCCAATTATATATGACATATAGACGGGCCACCGATAAGAAGATAAAATATATGGCTGAACGACAATCTCTAAATTATTCGTGGTTATTTTGTTTTGCTTTGTGTTTTTCGTTACTCAGTTTATTCAGCTCATTATAGCTACATTTAGTGTTGTTGTTTTTTATGTTAACAATTAGGGATAGGTTTCAATATTTAAGATAGGATAGGTATATGTTATGTTTATTGTATTAGGTTTAGAGATAATGTTTAAGGTTTAGGTTAGGAATATTGTGTCAGCATCGTATGAGTATAAGATAAAGTTTTTGATTGAATATGATTAGAATTAGGTTAGAACATATTAGATGTAGGATAAAAGTTCACTGTTGTGTTAATATTATAATAATTTTTGAAGTTTTGGTTAATTTTTCTCCTTTTTCCAATTGAATCAAAAGATATGTATTCATTTTAATTAAATTGAATTTGATATTTTTTTTTTATTGAATGTTTCTATATTGATAATACATAAATTTAGAGAGCCATTTGGGCTATTAAGTTTCAGTATTTTTATTGTTTGAAATTTGCTTTATATTCTTTGAAAACTTATAACGATTAGTATTGAACAAACCGCTTTTAACTTTGACTTTGAGAAACAGGTGAAATTCGTGACAATTCCTCTGGAGACGCAAGCCCCTTTGTAGCGGCGAAATTGCGAAAAAGAATCTCATGCTAGTGGCCGGGCAACCACCAAGGCAGTGACAAAAAGATACGTGTGGCCAGGAATCAAAAGACATTAATCGATGGGCACATGCATGTGTCGCCTGCCAACTCTCCAAGGTTGGACAACACAAAAAAAAACCCCAACAGTTATAGTGCCAGACGAGAGATTCCAACATGTCGACTTGGATATTGTAGGACCTCTGAAACCGTGCCAAGGCTAGAAGTACTGCCTCACAATAATCAACCGATTCTCGTGATGGCCCGAGGCAATGCTCCTCACCGACTAGAAAGCGGAATCGCTAGCGAAAACATTTTTCGGAAACGGGATCGCACGTTTTGGGGTACCCCGTACTGTGACAACCGATCAAAGAACTCAGTTTGAGAAGGCATTATTCACTGCACTCTCTCTTATGGTCGGATGTGAACGAAATAGAACGTCGCCATATCATCCCAATGGAATTATTGAACGATGGCATCGTTCACTAAAAGCAGCAATTATATGCCACGAGGAGAGTAGATGTATTACATGCAGTATTGCTAAGATTGCGAAACGCGATAAAGGAAGATATTGGCGCGGCTTCTGCAGAGATGATGTACGGCAAAGCGTCGACATTGCTTGGAGTTGCATACAAGGGAACAACAAACGTATCACTCTTTTTAAAAATTTATGAGAAACGATGCAACAACTGCAACCAATAGCCAAAGCGTTTGTCAGCCACTTTCGACCAGATTATTGAAGCACTGCATACATGTTTACCGGGCCACATAAAGTCCTCGCATGATTATCCAAAATTTTATACACAATCGAGGTTAAAGGACGCCCAGTTAACGTTGTCAACCGAGCGCCTGAAGCAAGCATTCATCGCCGATGCGCAGAACGTACATGGTCAGCAGGGAAAGTCATTCAATCTACAAAAGAAAATGTTTCAACAACAATTCAGCTTGCTGCCTCACGCGAAAGGGGCACCTTTTTTTCACATTTACAATGCTCGAGAGCCCAAGACCAATAGGAATAATCAGGTCTATCCGCCAGTAAAACGTTATCACGACCAAACAATAATTACCGAAGAACATTGTCCAACATTCAAAGTGCATCCACGAGCGAAACCTAAGTGGGATCAAATCAGGATTACCGGAAAACGTTATCAAAGGGGGGAGTGCTGTAGGGATTAAGTTCACCGGCAGAGATCGCACCGAGCAGTAGATGTATTAAGCTTTAACGTGTAAATACATTCTAAATGAGACGTATTTTGGATTACAAACTCATTTCTCATTCCGATAGGTGCTAGTACGCGATTAGGTATAGATGGTCAAGATTCAACCGAACTTTTAGGAAAATGATGTGCATAACCAGTGGGTAAAACTTCATGGCTATTCTAAGATAAAGAAAAGAGCGAAGAATTGCTTCTGATTCTCAAAGTTGTGAAATGGATACTTAGTGGATCCGTTTTGAACTTGTCACAGTATTGAGGAAATCGCACCAAAAAAGACAATTGGCGACAAATACATTTCTTAGTTATCGGAGAAATCATATTCAAGATACTCTTGAAATACCCTCTTGAGCCCTTCACTAAAACCATCAGGATCCAAAATGCAGTCCACCTACAATAATTTTAATCAAATTTTAACTATCATAATTGGTTTCATTGAGCAGATCTTCCCCTCTTGAATTTCAATATATTTAAAATTTCGTGCAGATTAGCCATACATATTGTAATTCGCTGTTACAAAACCGAATGACCAAAAAGTAATGTACAAGGGGAGAGCGTGCATCGATTCAAATAAATGGAAAAAGAGCTGAATAGTAGGAGGAAGGGATGATACAGTTTCAATGAAATACGAGAAAAAATGCGACAATCGGCTACCGCCAAAATCATTTCAATTCAGCAAGTAGACAGGAGCACGTACAATGGACCCTAAAAGAAGGAATACAAATATAAAGATTGGGAAACAAAACAATGCAACCAATTTGTAGCAGGCATGAAGTTGAGAGTCAAGTTTCTGGCTCTTTAAAAGGGCAAAATGGAAATGATCGGCATTTTGAAACATAGTGGAGGAGGATATGGATCTAGGGAAGATTTGGAAAAATGAAAGAATTTGGCAACTATGAAAAGTAGGAGAATTATGCAAGAGAAGGAGCAGCACATTTCATTCCGTAGTGAAAAAATGTACAAAGATACGACCGCTCTCTTAATTGAAACCTTATAAATTAACTCTCAAGGCAATAGTGTTACTTTAAACTATAATCACTATATACAAGAAAAGCTTAATTTGAAGAAGGGATATGTCCGTGTAATTTTTTTTTAATAGATATTACGCAAATTATCGAATAAAAACCATGTCAAAAGATCAAATCGAATATCTTCGGAAACTAAGATAATAAATAAATTTATTGCAATAAAATTTTTACTTACGATCTTTAAAGTCTTTCGCCAATTTCTCATCACTACTAAACGCTGGTATAATCAGCAACGGCAAAATTCCACTAAGACCAATCAATGCTGATCCCATCAATGAAAACAGCCATGGTGTATAGTGAAAATCTTTCACAAAATTCGGCAAATATATGTCGACGACTTCTTTATAGATATAGATGAGATTTTCATCAATAAATGGCACTGATATATTCATTTTTAAATTCTAATATGCTACTACGAACTAAACAAGGTCAAACAGAATTTTGTGTTTTCGATCAAACAAAACGCGATTTGTTATTAAACAAATTTTATATCTTTGTACGAAATTACTAAACTTCTTCGAATCACAACACTTTTCAATTTACAACAGGGCAAGTTTAAATCACATATTCTTCGCGAGTTAAACGATTGAAGGTAAGAAATTTGATAATGGTCTTTAATGCGTGGATGTTCACTTGAAATTTTTTTGTTCAAATATCACAGAATTTTCTTCAAGTCATTTCTGTTGAATTTGCAATATTCGCCATATGACGTCGATATCTGAAAATGAAAGGAATATGACGTGAGATTTTTGAGTTATATTGACGGTAAATTCATGCAAACTAGAGTAGTAATATTTCATTTTTTAGTTCTGGAACATTATCATTTAAATTTTTTTTTTTAGAAAATAGGAGAGAACTGATCAAATCTAGTAAGATTCTATTAAATATATAAAAATATTTGTATGTTACTCATGAAAATTTTTTGTGTGTGGCTATTTAATTCAGTCGCATTAATAATTTTTGTAAATTATTAAAGAAAAAGGTTAGAAGGAACGGAAAATGGTAGAAAGGAGTCTGATAAAGAGGAGTGTGAATCAACTGTACGGAAAACTGCATGCGTTAACATTAGAGTGCTACTCGCTGCACCTGAAAATTGCGATGAACGGCACAGGGCAAAAAGGAGACATCAATAACATCATGGAGAAGGTACAACGTGCAAAACAATGCGAAAAGGACAGGAAGCGAAAAATTTTGGACAACAAATTGAATTTGCTGAGGGGAAAAACAAACGTAGAGCAGGAACAAGCGACCACATCAGAACCGATAGGAAACTTCGTCATCAACAAATCAACTGAAACCTTCACACAGGAGCAATTTAATCTCCTCAACAAAGGTCTGAAATATGCGGTCAATAACGGTACCCTTCCGGTGGAGGATATTGTTTTAGATGTTGAAGCGGCAATTAGATTTATGAACAACGAAACAAAACAAAAAGTAAGGCAACGAACGGCGGAAGCGATCAAAATATCCCAGGCGAAGAATGCGAAAAACAACGCAGAATGGAAAGTGCTCAAAGAATTGAAAGCGAAACCAGTGTACTACCTGAGAGCGGATAAGGGGAATTCGATTGTCATAATGGACCGAAGCCACTACGAACAACTTGTCACGGACAAACTAAATAATGGAAACTACCACCAGCTACGTACTGATCCGCTGCCAGAATCAATAAATAGAGTGGAAAAAACTCTAAAAGAGTGCAAAGCAGTGATTGGTGATATCAAAAGACTTCGAGTATCAAACCCATGTCTGCCAAGGGTTAAATGTGCACCAAAGGTACATAAAAATGGTGAAGAAATGAGGGAGATAATTACGGCGACGAATGCTCCTACAACCAAAATAGCGAAGTGGCTGCTACAAGAATGCAGTAAACTCCCATACAAACCAAGCAAGCGCTCCGTCAAAAACAGGGATGAGTTGATCGAGATTCTCAAAACAGTGCAAATAGCGGAGGATGATATACTGGTCTCATACGACGTCAAATCTTTTTTCCCGAACGTACCAGTAAAACAAGCGTTGGCACTGTTCGAAGACTGGGTGCTCAAACATGATAAGTCCCCAGAGTGGAGGAAACGTGTAAATTGTTACACTGAATTAGCCACCTTACGTATGAGTGAGAGCTACTTCATGTTCAGAGGAAACTTCTACAGCAACAGCAGGAGCAGCAATGGGAAACCCTCTCTCACCTATCTTAAGCGACATCTTTATGGACTGGCTCGAGACGGAGCTCGAACACAAAGAAATAATGCCACCTATCTGGATCAGATACGTAGATGACATCTTCACGGTGATCAAAAGTAAGGAAGCGGAAAAACTTTTGGATGAGCTGAACAATATACACCCACGAATAGCGTTTACAATGGAGAAAGAGAAGAACGATCGGATACCTTTCCTGGATATCAGCATAATAAAAGGCTCTGGCAAACTTGAATTTGACATATATAGGAAAGAAACAACCGCACAAAGAACGATCCCGAGCACGTCAAACCACACATATGGGCACAAAATGGCATCGTACAATATGATGATTCACCGGATGATCACGGTACCAATGACAAACGAGCGACTACAGTTGGAAAAACACTACATAATGGAAACAGCGATGAAGAATGGGTACAGCACAAAAGTAATCGAACAAACGGATAAAGAAAAAGGAGCACGGACAACGCAAAAATCAGCTGACAACATTATTCAAACAGGAGCAAGAACAACAGGTAAGCAGGATCTCACTCACCCACAAAACAATTTCGAAAAAGCTTCAAAGGATAATAAAAATGACGGGAAACAACGCAGCTTTTACCAGCAGAAAATACAGCCTAGAAACAGCCTTAGGATCAGCGAAGGACCCGAAAAACAAGGAAGAAAAAGGCGGTATCTACAAGATCACTTGCCCGGAGTGTGGCATGGTTTATATTGGGCAAACGAAACGACTAGCGAAAACCCGGTGGCAAGAGCACATCAAAGAAGCGGAACAAATAATCAAACGAGGTACAACAGAAACAGCAAGATCGGCGGTAGCGAGGCACATTGTCGAAGAAAAGCATAAAATCGAATGGGAAAATCTCGAGATTGTGCAGGAAGTAGCTGATTGGAGAAAACTGGATGGATACGAAAGTTTGTGGATATCTCGAGTTCCGAAAAACAAAAGAATGAACACCGATGTTGGCAACGGGTATAGTTACTTAATGAAGCTGGTGTGAGTCATCACTTAAAACATCTCCTTTCCATACAAAAATCCTTATTTTGTTAAAACCCCTTTTTATAAGACTCTTCTGTTGTTAATTACCATTTAATTACTCTAGGGAAAAAACTATTGTCATAAAAGGCTATGTAAACAACAATTAGCTTCAGAATATCGCCACTGAGGAAGGAGATCATTTATCTCCGAAATATCGATATTTGGGAAAAATAAAAAACAAATAGTGCTTTAAGGAATAATTCTGTTTTTCTTTTATGTTAGAAGGTGGTTTCGATTAGTGTACTATTGTAAAGTCTCTTCACGCCATTACACTATAGACACGCACGGGAGATGGCGACCACCACGTACGAGTATAAAGGTAAGAGAATCATTTCAATTTATTCTACTTATGTAAACTCAATTTGTTTTTGTAACTACGAATTATATTCAGATTAATTGCACAGACAAATATTTGCGTTTTAATCACTTTAAAGAATATTTAATTCCAAGTACTGTACTTTACTGATTTCAGTTTTTTCATCCGGAAAACTCAGTTTCGAAAGACTCTAGATTATAGGACAGGATGCAGCTCCTACCTCGTAAACTTTTTGCGAAATGTTTCAGGTCTTGGTTTTACCCGGGGTGCCAGGTCAGGCATCTGATCGATATGATGGACCACACCACTTTCCGGTGTACCCCATAAGAAAATCTATGTCTTTGACAGTCCTGCTCCAGCCTAGGAAGCCATATTATTATCTATTGAATACGAAATGTAGAAATTGCTTCTTTCCTGAAGGATTGTTTTTACCCGAAAATCATGTTTAGACAACAGGCACGAGGCACTATTTATATGGTTCGTTACGTATTCAACTTGGTCCTGTTGTTTTGGCGTAAGGGCGCTAGATGCATGGGAATTAAATGGTTGGTGTGAAACCTCAGATGGTTGCTGATTAAAAATTAAATGGTCAACCGTGATACTGATATTCTTTTTTTTTCAAAAGTACTATTGCAGTCACAAAATGAGACACCCTAACTTATCTTAACGCCAAAGTTCGATCAGAACTGTTGGCAGTATATTATATTATTATATTAATTTGTATTATTATCTTTTAATAACAATAGCTTTATTACAAATAAGCAATTTATGAATTTTATGACTGATGCCTTATGGCTACGCTTTATGGATTATGTAAGAAACTTGGATTTATATTTTATAAATTTGCAACATAACATTTTACATTTGGACTAAGCAGATACTTTGGTTGTTCATGCTGCTGCACATTTTATTATAATTGTATAGAAATTTGTCATTTGCCTATATAAATAGACACATGATGGGGGTTTATCAGTGATTTTTGCTTATTTTTCCGAGTACCAGTGAAAGTCAGAGTTTACTATTGCTTCTCAGAAATTTTAAAACGTGGAGATAAATTCTTTCTTTTTGTGATATGTCATGGTAAACTCTTATCTACGAATTACCTACCTCTTGTATAACATAAGAAAGCCAAGTATAACAATTCAGAGATAATTTATGAATCGAAAAATTACGAATATGAAACTTTAGTTAATTGCATATTAAACGAATATGTGCGCTTTTAAATTTTTTTTTAGGGTTCAGTAATAGGAATAATACATGTACTGATTATATACTTATAGGATTTACCTAACCCTATGAGGATTTTTTATGTTTATAATTACTCACCATTTGAATCTTGGCGTGTCTTGTCCGTTTAATAGCGTTCCAGTTTCAAATTAAAGATCCAATAGAGTGTGAAATTCATTTAATTGTGGTTAAACTTAATATCACAAATCACTTTATTACTATTCGAACAAAATAAATTAAGTAGGCAAATAAGCAAGTAAGAAGTGACTCTTTGCATATGAAACCGAAATCTAAATCATATAATTTAAATTACTGGAGCATACAACTCACTTATAGTTTGTATAGTAGCGTACTAACGTCTTGAGACGAATTTGCAGTGCAAATTCTTCCAATCTCTATTGTTAAGCAATGAAGACTAAAATCAAATAACAATAGAACCGTAGCAATTCCTCCAAGTTATCGCAGATGTATTCGACAATCATTAGCGATTATAAAAGACATGAAGAAATTGATAATACAATGATAGATAATAGGTTAAAATAAAATTATGATACTGAATTAGCTCAGACAATGCTCGAAGCTTCTTAAGCTTGTTGATAAAATCAATATTCAGAGATCAATAACATGGCAACATTCCGTCAAAATGTGATTGGAGAAGTAAATGGTTAGCAGCGATAAAAATTAGTTAATATTTTTGATTGGATTTGTAGAATTGTTTGTTTTAAAACTTAATAAATCTTTATTAAACATTTCATATTCATTCCGATTGAATGAAGATACAATATATAATGTATTTATATTTTATACAGTGATAAGAAAAAGATATTGTTTTAAGATGATTTTCCTGTTTTCACATAAACCAACCATGTAATGTTTTTAGTTTTTCCACATTGTCGTCATTTTAAAAACACACCTCACATACTGATCGTGGTTAAATTTAATACCAAGCGCATACACACAATTGAATACATTTATTTCAAACTGCATATAATCACTACATCTTGACATTTTCTAATATTTTCAAAGTTTTTATAAGATAAAATGTACTGGGACGTCTGCCTGTCTTCAAATATGTATGTTTAGAATTCAATACTAGTTTTCTTTGTAATGTTTTTCTAACCAGACATGTAAATATCGACTTCTACAATCACTTTCTATGAAAATGATACTGGTAAGTGTTGTAGCAACTATTTGTATTCACGTTTTCCAATCATCATTCAATATATTACCCGTACTATTTGAGCAAGAAGCATTGCAAAAACTGCGTGTGAATTGAATTAACATGTTTGTATCACGTTGCTATTGTTATTGCTTCACACTTCATTTATCTGTTCAACATGAGACTATTAGATAGGATAGCAGCAGATTTAATTCGACTTGTTTTGTATTTTAATGATAACTTATTTATGAACTAAGTTCATCTCATACCGAAGCTTTGATGTGACCTTCAGTTAATTGTATACGGCAAGACGTACATATTATTGGTAAAATTCTAATTTTAAGGATTTATACATCGAGAGGAGTAGAACAGCTATTTCTCTTATTAGATATTAGTTTTTGTGATCATTCACTGCTTTACCATTTGTATAGGATAACAAATGTACTGTACTGATGCATTGAAAACACATTACTTAGATAATTTTATATGTACGTGGGTCATTCAACAAGTACTTAGCTTCACCGCCCAATGACGCTGCTATTACAAAAGAGTTTTACCATCGTGCAGTACATACTTTTAGTAGTAGTTTCAGTCAATTCCCTTCATTAGTTTTGTTGAATGCACTGCACGATGGTAAAACTCTTTTGTAATAGCAGCGTCATTGGGCGGTGAGACTAAGTACTTTTTGAATGGCCCACGTATAAGCGAAGTGATTATATCCCGTGTTTGTTTTATAGAAGTTTGTATGAAAACCAAACTTCGCATTACAATTCCGTCATATTAGGCCGTTGTACAATATCGGCGGAGTCATACTAAACGTATTATACTGTATTTATTTAAATTTGTAAGTGTCACTTAATTCAAACATATGCTAATTTAGTATAGTTTTCAGTTCATTTCTAATATGCATTTGGTAAATTCCATTTACAAAGACAAACTGTCAACTAAAATGATTACAAACATTTTCATCAAGAAAGTGTTCAAACAATAAAAAAAAATGATTGCTGTATTTACTTTATATAATGTTGGACCTTTTAGGTTCGCGGCCTCTGATTTTAATTTCCACGAAAATGAAAGACTTCCTTTCAAATATCATTTTAACGCTACAAAACGGTCGTAGCCTACTTCTACCAAAGACCGGGCTTCTTTTATTGTCTCCCTTATATAGTAAAAATCAACGAGGCTAGACTTCACGAGCACATTCTAGCGTTGTATACAGATAGAATTCTCTAATATTACTTGATTCGATCATTCTACTTAGGTGAAGAAAGGCTATATGTTTCATAATCATTGTTGTTGTTGCGTTTGGAATTTTGTTTCCCTTGTATCTAAAGCTTGTTACTTGGTGTTTACTGCTGTTTTAAATTATACAATTTGTTTATGTTGCCGCAAACAAAACCTATGATGTCAATTAGTCGCGAAATTATTTTTTAAAGTAGTAATATTTAATTATTTAACATTCTTTTAAAGAAAAATAATGTCTTTTAACTGTTTTACAGCATGGATAGGAACGATTGATTTATATGCTCTATCATAGGAATGTCATTCATGTGATCGGTTTTCAAGACTATATCGTTTCAAGCTATAACATATATTCTGACGTTCAGGAATATATTTTGATTTATGCGTTGAGAATTTTCTGTTTCGAAACTTTCTTATCTGAATACGACGACGAATGAGATGTTATTAATGTTGATTTAGGGAAGAAAAATATAGCTTCAGAGGTGGCAGATCAAATTAAGTATTCCTTTTATTAGGGGTTTGTAAAATAATTTTACAAAACCCTACTAAAATCGCGACCTGTCTGTCCGTCCGTGTGTCACAGCAATTTTTCTCGCAAACGATGTAAGCTAGAAACATAAAATTTTGTACGTAGGTGTAAGGTGATGCCCTCTTCAAAAAATTAACTGCAGAAAAATAATTACAAAGTATTTAAGGGGTGGCCCCCGAACAAAAAATTTTCATCAAAGACAGCCGATAAGGGTATCCAAAGAAAATTTTTGAGGTCTTAAACTGGTATTTTTTGCTTCAGGGGCGCACAGGAAGGGTAAATACACGAAAAATTCGTGTCCCTCCCCCCTCGCGATTGGACACCTGTGATCTAAAAAATTTGAAAAAAAATTATGGAGGTGTTTATGAGTACAACAACAAATACCTTAGAAGTCAACATTCGCTCGAATTTCACATTTCCCCCAATAAAATCGTATCGACACCGTTACACTCAATGAAATCCGATATTTAAGTAGTCGTACAAAAGGTCCTAATACTCTGTCAGTTTGAAAAAAATCGGATCATATTCATGGAAGTAATAACCATTTGAAATTCCACCAATAACAACAACAATAACACACGAGCTTGGCATTTTATGGACTTTCCATCGATTCAGACACTGCAGTTTTGATTTGATCTTCTTTAAATTTTCAAATAAGATCAATAACATAAATATTTTTGGGGATTCATGATTTGAGTGATTTTTGTTTGTTTGCAATAAAATGGCGACCGTTGAAAATAGAGAAACAATGGATTTTCTTTTAAACGTGCACATCCCTTTGACATGTTTCTTAACTTTATTCGTTACCGGTGACTGCATTTCATAAGTTGGATAGAACACCCTTCTGACATGAGCGTAGTTCTGTCTACCAACTTGTTTTTTTTTTTTGAAAAGATGTCGATCCTTGCTTTATTGAGTGTGCAGACGCGTTTCCACTCTTTGAGTCATCTTGTATGTTTAAGGGATGTGTGAAAAAAACACATCTCTTAAATACTGAAGATGACTCAAAGGAGTTGACACGCGTCTGCTTACTCAATAAAACAAGGCACGATGGCTTTTCAAGAAAAAAGAGAGTTGGCCTGAAGATATCAAATAAACAAAATAATTGACTACATTGTTTATATCATAGACTACAATTTCTGCCAGAATTCTTTTCATAAGATATGTATGTCAACACTAAGATAACATCGCATTACTTAAAAATTTAGCTATATGTGGATTATAAAACAATCCTATGAACCAGAAACAATCAATGACATAAATACAAACAGGAATCTCGAGGACTTTTGGAAATTTCTTTATTTTGAATACAATATGTTGAAACTGCTTGACTACCACGTGATTCAATAAAAGCTTTCAAAAAAACAATATATAGTAGCAAACCATCACGGCCTCGGAAACACCGATTTGAGTAATTTTGATATGTTGGTAGAATACTATTAAAATTTCTCAATAGCTACAAGTATGCAATACTCAATAACTGCTGAAAAAACCATCTCTTTGTATATTGGAATCATTTTCTACAAGTGATCCATAGCGCAGCCGCAGGGACCTTTTCTACCGATCAGAGCACACGGGGGTTCGATACTGGCTCTGCACTCGAGTTTTATTTTGACTTTTCTGGTTGTACGTGATAAGAGATAGCCACAGGAAAGTTTGGCGAGAAAAAGACTTGTGGGTGCCGGTTTAAATGCCCTTAAGCCCGTATGTAAGCAAGATTTCGCGCCAAGGGTCAAGCGGCAACGTTTAAGGTGCGCGGAGAGGCATGTGACGTGGACTCAGGAGATGGTTTTGCTTTTATAGGTGGAGAAGTACTTCGAGTGGTAGAATATCAAAGTTTTGGATTGGCCTTTCATACAGCCCAGATTTGAATCCGATTGAATCTGTCTGAGCTTTACTGAAGCGCGAAGTAGCAAAGAGACGCTCTGATTCAATTGAGGGATTGAAGCGGTTATCAATTACCTGAGGGGCGATACTACCTACAACGTGGGAAAATTTATTAATCCCAATGAATAGACGATTTTAAATCTAATCAAGGCTGAAGATGGTCCAATTACGCCTAAATTTCGTGCAATTTAATCCTTCTCCTGCTTCCATCGATACTGATAAAGTAATTTTAGGATCTCATTGAGATCTTTCATATGATACCCCACTTGACCACCTTTGATGAAATTTTTTTAAGGTTCACTCCTCTGTATGGGAAAATTTTCATAACTTCTAAACTTTTCACAAAGTTACATGGCTATAGATTCCATAGTTTCGGAGAAAAGCTGCTGTGACGTACAGACAGACGGACAAAGGTACTAAAATACAAAACCCTAAAAATAAGAAAAAAACTTGTATTTTTTTCTGAATAATTGTTTTCTGGTGGTTAAATTGATCCTTTTCAGATTTTAATTACGTTTTTCCTTAAAATATCCTTAAAACACTATCCATCAAAGGGTTAATGGTTTGTGAGTTTTATATTTTGCTCCATAAAATCGGAATTGTACTCTTAAACTTCTTAAAATTTTACAATTTTGTATATTAACAAAAGACCACTATACCTGCAAATTTCATTGAAATCGAGTCATAATCAAGTGAGATATAGCTTTTTTAATTATATGATAACAATAATATGTAGTCAATAACTTTGTTTATTTGATATCCGCAGGCCAATCCTCTTTTTTCTTTAAAAGCCGTCGGGCCTTGCTTAGTTGTGTGAGCAGACGCGTTTCGACTACTTTGAGTCATCTTCAGTGTCTAAAGGATGTGTTGAAGGGAGCGACTTTATATAGTCGTAGGATGGGTAATTAGCGAATAGGTAATTAGCGGATGGGTAATTAGCGGATGGGTAATTAGCGGATGGGTAATTAGTGGATGGGTAATGAGGTCAGTAAGTAACTTACTCAATTATGCCACGTAGGGGGATGTTATGTTTTTGTTTTTTTGCTTGTTGGCTGTCCGTTTGTTCTGTTTCATCTCGTTTCCGTTTTCGTCTAAGAGTGTGGTCTAGGACTGAGAAAATTGCGTCGGAATTGGTAACAAGTTGTTCGTTGATAATGTCACCGTCTGTCTTTCTATGTTTATAAATTTCAAGCCTTTCTAGGATGTCAAGTCTTGGTCCTTTGTTTTGTTTGTGTAGCAATTTCATAGAGTTTGTCATAGCATCAGGCTCATGTGCGTGGTTTTGAAGGTGCGTCGCATAATTGGAGTCTGCCTTGTTGTATAAGAAAGATCGTAGGTGCTCTTTGTATCTTGTCGTTAGTTTTCGTGTTGTCCTTCCTATATATACCATGTCGCAGTCCTTGCATGTCAGTTTGTATATGCCGCTACACAAACAAAACAAAGGACCAAGACTTGACATCCTAGAAAGGCTTGAAATTTATAAACATAGAAAGACAGACGGTGACATTATCAACGAACAACTTGTTACCAATTCCGACGCAATTTTCTCAGTCCTAGACCACACTCTTAGACGAAAACGGAAACGAGATGAAACAGAACAAACGGACAGCCAACAAGCAAAAAAACAAAAACATAACATCCCCCTACGTGGCATAATTGAGTAAGTTACTTACTGACCTCATTACCCATCCACTAATTACCCATCCGCTAATTACCCATCCGCTAATTACCCATCCGCTAATTACCTATTCGCTAATTACCCATCCTACGACTATATAAAGTCGCTCCCTTCAACACATCCTTTAGACACTGAAGATGACTCAAAGTAGTCGAAACGCGTCTGCTCACACAACTAAGCAAGGCCCGACGGCTTTTAAAGAAAAAAAAAAAACAATAATATGTGGTGGTGGATAGTCTATATTTCAAATCAACCTTTTGCGGATTTTCATGAAAATTTCAGGAATAGTATGTCATTTGAAGTAGGTCGATCGGCCGAGTGTTCAGAAAATTTGTTTCAAATAAAACAAAATGGCGGCTGTTTTGTGTTTATGAAAGAAACTTTCAATCTTTTGTATATAGTTTAAAGATTTCTCATATGATCAACGGATTCATAATTCAAATCATTGACTCATGTCTTCAGAAAAGTTTTTTTTTTTGATTTCTTGGATGGTCACAAAGCCCTTCTGGTACTCGACTTATTATCCTTACTCTTACCTTCCATCTGAACTTCTTTACGCATGTAGCAAATTTTAAGTCCCAGATTCTAAAATTTCTTTCCGATTCTCCCCTCCCACTGGATTACTTTTGATGATAAAAATTTGTTAGTGGGTCACTTTAGTATATGAGAAGACTTCCCATTTAAAAATATCTGAAATTTTTCAAAGGGATGAGTCTCCTTTCATTAGACCACCACTTCGATAATTACTGCTTCTATAATATCTGAAAAAGTATGCCGTGGTATACAGATGGCCAAGTAGGAGACGTGAAACTTATACATAAATCCAAGTGCACACGATAGCCTAGGCCATTTTACGTGGTTTGAAAAACTTTTTTCCGGACGTTCAATTATTTTTCGGCGATGACGTCTTAAACAGCGTAAAAGTTCGGTGTGAGAATATTAACAATATTCGATAAAAAGAAAAAAAAATCAACATGAAATCTTATTCGATATTAAGAAACGACATATATTTTTGATTAAAAAAATAATATAATCAAAACATTATTACCGACAGCGAAATTGGATAGCGCAATCAAATAATAGATTAGAAAGGATTTGCATGTGAAAAACAATATCATTTTTGTACTATAATTTTCGTTGAGCTTTACCTTCAAACTTGATACCCACTTATTTAAATAACAAACTAAATATTATAGATTAACAAGATATACTAAAGTCTAGATTTGCTTTAAAGCTCACGATATAACATCATTCCTTCCTGACGAGTATACTTGACATGAACATTTAAACGGTTAATGGAGTGGGGTATATTGTAGGAAACAACAACAAGCCTTTATAGTAGCAACCTATAAAGACGCTGTTCAACCACAGCAAGAAGCCCTTATTGTTGCAAGCTTGAAGACTATTTAATTACTTGTGGATACTACATAGAGTAATGAAACTTCCTCTACTACTGCTTGTGGCGCGTGTTGTATCTTGCTCGGTATAGTACACCGGGTAAAAGACCAGCAACGATGGTGAATCCTCCGCTAACACAGCAATCGAGTTGGGGTTTTTCTAGTTGTTGTAGGAACTCTCGCCAGAGATGGAGAGCCCTTGCACGTGAACTCCGCCATTGGGACCTTAAGTCCGACACCAACTTCACCCGGATGCTTCGGTGCACAACAGGTGTCTCGTCGGGGACGAGGTAAGTTTCTGACAGCGTGCAGGGAACAGGAACGGTAAGTATAATGAAACAATAGATCTTCAGCCGTCGTGGCTGCGCCTTCTAATATTTTTGTTCTGCGCTCGATGTTTCTTCACCCTATGACCCGTATATGCTAAAAATGATTTGTAGTGGCACTTGGTATCAGGAGAAAGAACCTGCCCAATGACGCCGCTTATGCTAGCCTGCCATCGCATGCACACGTTCTTGGATAAAGTCATTTACACATATTAGTCATCTTCGGTTTTAAAAGTGAAATTTTTCAAAAATATCTATCTTTTTGGATGTTTTCAGTCACATCAATAACGACTATAGCTGAAAGCATTTTTGGATGAGGTTAAGATTTAAACCTAACTTTTTTTACCTCCATTCTCTACCACTCTCTCCATCACTCTCATGATCAGCTCTCAGAGATAAAAAAAATTCAATATAATACGACGCATTAAAAAAAAACTCTGAGTTACTGTCTCCTCAGTATCTCGCCGATAGGGTCAAAAATGCCTTAAGATACTGAGTTCATAAAAGCAGAACTACAGGTCCACGCTTCAATCAGTGCTCATTAAATTCTCCCTTAGTCTTTTTTTTAAATACCAAAAGTGAGTTTGCTTGCTTAACCATTTCTGGTAAATTGTTATATATAGGCAGAGCATCATTCGTTGCATCGTTCTTTAGACGATCCGTTCTGGCAAAAGGTATTACGAATTGATCTGCATTCCTCGCTTTCTCCATTATAATGATTTGACTAAAGGTTAATGATTTTACTAATTGGCTTTTACTGAAAAATATCCCTCATTCTTTCATTTGCGCCACATCCAATTACACCTCAGCAGCATGATTAATCATAACTGTATCTTACGAAGACTAGTTGTAATCGAAACGACCGTCGTGCTAAATAAATAAATTTTCTTGAAATTCTGAAAAAATGTTCCTTTGTAAGCTATGGATTTCCACCATGTAAAAGCCTCCAATCTTGAGCATTAATTTTCCCAAAATTATGTTTAATAGACCTATTAGTAGTGCAGTATTTAGTGCGCTCACCACCCAATGGTTCAAGGCTTTAGGTTGGCAACGAATTAGTTTCAATAGATCTTTTGCCGATTGTGAGCACACCCAGCTGTCATATGGGAACTGATTTAAGATCAGGTTATAATCACAGCACCATATCACCTCCTATAGTGCCATTAGGTAATGAGATAAGTCCCTCTAACAACAACAACAACAATTAAATTTGAGATAATTTGCGAATTGTAAATTTATATGAAAAATAACGTAATTTTGAACTTGATTTATATCCAAATTACCAAACGCCCAAAATTATATAATTTCCCAAAAAATTAAATTCTTTTCTCAGCAATTATCAATTCAAACTATCTCACATTGTAGCCGATCAAGGTTGAAAATAAATTGGATATACTAATTTAAATCTTCCAACTCAAAATCAGGTTTTCTAAATGCAAATTTTCATCCACTGGCTTAAAGTTTAATAGCGATATTAAATTTTAATACTAGGAATATCGCGATTAGTAAAATTAATAATAATTTTATTAATTTATTTGAGGCGAGCTCATACACAAAAATGTTTAATGTATCGCCTAGTTTACTTAGGATCGCTTTCTTTCCTTTTTATGTCAGAAGTGTTGTTGGGTCGGAGTGATAAAACTAACGTAATAGTTCATCCAAAAGTAGATACAATTATTGAATTATGGTTTTTCGTTCTCACTATCGGATGTAACATTCAAACACAAAATACATAATTTTATCAAACAATCCTTCCAGTTTTTTCAAGTATCCAAAAAATCCAACTCAACCAATAAAAAAGGTTCTGGTTAAAAGTAACGTTCTTCCTTTTGGTATAATTATCACCTTTCTGTTTCATTGTATAAAATCATTCACCTTTCACAAATACCCATGAAAACGAAAAAAACAAATAACTATTAATAGAACTGAAACAGTAGAGTGGTTTATTCTAGGAATTTGATAAAAATTCTTTGTCAACTTTTTTCTTATAGTGATGATGGTGTCATTCACGATATTAGCAAAATGTTTAATATTTCTTTAAGATAATAAAATAGTACCTTCTGTTCATATCTTTAAAAATTCAAAATGCAGGATAGACGCCAGTTTAAATAAAAACCACACAGAGTAAAGTATAATCTTTTATACTCAGAGCATATGATGTAAATGGCGAAAGACGAGATGAAGATAAAAATAAATGAAGAGAAATCAGTTATCTTTACTTTTAACCTTATCCTTTCTTAACTTTCTTAAGTATCACTACACAATTTGGAGAATACGCACAAAATTTCGTTTCATAGTTGTTTTTTTTATAAAAGATACACTATTGATTTAAAGCCGAATCTGGCAATCATAGTCGCACTCACTATTACACAATAATCATTTTTAAATCCTAACAATAAATTTACAATAACGATTGCAACTCTGATAAATACTTTTTTTATTTTTTAAACTGATTAGAGTATTAGCATATAATTTTCACAGCTTGCACAAGTAAAAAATTATCAACCCGCTTATAAAATCAAAAAGTTTACATCGAACGAAGCTTATCTAAAAACTGATGCGTTTACCAATCAATTCCACCATGCTAGCTGTTATAAATGTCGTCCAAAGATTCCAAGTGATTTCCATGTTCTTAGCGCTGAACAGCAAAAACGAGAATATTTGAGAATAATAAAGCAAAATGTTTTCGGACCCACATTCATTATCACATAAAAGATCTCAGAAACAGAAAGAGCATTCACTTGTTGAATTAAGAAACCGCTATCATTTCTTAATTCAACATATGAACATGAAATGATTCATAGCCTTCAGCTGGCATTTCAAAGTCAAAGATAGTACCAACATATTTTGATGACGTAGTTGGGCAGTATACTAACTAAACCAGTTATGACATTTTTTTTAATGTTTCTTTTTTTGCGTGCGACTGGCCGGTCATTTCGATATGTTGGTGGAATGGTTGATTTGGTTGGTAAATAACTCTATAACGATTTTCGGTGCTCAACGAATTATCTAGAAAATTTGCTGGACTTCTAGAATACTAAATAATGTCCTCAAGGAAAACGAGTTACGATGAAATGATATCTTAGATAAAACAAATAAATATTAGCAGAAAGAGTTATCTTAACAAAGCAATGTGTTGGTTTTGCATACGTGAGTAGTACAAATAATTCTTTCTTTTAATACTATTCTTATAATGGAATCATAATTGTGAAGCAGCTGCGGCGAAAAGATTCAATTTTAATGATAATTGCTTTAAAACAAAATACAGTTATTGCTGGAAGCAGCAAGATTTTCAAGCTCTTGTCTAGTTTCTTGTATGCAAATAGATCGTATAAATCAGAGAAATTAAAAGATGGTGAATATTTTTTTTTTTATTATCTGAAGAGTTTGTTGCTTTTCTGGTCGTACAATATGCAATCAAGAAAAGAGTACTTTTTTTCTTATATTTTCTATCCTTCCACATTCATTAATACTGCAGAACTTTACAAAAATAATTTGACGCCAAAATTTGCATTGGTCTCAAGGCTCCCTGGAATTATGGGCAAAGGTTGATTTGAAAGGAACCACAGATTTCTCGTAGGCCATTCATTACTAAATTCGCTGTTTTAACTATACGCAAATCATAAAAATTGTTTCAAAGAAAATACGTAAAATTTACTTATATTGCTTTTTAAAATGCTGACCTTTTGTAATCGTATTTCCGATTGAAGATATTAACATTATACATCTTCTCTTAAGTTTTGATGAAGTAAGGTGTACTGTCTGGACCAACAGGGGCGCATATCAGAAAAACATATACTACAGCTCTTGTGATTGTAGAAAGTAAAATGGCAAATACTTCGTTCATGCTTTTGAAATAACCAGGACCTGTCAGATTGAATGAATTGGTCGCAATCATTCTACAATCCACAGCTTGATGCTGCAAAGTAGATTCAAGACCTATTTTGGACAGACCTATTCAAGATCTTTTTGACACTCTATTGAATAGGTATTGGAATAGAGTCTATTCCAATACCTCGGTTAACAAATTTTTAAGGAGCAAGTCCCTGTTAAAGCTATGAAATTCTTTATTCAAAACTTTTTAAAGGAGTCATCATTTTTGATCTGTTTGCAAAATAGCTTATTGTACATATACATAGCTTTGGAGGAAAATTGTTATATATTAATGTATGACTCACAAAATGAAAAAATTTAACAGATTCTTGATATATTTTCTTGTGAACACGAATTCCCATAAAGCTATTCTAATTTTAAATCTCAAATTAAAGTAATTTTTGCCGTTCAAATATATTACTAATACTATAATTGTCTACTATTCCTTCACTGTGTGTTCGATCTTTGCGAAAAGATTTGCTCCCAAAAATATGTATTTATTTACGTACGTGAAATAATGAATTTTTCTTTAAGCTACATTAAATATTGATATTTTAATCTTTGTTTCCACATTTGCGTTATGTCTTGTCAGGAATGATTATGCAAGAAGTACGGTATTATCAATTGTTAGCTGTTAATACTTCAAATCAATCAAATGAACTCACAAAGCGCTAAGATTTACTATCATTAAACTTACTTAAAATATTAGCTAAGGTTTGTTTTTGTTATCAGTTTTATAAGTGAAGAGCTTTCTTTGTCAAATATTGTATTTTTACAATTTATACAGGAAGCTCGTGGTATGCACTTTCCGGTTAATTTTTATGTAGATTGGATAGTGCTTTCTGAATAACAAAAACAGTCAATTAATTACATGAACCGATTATATTAGTATAAGTACTAAAAAAATTATCTGGGAGTGTAAACAATTTGGTAAAATTAATGTGTATGTGACAGCAAGCAACTTGCACTTTTACTTAAAAAATTAATAGCCGGCCATAAATTAACTATATTTGGCTTTATATATTTGTGTATAACCGGCAAAACGAACAACGGCTTTTCAAGACAAAAAATTGACTATATTTATTTCAAAATTATACTGCAAAGAATATTGAAGTTTCAAAAGCGTGTTCGCCATTCAATTTTTCATTTTTATCTAATAAGTGCTATGCAAATTAAGCAGATAATGGAAAAGAGACAAAGCGTAGACAGCTACATGTTCGTGCCTGAACCTCGTATCAGTATAGCAAGTAACCACGACACAAATGCAAATGTAGTTCTTTTTTTCGTGGTTGACGAATAATAGATTCCGGTCGATCAATTGGCCTGGGCAAAAATTAAAGGCACTAGCCAGCGGATTCGATATTTAGGTTTAGTGATAGTAATTTGCGTCTCATTGGCGTGAGACTGATAGGTAAAACTGCCCCTCAGTGGGGTGGTTAGTGGAATTAATAGGTGGGGAAGGGTTAGTACTATGTTTTGAGGATGATTGATAGTGACCCAATTTAAGTATTGTAAAATATTTATAGCGTAATTTTAATCGACCGACCATCGCAGTGACGTACAGTAGTTTCTTAAGATTTATTAACATGTAATTAATTCGAATTTATATCGTATATATCTGAAGGGAGTAACCTCTTTCCATTTGTAAATAGGGTAATTTAGGCTATTTTGGTGTTATTGTTGTTTGATAAAAGATTCTTGAAAGTAAATTGTTAGATGCTATTACAATTAATACTTGCGAATGTCGGATTTCGTGACGATCCCAATTCCCAATTGTGCAAGTATTACAGTTGCATTCGGATACAATTGCGATGGTTGCTGGATTTGAATTGGGCGTTCTGGCGGGGCCTAGGGGTCCCGGCTCAGCCGTGGAGACGGGGTAGGTTTGGCGCCACCCGTAAACCCTTGATTTACCCCCAGAGCCGCTGACGAACTTGGGCTCCCCGGAACGTAACACCTAAACGTGCACGGAACCTAAACTACCTTTGGCACAAAAGAGAAAACGGAACCTAACACCACCTTGTCGCACAAAGGACTCCAAGACACTTTGCGCATAAAATAAGAAAGAAACTAACACGACGCGATGGAGCCGAAAACACTACTACTAATTTCACTAGAAGATCCCAAGGATCCCAGCACTCTTGTTGCGTTTTTGACGCGGCAAGTCGGCGCGACCACTCCAAGAGTGATTACACTGGCTGACACTCTGAAAATTTTCTACAACCAAAAAGCTAGTATTGGGCACAACATTAAGGCTCCCGGGGGAATTTCTGGTCGAGGACAACAGCCCAAGTGATCCACATTTGTTCAGTGAAAACAATCAGGCCTAAACTTACTGCCCAGAAAAACACTCCGGTTTGTTCACAAGGACCTCAGGACGTGTACACACGTGTTTCTTAGAGCTGACACAGTCTGACGGCAACCATACACAGGCCCACATCGAATAATTAACAGAATCTCAAACACAAATTTCACCATCGACGTGAACGGCAAACAGTTAAACGTTTCGACGGAACGCCTCAAACTAGCATTCCTTGTTAACCAGGATCCTGGTAATGATAGCCCAGCGTCACAAGTGCAGTCACCACAGCAGATATCACCATCTGCAAACTTCGACAATTCTCTTCCATCAGAGGCTCCTTGTCCGGCCACAGTTTCAAGCAAAATCTTCACGCCACTTCTTTCGCAAACTCCCACAATGATCGCAAGAGCACATCATGTTGAAAACAACCCCGTAAATCAGCCACATCCTACTCAACCATGTAATTGCCGAGTCAGCTGGGAGGCAAACGTCAGGAACCCTTCACACCAGCCGGACTTACCCACCAGCCAAACGTCATCGTAATCGGAATTTGCAATTATTAGGAGGGGAGCCGTGCAGCGACCGGGCGCAGCCTCGAACTTATCCGCCTGCCAGATGTAGCAACCGGGCCCAAAATAAAACAGATCTTCCCATTAGACTGGAAGATCGAGTATCGAAGCCGAATGAGTCGAACGAGTATCGAAGCCGAACGAGCGAAGCGAGGAAAAAGCACGAGTCTCATTCTGAAAGAAGACAGCGTCACGACAACATCGAATCATTGTTACTTGTGGATATTCCAGGCGAATAAAGGTTATAATTAATTAATAGATGAAACGTTGTTGTCGTTATTTGTAGGACGACGTAGCGCCAACAGTTTCTTTGTATTTATTTATTTATTCCATCTTACAGACTAAATCATCCAATAACAAAATGGAACGCAAAGAATAAATACAGCAATATTTAAATGAAAAAAATAATAAAATGTAGATAATTGAAGTTAAACTAGTAGTAAGTCTCTTCGTTTTTTCTTAAATGCTATACAAGAAGAGGGGAAAGGACCAAGCTCGAGATTATTATGATTTCGTACGGTTCTTAAAATTGGCGAATGGAAATATAAATCAGTTTTAGCATATGGGATAGCGAAATAAGAATTCATCCGAGATGAACGAGATGTTTGTCGGAAACGCAGCTCAGAAAAAATATTTAACGGGACTTGATGGTAGCAGAGTTTATACAAAACAAGATGGGTAAACAGACCTACGCTCATGTCAGAAGGGTTTTGTTCTCAACTTCTCAGAAATGCAGTCACCAGCAACGAATAAAGTCAATAAATATGTCAAAGAGATGTGCACGTTTAAAAAAAAAATCCATTGTTTTTCTATTTTCAACGGGCGCCATTTTGTTGCAAACCAACAAAAATCACTCAAATCATGAACTCCTTAAAAATATTAATGTTATTGCCCTTATTTGAAAATTTCAAGTAGATCAAATCAAAACTGCAGTGACTGATTCGATAGAAAGTCCGTAAAATACCAAAATCATGTGTTATTGTTGTTGTAATTGGAGAAATTTCAAATGGCTATAACTTCCGTGTTTATCATTCGATATTCATCAAACTTATATAGTTTAAGGACCTTTTGTAGGACGACTTAAACAGTTTGAGTTGAGTTTTAGTTTGAGAGTTGACCTTTATAGGACTACTTAAATATTTCGTTCAGTTTAAAGGTTCCTATACGATTTTATTGGGAAAAATGTGAAATTCGAATATCATACTATTATTAACAAAGTTGAGCGAATTTTGACTTCTAAGGTATTTGTTGTTTTTGTACTCATAAACACCTGCACCTCTAATTTTTTTCAGATTTTTCGGATCACAGGTGTCCAATCGCGAGGGGGGGGAACACAAATTTTTCGTGTGTTTCCCCTCGCTGTGCGCCCCTCGAAGCAAACTTTGCCAAACTAAGACCTGTTTTGATAAGTTCTTATCAAGACCTTTCATTTGATACCCATATCGGCTACCTTTGATGAGATAGGAATATCGAGGGGACCAGATAACAGAACAGTATTCAAGCAAAGGGCGAACAAAACAAACAAATAGGCGGATAGAAGAAGAGATGCTATTGAATTTATGTACATGTCTAAGGATAAACCCGGAAACTCTAGACGCCTTAGTAATCACATTTAAAATATGTGCATCAAATTTGAGTTTTGGATCAAAAGTTACTCCAAGGTTTTATGACTGAACACTTCAGAGAGCAAATTATCATGTAATATACAATTAAAATTCATAGGAGATCCCTTGAGAGAAAAAGTAATTTTATGACATTTAGTAGTGTTAAGACATAAATAGTTTCAAGCACACCATTTATTTAGAGCATTCAAATCAGTTTGGAGGCAGGAAAGTAAAGAAATAGGGCGATAATTGGAAACTGACGTAGGATCACCACTTTTAAAAAAAGGTACAATATTAGCTATTTTCCAAGGGTTAGGGAATGTACCAGTACTCAAACTTAGATTGAAGAGGAGAGATAAAGAAAAACTAAGCGATGAGGCTAATGACTTTACAAATATGTTTGGCAAACCATCCGGCCCAGGGCTGATATTAGGATCAAGAGCATTGATCAAAGATTCGACTTCAGATGCATCTGTATAAATCAAGGAAATTGGGAAGGGAAGATGATTAGGTAAGACAACAGGATGCACAGCTGCAGCGGAAGAAGAAAAAGTCGAAGAGAAAAATTGGGCAAATGAGTCAGTAACTTCTTGAGGAGAAGAAACCTCTGCACTATTCCAACGGACGTTACTAGGACTGGAAGAAGAGGATTTCAGCGACCTTATATAAGACCAAAAAGACTTTGTATTTTTAGCTACAAGAGAGCTATCCAGACTACTGAAATAAGTCTTCAGAGAATATTTGATCTCTTTTTTTTCGAAATAGCGCGCAGCCTGCTAAAATTAGATCTTGCTTCAATAGTGCCGAGTGTGTAAAAGACACGATGTGCCTTATCTTTTACTCGTGGGGCACTAAGCACTCGCTTTGTAAACCAAGGCTTTTGATGTGCTTTACGGGATGTCTGAAGATGCGTAAAACAGCGAATAAGATTATAAATATATATGTAAAATTTATCCAAAGCAGCCCCACAATTTAGGCCTCTAAAGAAATCTAGCCAGTTGACTGAAAGTAATTCTGTATTAATAACTTCATAGTTAGCTTTAAAAAAGTTAAGTTTTGGAGTAGGATGAGGTTTGTTAAATTTAATTTCATCGAATATAAGATCTATAGATAAAGGAGGATGGTGCCGATCAGGAGGAACATACGAATGTACGGTTGAGATACAGATAAGTTGCTAACTGGAACATTTGATAGAACAAGATCAAGGAGACGACCGTTAGGATTGCAGATATGATTAAATTGAGAAAAGGAACAATGAGATAGGAAAGATGACAGGGTTATAGAAAAAGGGTCAACTGGCGAGAAAGAAGGAGTAGGATAATTTTTCCACTCTATGTATGGTAAGTTAAAATCCCCGCAAACCAATATTTTGGTGTGAGGGTGTCGCAAAACTAGATAAGAGGATAGACCATCAAAAAACGTCTCATAAACAGTTAACAATTCACCGTTAACTAGACTAGAATATAAATAGACAAAATCAAGAACTCTGTATTATGAGGGAGAGAAATTTTGATAATAACACATTCTAAAGTATGAGAAAAACAGAAATCAGAACAAGGAGAACTAGGTAGAGTTTTGCTAACTGCAACCAAAACTCCACCACCATCAGCCTTATTAGTAGCAATCAGGTCGCGGTCACATCTATATACAATATGATCAGGAAACATTTCACTGCTCAAAATGTTTCCATTCAGCCAGGTCTCGGAGAAGCAAATAATAGAATCATTACTAACTTGATAGGAGATAAAGAGTTCCTCAAGGTTGGTCGTTAAACCTCATACATTTTGGTAAAATATAGAGATACAAATTTTATTAGGAGAAGAGAAGTTACTTTGAACAGTATTAAGGTTTAAAAGAGATTGATTCATTGAGGTTTAAAGAGGATACAGTGCAATAAACATTATGATTATCAGAATACATATTCATCAAGATTACTTGTGACTAGAGCTTTGGGATTTCGTTTATTGCCCGACGAAAATTTCTTCGTCTCAATTCAAACGGCTTAACAAGTACACCAGCAGGCCAGTAATTCGAATTCAGGACCATATCAGTATTTGCAGAAATAACCAAAAACTTTAACGGATGATCCAAACTTTTTGTTGACATAACGCTTTAGGTCTTCAATAGAAGTTTCGTATGCCATTCTAGATATGAAGATATTCTTCAAAGGTATAGAAGCACGAATGACAGGAGAATCGAGATCTGTTGAGGGAACGAGGTCACTCGATTTCTGATGTTGAATTGGCGGTGGTATTTTCTTTGGAATCGCTCCCCGGCTGTTGGACGAAGAACCAGGTGGGCTGATGATAAGTAAATCAGATTGTTGATTAATGGGAAGCGGCCTAAACAGCGAGTTGCTCTTAGTGACGATTGATTGACCAGGTTCCAATATTTCTACATAATTGCAGCAATCCGGCTGTAGTACGAACGCTGGCTGTACCTGCATATCTTGTTGAACAGCTAGTGAAGTATAAGGTACATTTAAATTGTCAGCTTCCGAAACCGTTGATTGTTGGTTGATAGATAGCGGCTTCAACAACGACTTACTTCTAGTAACAATTGAGAGACTAGATTCAATAATTTCTGCAGAATTGTGGTAATCTGGCTGCAATACTAACGCTAGTTGATGCTGCATATCATGTTGAGAATTTACGTTCAGGCTGTCACTTAAGGGCAAGGTGGATAGTTCTCCTTGAGAGGAGACATTGCATGATTTTACCTGCGGTTTACTTTTAGTCAGTATTGGTGAAGCTGGATCCGACACTGAACGCACAGCCGTTTCGATCGAGCTAGATGATGGATTGGAAGATGAGGAATCCGCAAATTGTAACAAGGAGTCGACTTCAGAACAAGCAGAAGAGCACTTGCCTAGCAGGGATTTTAGCTCGTCGGTTAGTGGACGGAGGTGATCATCTTCCTTGCAGTGTGGAGTCGAGAGACATACGCAGATACTGAGTAGCGTCTACATGTTGCACAGTACCAATGAACTCCATTGTCCACTTTGTTGATAAGATCTGCCGCAGTGCCCTTCAGGTTGACGCACGCCACGTGGAAAGGAAGTTCACAGAATCCAAAACACACAATCATGGGGGATTTAGTAGTAGTAGTTTGTGGACTATTTTTTCAATCTCTGATGCTTTAAGAGGATTGTTGGTTATAGGCTTGATGGGGAGTTCGCAGTTTTCTACAGTTGGGAACACATTTTGTTTCGGTTGGTTGCTTTTTGGTTGGTTTTCTCCCGAGTGGCCACCACTTGAGCATATGAGTGTTTCATTAAAACATTCCTGACATCTCCTACCGGTTTCCTTTTATTCGTGAACTTGTCCTTCTTCAATTGAGGAAATTCCATTTGAGCTATGTCTTCAAGGTCAAACCCTTCGTATCTGTTTTTATTTATAATCGAATGTGCTTCGCTATTGGGTACATTTAATATGGAGCTGACTTTTCCTTCATGCTTATATTTAACCCATTTGGGGTATGATTGGTCCGTAGCTACATGATCTTTGCTGTTGCATAGCAACATTTTCTGTCGGTGCATGTTCCGTTGCATTCGGTTGAGCTGCATTTCAGGCATCTCGGAGTCTTCTCTTTGCAGATAGTAGTGGAATGTTTTAACCTGCCGCAGTTTCTACACTGTCTGGGTCGGAATATAAAATATTCGACTTTAGCATAACAATTTTTTGAAAGTCTAGGAGGATATCTTGACTAATTTTGTGGGAATAAAGTTGTCCACCTTTTCGGGATCTCTTGTAGCGTTGATTAACTTAATGTTCTTCAGTAGTAATCCCATCTTGTTGCAGGGCCTAGCTATTTCAACTAGCTCCTTCAGGTCAAAGTCTAATTCGACATCTCGAATTACACCATACCCACAGGTGAAACTGCCTGAAATGAAAACATTTATGTTTTTTCCCTCAGGACTATTTTCTGTCGCATTATTGGCTTGCTTAGGTGTATCAAAGAAAACTTTGAGTCAGTCCGTTTTGTTTTACATTTATAACATTGCATTCGTAGCCGTTAACCTGACGGGTCGACCGTTGATTTGCCATTCCATGATAACGGGAAATATGTTTTCATTGGAATCTATTTGTTTGATTTACCTTGTACAGGTGGGACTGGCTTTTCTTTCGTTGGGCAGATTTACCTCATTATTGATGGGCACGATATTTTTTTGCCATTGACACAGGTGGTGTAAGTTTGAAGGTTAGATCGATCATAGTGGTGTTGAATTTAAAGTCCTTTTTCTCCTTTGCTTGGGACTCTTTGGTGTCCAGTATTTGTCCTTCTTCTTTTTCTTCATTTGCGTTGATTTCACTGTCACTGACACTAAATACATTTCTTATTCCCGAGTCAGGAGGGCGGTCCTCCGCAAGTGTTTGTTTTCACCAAATTATTACACACTAAATCACACCAGATTCACAAAATGAATGAATTAAGAGAGAGAGAGAGACAATGGTACTCACCTGTCTCTCTTCGACATTGAGGGCAAGCACTTCAGAAACACTGATGTTATTCCGAAAGGTCCGATTTCTTCGGATTTAGCTTCATCAAACTGCGTTTTATGTAAAATGAAAATGGCGATAAAAACACCTCCAAGAAAACCACTGTGATCTAAGCAGGGATGTGACCTCTAGGGCGTCTGGAATAGTAGTGCTCCAACAATTTTACTCGCCAATCTGACGTTCAATCCATCAGCGCTTGAAATTCTCTGTTTCTTGACATGGTTTGTTCAGTTTTTCTGTTTTAGATGAATTTCCTTTTCCAGTAATCTTCTCTTGCTTATTTGGTTTGATGTATTTGCTTTAGTTTTTGCGAAAAACCTTTAGTTTTCCCATTTCTTCTTATAATTGTTGGACAATTACATTTAATGAGCCGATTTCGTTCTTCGGCTTGTCGTTTCTTGCTTCAGAATTTCGCATAGTTTCTCTTCAATGATTTTTCTTTTCAACCGTGCCTCAATTTCGTATACTTTGGAACGTGCCGCTTCAACGTACGTTCTCCCATTGAAAGTAATTTTGCTTCATGCGTTGGGTGGTCAAGCCATCCGTGCGTTTCCAGCAAACCGCCTTTTCTTGTTTTTCTTGACGATGCAACCACAAATTATAGAAATCCATGATTATATTCAACGATGAAATAATTGTAACAATGTAACGAACAATAAATAAACTTTTTCCAAATTATTTAATTTTTAAAATTAATGACTGGAGCAAAACCTGAATACTGTAAATGCAGTAAAACAAAATATATTTTAGTGCACCACTAGCAAGAACTACTTCGTTTAATTTTAAAAGCTCTGTTGCATTCAAGATATTTCTAAATAAACTTATCAAGTAAAATCAAAAAATTTTTTTTCAAAAATGATTTAAAACATAAGGATTACGGCGTGTAAGGAATCTCTTTAAAATATCAGCAGTTGAGCTTTGAAAGAAGTCAAAATTACGCTGTACGAGTATATCTGTTATATAATTAATAAATCGCATTGAAGTGATAAAGCATAGAAGAAAAGATGTTTACATTTACTCCGATCTGTTCATATTGTACATAAAGGAACTCATTGATTTTATTTTAGAATATCGAAGTAAACTTTCTACAAAATTTTTCACGCGCAAAAATTGGCGAATAGATATCACAGGCAGTGTGTAATGCGCACGAAAATAGTATTCCGCGAATTGAACAGCATGTGCTCTCAATTGTGTTTACTGCGCTCACACAAAACCATAAACGCAAGTCACTCCTACTGAACTATTTTTCTAGGTGCCTATATCAGTCCAATTTTTTTAACTGGCATAAACCGATTAACTACACTACCTTGTGTGGTCTAAATTGTCGTTACTTCGTACGTTACCGCAGACAGCCTTGAGCCGATATTACGGTGCACCCTGCACACGAATTTCAATGCACTTGCAAGTTGCAACGCACTCCCGGACCGTCTACCATACAGAATCAAAACAATTTCTTACTAAGGCCACAAACGACCATATGATTGTCAAACAGATGTTCTCGCACTGATAACGATTACGCGGCTACCGATATCGTTAAAAACTTTGTTCCACGCAATAACTACCGAAACAAGCTCTTTTACTATCTACTAAATACTAGTTAGCAAGCTTGCCGATGTTCCGCAGTGAATCAACTGCTATGTTATCACAACTCGAGCGCAACTGGACAAAGAAATCGAAAATAAACTTAGTGGCATTGGGAATGCCGATTCCATATTGGCGCCGTCATATTGTTTTGCACTCCGCCCAGAGAAGGCTTGTGGCTGAACGCTGATGACGAATTTCCAAGTCTCTCGAGTAGTTTTCTCAAGTATTATACAATTATCATGGCAGACAGCGCTGACATATTTGCGTTCGCATGCAGGCCCGCTAGTAATTGTGACGCTCAGCTTGCCGCGTGCAAAAGCACAATATACGGTATTGTTTTCAAGAGCAAAAAGTCAAGATATATAAACAGAAACTATTCGATAAGGCAATTATCGCCACTATAGGATTTACATGCTTTACTCACAATTGATAACATACCGTTTGGAAAGTTGGTTATTGGGCACTGCAGAAGGTTGTTTAACATGTGTTCACGATCGAACTGCATGAAATTTTATACAGTGTACACTATGGAACCGAACACAATTATGGGCAGTCGTATTTACGGAAAGCAATGCGAGTACTTATGCAAATTAGCTTCCACCACTCTACTTGGCGAAACACGACGTTTTACGTTTCCGTCTTAAGAAGTGCCAATTGTTTGGTATGCGAGTTTTGACAGCCGACAGTTGGAAAATTGGAAAATAAGTAGTCCAATTTCAATGTTCCATATTTACGAGCAATTTGGTCGAGACGGAAACGATATTCCTTTAACATAGAACATACTACTCGGGGATTTCCCGGGGACTAATAAAAAATAATGGAAGTTACATTTTTTTCAGACTATTTCTTATTAATATAAACATGTTCCATAATTTTAAGTGAAAATCAAACTATATTCGATTCAATTAGTTTGAAAATATTATAGTTGAATCAGATCAATCAGATTTTTTTGCTATGTTTTATTGCTATCATATATTATCCTATCAACAAAAAACAGGAATTGAAGGTTGATGCATTTGTTGTGTTTGGGTTAATTATTTGGTATGGTAAGTTTATGCTCGAAAATAATTCTAAGACAGTTCAAAGTCAAAATTAATGCATCCGTGCTGGAAAAGTTCTTGATATCAGCCTATAGGTAATTATAGTACAAGAGTCTCATTAAATTAAAAGAGAGACAAGGGATGTGCTACCATCGCCTCTATAATTTTTCTGAAAAATGTATTTAGGGGAAATTCATGTTAACTCTTGTTTATTGAGATATTTGAACGTGAAAATTTATAGTTCTAATTAACCTGCATAGGTCGCACGGATTACAACAGTAATCACCTGTAAAATAATTAGGATTTTCTGAAAAATCATTAGTGCTAATCATTTGACCTGTTTAATACTTAAAGTTGAATGTCTAAAGGATGCATTCTATTCAGTGCAAGTGCCAGTTGCACATAAGTTCTGTGTCAAGAGTAAAGAGCGTGGATTATTATTATACTCCATGCGATCAATGGCGTGAGTATTTTTGTGCAACAATTTTATTTTCCTTTTAGTTGTTACATATTTACAACGAAAAAATCAATGAGGTCTTCGCATATGTTATTAATATCTATAATGTAATTGTTTTTCAAGAAAAAATCATGGATGAACAACGTGTAAGTCTAATCAAAGCTTGCCTTCATGAAGGTGGGATAGCGACGACAATTTTGAAGACGATGTGAGCTCATACGACGAAGATGACGTTTTAGAGGAGCAGGACCCCTTCCTCCTCGGAAGGTGACACAGAGCATGGAAGCGATGAATATTTATACCACACGCTGATCTTAATACATTACATTGAATAGGGGAAGGAATCGCAGTGAACATTTTGTTTTTGTGCCTCCTGGTTCTAAAAGAGTAGGGCAGAGGAAAGTTGCTGCGGTGGAATTGCTTATCTCTGTTTTTGGATGACGAAATTATTGAATTAATTGTTAAATATACCAACATAGTGCTTATCCAAGATACGAGTACGTGAACAAGGGAGAGAGATTCAAAGTTAACTGATTGATTCAAATTAGGCAAAACCAGCTGTGATAGAATAATTGAACTCAGGAATCACACAGGGATCGATGCAATCTATTTCCTGATGTGTGTGAATCGATTCAAATTTCTTCTCAGAAATCTATGATTCGATGATATCTGCAACTACTCAAATCGTGCTATTTTTGATGTTAGCTCCTGTACGAGAAATGTTTGAGTTTTTCGTTGCCAAACTTCAGCAGTACTTCAATCCAAGTGCAATAATGACTTTGGGTGAATAGCTTCTGGCTTCTAGAGGACGCTGTTCATTCAGGCAATATATTCCGAGCAAATTCTCTAAGTATGACATAAAAATATTTGCTCTTGTCAATATTCATTACCCATATACGTACAATCTAGAGATTTATGCCGGCCAGCAGCCTTAAGTCCTCACCATTTGAGTAATGAACGCACTGATGTATTGATGCGAGTAGCTCGACCAATCCTAGGAAGCAATCGCAACATTACAATGGATAATTGGTTTTCATCACTTCAGGTAGCAAAACCACTTTTTGAGAAAAAAACTACTATGGTTGGAACCGTCTGAAACGATAAGCGGGAAGTTCCGAAAGAATTTCGAACAGCAAGAGGAATCCAATCTATTCCTCAAAATTTGGGTTTCACAAACCTTGTCTTATATACTGAAGCCAAATAAAGTAGTGATCGTTACGTCCACAAAGCATAATGATTGGAAGATTGATAGCACGACAGGAGATTGCCAAATGCCCGGAATGATCACTTACTATAATCGTACGGAGAATGGAGTAGACTTGGTGGATAAAATATGCTCACCCTATGACTTGCCCAGAAATTCGAGACGTTGACCAATGACAGCTTTTTCGACTTACTCAATCTATTATTCATCAATTTAATTTGTTTGATACAGGCAAATTTTATTTATATTGGGTATTAAGGTATCGATACTAGGTTTATACTGGGTTTCAGAACGTTATTTACTAGGTTTTATGTAATATACTAGGTTTGTATGCCACATGTCTATCTAGGCTACTACAATGAAATAAATCAAGTAGCAAAACAAAGTTTCCCGTAATATATAAATTCCAGTTTTACTTACAAAATGGTGTATCATATAACAATCTAATAAAAAAAATATCCTTTCAAAAACTAGTTTGATATATCAAATTTGGTTTATGGATATGAATTGACGGTCAAAGTATAAAATAGAGAAACATATTTCTAGACCAAATAAACCTTTTTAGCACTCTTAAGTATTTCATATAAACAAAAAGTACTAATTTTTTTTCAATGAAAACAAACATTAAATCATAATTTACTTTATCATATAATGTAGATCCTGATAATGTAATAATTTTTCTTGATTGCTTCGCTCGTAATTTCCCGAAGGAAATCTAAACCAACCTCACATCGGTTAGAAACGTGAAGTCTTGAGGTGCATCAACAACTGTGCCGCTTAAGGCCTACATGATTGTGTAGCGACAGTCTACTGCTAGGTGGCTGCTTGTTGGGCCAGCCAGCTCGGAGAGGATTTTCAATCAAGGTATTACGTGATTAGACTACGTTCAAATACAATCTTTTAACCATCGATTCAAATTGCCCGTTTAAAACGCATTCAAAAATTTTTCAAAGAAAAATTCTGATTTTACTCTACCGCAGAATTTTGAGGCTTCCGACAACTCAAGAAGAACAAACATCGAACTCATGTGTTCCCAATTTACATGTCGATGCGGTGCCAGATATAAGCTACTCTAATCTTAACCGAAATATTCTACGCTATATTCAAATGGCCAAACTACAAGCTAGGGCATCGTGTAACCAAGCCAAAAGCCCGAACCAGTTAATCACAGATTACCGAAAAACCTGCCCACTCAAGAATATACTCACCTTCCGCTTCGGTTTTGCTGAAATTCTAATCTACTTAAAAGAAAGAGGTTATCTGAGTTAGCACTCCATATTCATTTATTTATCAATTTGAGGTTTTTTATTTTTGCTTATATTGATTACAATATTTATGGGTTATGGACATTTAAATTCTTGCAAAGTTTCTACTATTTGAGATTTTTGTGACATTTGAAAAATCATTTGATTTTACTTTTACATACAATTGGCCAACTGTGCAAATTGTTTTTTTAAATATATGTTGTATATACCATAATATATTAAATAATATTTCTCTACAAGTCTCTAGTCACAAAAGAAACGTGAAAGTAACAAAAAATTCTTTAGAAAAATCATACCCACAAATATGTTATCAATTTTACTTTTTTGATAAACGCTTTTATGTGAAGCAATTTTTCTAAAACTCGTACTATAAAATTCATGAAATTGTTTGATATTGTCGCGTGTTATGGTTCGCGGCCAATAATTTTATTGTTCCGGGAAAGTGAAAATGCAATGTCTTTTAAATTACGTCAAAAGAGTTTATTTGCACAACTATTAATTTCACTATTTCACAAAAATTAATTAAAATGTTATTCACTTGTCCATAAATTCGTATTACAATTATCTTCACTAACAATCACTTCACTCACTTCACTTATCAATCAATATCACGTTTACTTTGCACTCCACTCTATCACAGTTTTACTAACGTGGTTGTAATAATTTCCCCATTCATTCAGCTTGCCCTTATATAGGGTCTCTAGCCATTCAATCCATTTCTCGTACATTGGCGGATGTTCTGACGAGAGCTACCTGGAATATTCGAGCAATCCTGAATGGGCGTAGTAACGTCACTTTCAGATATTGATCATGCTTGGTGGGTTCTTGTGCTTTCACGTACATTCATTTGTTGATCATGAGGTTCTTAATGGTTGTGAAAACAATTGCGACAGTAGCTCGCAGAATTATTTGTAACAATATTTTCATTCGTTAATGTGATCATGTAGTCCACGTTGCTTAGCGGTTAGAGCACTAAGCCCGTAAGCTGAAGGTCTCTGGTTCAAGTTTCGTTGGCGTCAACGAGATTTAGTTCTAGTGATTCTTCGGAAGGATTATAAGCCTGTTCAGTTATGGTACGTGCTGGTTTAAAATCAGAACGTATCACAGCTGGGTGGACGTGATAATGATCATATCACCTTGTGGAGTGCCGATACATTAGATCATGACAATGGGAGACTCTAACTATCTCTAAGCAAAGGCCCGAAAGGGGCTGTAGAGCTACGAAGAAGAAGAAGAACGTGATCATTTTCTACTACTCCCATTATAGGGAATTAGTCCTTATATCGAGTTTTTGTTTTGTTGTTTTGGTTCTTCACTAATTAAGATTAGTTTTCTCTTATCTACTATACAAATTGAACTAAATGTTACTGAAAGCCTTCTCATTGGAACCAATTACGATAAATATAAGTGGTGGTTTCGATTCTTTAGTTTTAAATTATCTAGATAATTATTGATTCGCGCATTCATTGTTCGATCAACTTGAATCAAGCTGACCCCACGGTGTGTATGCAAAGTGTCCATAGCAAGTTGACACAACTTCCAGTGGAGATGCTACAGTGAGTAGTAATTTATAGATTGTCTATTTTTATTCGAAATGCACAAGTTGAACTAGCGGTGTAGAGATTAATGGTGCAGAAACTCCACTTCATGACTCCTACAGAATAACGGAATACAGAATAGCTAGTAATAACGGATACAATAGCTAGTAATAACGGATACAAGCAACGTTACATTGCCAAATGTATTATACAGTATCAACAAAAAGTCTTTGGACGTGACAATGGACTGTCCCCTACAGATCAACAAGTCCGGACACAACTTAGTCTACTCTGAGGTAGCTGCTGGCTAGCTAGCTAGTTCGAAGAGGAGTTCGGTCACAGGTCTTACGCAAGCAGACTAAGTCCGAATTACAACAACTCAGCCACCGGTTCACATGCCCGTTTCAAACGCGTCAAAAATACAACCATACGGAAAAGAAACCTTCTTTACTTTATTCCGTATTTCTTCCATTCTTCCAGACAACAACAAAAACTAGATTTAATTTCGCGTTTCCAACTATCACCGATGTGGTACCGAAAAATAAACTACGTTAATCCGAATCCGCAATACCCTACTCTAATGAAAACGCAAAACAACCTACCGCGTACCGAACGCGACGCGAAACCGGCCATCCGCGGATTTCTACAACCCTACCCTCGTCACGGCATACTTACCTGTTCACTACCATTCCTGCTGGAAAAGAAGGGTTAGCTGGAAAGAAAGTCGTGTTATAATTAGCATATCATTTTCTGTTTATTATTTGCTCAAATATTTTTCTTTACTTATTAAAATAAGAATAATTCCAACTGATAATTCTATTTACATTATCATTAAACAAGGGTTCTAATGTGTACCGCCACATAAAATAAATCTTCATCATATAAAAAAAACAAAAAATTACTTAAGGTTGGAAATCCGGGGATAACAAAAAATTTATGTTCAAATTGAATCGACTTCATTATTTTCAAATTTTACTATTTTATATCTAAATATTATTTTATAAGTATTTAAATTTTTTTTCTTGCGGCGAACATATACCATTCACACTTTATTATTTTCTCGGTTACCTCCCTTTAGAGCATTTATTATAATGTACTAGGCGAAAAATTAGGAGAACCTACGAGTTGCATTCCTATGGTTTGTGTATGTGTTTATTTATCTATATTCTCAAAATTTATGTTATTTAATTACTAATCCTTCTTTCTATGTAAATATGAATAGCTCTAGAAAAAAATTATTGAATTGTTGTCATCAACGAATTCTTAATTATTTTTTTTACAGCTTTCAACTCCATTTCATTGGAATTTTTCGAATGAAAATGGCTTCTGAACTATTTGCAAAAGGAGTAAGGCCTCTAGAAAAAGTATGTTGATATCATTCAAGAGAATAACCTATTTTTTTAACTTAGTTGGAATCAGAAGAAAGGAGATACTTAAACTTTGTCAGAGTTCAATCGTGTTGAATGTTTGAAGATGGTGTCAAGGGATAAATATTTAGAACAGGCCAACATCTATCATGAGAAATTGTTGATGAGATTTATTTGATTAGGTGAATTCCGAAAGAAATTCATTTCTTTAACCACTTAGATTTATACTTGCAAAAGAATTTCTTGGATGTTTCTGATACCTTTTTGCAATTTTATATATCCAAATAATTTTATGACGTCTGCTAAGCTTATTAATAACAATTTAAGTCTTAACTCAGATATCAATTTAATACGCACAATCTTCTGAAATCGATCATGCGCTTCGTTCTCGATCAAACAACGCATTTTAAATATTGAGGAAATTCATCAAGACGCGTGACTTTCCTAAACGTGTTATTATTTCAACCGGTATATCCGTCTTCGCATATAATGCCCAATTATAATATCATTATTTGAAAATTATAATATAAAACATCAAAATATGGAAACTTTTCCATTTACGTCTATCTTACAAAGCCGACTCAATTTATTCTTCAATCTAAAAAAAAGATCGGTTCGTATTGAATATATTTCTCTTTCTACTGCTATAAAAATCAATTTGTCAAACAATCACAATAAATACACATAAAAGCTGTTACACTTGCATCTTGGCCAAAATAATACATTAAAATAACAACTAGAATTAGCCTTGCCAACATTGTTTGTTCAGTACCCTTTGAAAATTTAGCTGCTTCATCAATTAAGGCCATTATGTTGAGTTGCTTTATAGCGATCAAATCAAGTACATCTTAATTGTAAACAAATTCAATGAGTTGCCAGTTGATACCTTCATGATTATACTCTTCCTGCTCCAGTTTGAAAATATGCTGTACAAAGAATTGCTGCAGCTTTTCATTGGTGAAATTAATACAAAACTGTTCGAAAATATTTGATCGAAATTTTCAAACCCGAAGATATCGAGTATCCCTATAGAATTTCTTGATGTACTTTTAGATCTGTAGATGGCCCTATTCATCTTTTTTACAATTAATACGATAAGCCTTCCATATATGACTTTCACGAAAGCGTCCCTAACCTCAACTGATTGTTCTCGCGATAAAGTTGAAATAACAGTCTCTCCATGAGCGAAAAATGATTTGCTAGTCAGTGCGTCGATTAGCAGTTGAATGGGAAGTCCAAGTAAAGCCGCAACTCTTTCGACGTTTGTATGCTCAGGAATCTTGGTTGCATCAAGATTGTCCACAACTGTGGCTTGGTACTTAATATTACCGCAGTGAAGAAGAGCAGCAAGAAGTTTTAAAAATTTCCCATATCTCCTGATCAGAAAAAAAAGGAGAAATTTCATAGCAGACCTGATGTCAGAAAACTCGGCTGCATCATCCCGCCCTTCACATGTAATGCAGTTTCCGCCGGTGAGATATTTATAATTAGATGCTACACCCAAACCTTTCTTCTTTTTTCTTTCTTTTCTCTTCAGGAGATCATCCAGCCAGAAGACACTAAAATACATGATAATTTCTTTCATTAGAATTTTGCGACACTATTCGGGATTTTTCTCGTAAATACTGTTCTATTTTCGCACCTTCTATTACACCATTAGCACTAAAGTGTATGTCTATGGGTGTTTATTTATTTGAAACTTCGACTACAGCCGTCGAAGGAACGTGAAAATTGCGTAGTCGATGAATGCGTGAATAGATGTTGCTGGAAAATATACTTAGTTTTGAGTGTAGTCGGACAAAAAGGACATTCTAGATTCATGCTTTCCAGCTGAGCACATCGCAAGTGTCTAAGTAATAACGATGCAGTGAAATACTTTTTATTGCATTGTGGACATGGAAACTTGAAATGATCGTCCTCCATATGTTTTTGTAAGGCATTACGGTGAACATTTTCTAAACAAATGTTACATGTCACCGTGGAGTTCTCATGGCCTGCTTCAAACTCATCGGTTCCCTTATCTAAATGCTCTTCATTTAAAAGCTCACATTCATCGTCATCCTCTGAAAAGTAAGCATCAACTTCTACTTGAACAACATTTGAATTTGTCGTAATTTTAATTCCTTAGTTAAGCCGCTTATTAGTAAACAGTTATATAAAATTATGATCAAATAGGGTTGCACTTACGGTACATGTGACTAAACCAGGAAAATACATCGACACTGAATCTGGTTAACTGTCGTCAGAAGGGAGTGGATTTCCAGTTAAGCGGCGATTATCCATATGACGTGCAACGCTTCTTAGACTAAACTTCCACTTATCCGTGGTAGGACTGGTTGGAAATGTTAAAACACAACTAGATACGAAAAAATAAAATAAAGTGATGACCCAGACGACGCTACTGCCACAGTACCGATCTCGTCGACTTTCTCAGCTCGAATGCACCTTTGACACTCCCAGACAAAACTGACGTAGGATGGGAAGTCATCAAGTGGCGCATTGCGTATGTATTAATCGGCTACTAATGGTCAGATTGGTGGTGGAGACGTCTTCTGTAATCTGGCTTCTTATCTACCGTCAACGACTGACTAATAATCGACAGTGGCGTAGGGCCGCTTCATTACAACAGTCTTGAAGAAATTTCTGCTTTTTGCAGTTTGACAACCAAAAAACGAAAATCCATTTAGAGGAAAAGCTGTCTGTCTGCTTGTTGATTACATTCTACGATAGTGATTAATAAACACGTCGTCATTTTTGAAGCAAAATCAGTCGCTGACGTTGCCCGTAGCCCTGGAGAGTAAAATTGGACAAAAAATACTCAGAACAAAAATTACTTTGAATTATTGGCACCGGTAGGCTAAAATAGCATTGAATGATTGTTCAGTAGTTAGCATATCAAGGTGTCTTTTAAATAGATTTCCATTGAAAATAAGCGGCCAGTAATTTATTGAGGACTCGTGAAAGAGAATTAGTTGCAAGTCGTTTGTAATGATCTAGAATGTAGAAAATTTTGTTGATGTAGTGAGGAATTTAATTTCGAAAAATTCTACAATCATTCCTACTGAAATGAAACAGAAACAAAACTATGAAGAAATTATTAGCGACGCCTAATATAAAACCTACAAAAAAAAAATTCCAACAAATTTAAAAATGAAATGAAAAATAAATCTTAATGTCATATTGCTTATTGCTAATCTCTATGATTTCATAGTTTGGCATTTTACGTGTACTTCACATAACATTCAAGTCAAGCAAAATGAACAAAAATTAATAATGATGAAAATTTTACCATAAAAAACAATTAGCATGAAATTATTTTCCATTTAATACTTAAGACAAAACTCTGATCCATAAAAATAAACACGATTTGTAGAATTGTTTAAATTAAGGAAAAATATATTTATGACATAAAATTTGAAAGCAATGGTGGTAATTAAAAGTTAATAGAATAGAATGGAAGAAAGAAAAACAACCACAAAATATGAAATGTTGCATAGTAATCAGATGAATAAAAGTGAATAATTATTAAAAATAAAAGACAAGAGATATACAAAAAAAATTGATCACATACGTATTAAATTGAGAAGTTTCTCTCCTTTGGAAGTTGGTTAAAAATGAGAAAATGCGAAATAACATAATCATGTTCTTAAGTCCCATAAACAAAGGTAATATCGTAACTCTAATGAAACAATGGCAGCACCACACCACTTACTAAAACGTCAAACTGGCAATTGATACTTGAACTTGTTGACAAAGCAAAGCCAAACTGTCAAACGTCAATTTTTGTGGTATCGGGTGGTGGTTAGGTGGTTTTTCGTCAACCTTTCGCATAAAATGTTCTAGCTTTAGTCGCTACTACATAAAACCGCTTTATTGCTTCCCCTGTCCTTTAAAGCCTCACATCAAACACAACGTGATTCCGTTTGAAAGTGATTTATTAAGTGAATAAATACCGAAATTTGATTTTAAATATGAGTGATCAAGATCGTAGTGGTGTTTTACTTGTTAGAAATGCTAGTGAAGATGATTCCGGTATCCTGTCGAGTAATTCACCGTCGCTAACATCCTTGAATAAATTACGCGACACGTTTCGGCGCTCCGACAGCACGTCGTCGCATAATAGTGTGCATTCGAATAGTGGAAATGTTGTTCAGACGTCGAAGAAAAAGCCAAGTAAGTACATACTGAGACTGCATTCAAGGGTCATTTGGGCTTTTATCTGATATTTATTGTCTTTTTAACTCTTATTCGAATATTCTTTTCGTGATGAAGCGCTGTATAATATGCGAGTGGCGGTTCATGATTATTTGTCGTATCAACAAAATTTTGCAGATAAGGATGTTGATATAAAAAGACTAAGTGCTGCAATAATATACCACAATCTTATTTGTGTTTGGGGGCTGCAATCGGCTTTATTTATTGTTTCGTTCTTTGGATTCAGCATTTTCGATGTTTATTTGATAACAGGCAATAGTATAGTTTGCCGGCTTTTGAGTTAATTTTATTTCAAGTAAAATTCACGATCACGCAATATTTGAACTATGGCTAAAGCTAATCTCAGCCCTGATAAGCTGTATTATATTTCGGGTATACTTAGCAATAGAAATGACCAATTAAAAATTACTAAATCTAATTTGATACAAATTTATATTTAAAGTGCTGCTGAACTTAGCAAAAGATCAGTTGGAATAGGAAAAAATTGTGCGTACAAAAAAAAAAAAATAATCGTTTTCCATCGTAAAAGTATGAAAAGCAAAAAATTAAGTTCTTTAGGGCAAAATTTTAAATTATTGATTCATCACAATAATTCTAGACCTTTCAAATTTATAGCGTTATAATTAGCACACATTCTTATTTGCTATAAGTTTTATACAGCTTTAATGAAATAAACTTTTTCGAAAGATAAAAATAACAGTCTTCAATTTACATTAGCTTTTTCGTATAAAATTGTTATACTTTTTTCGCTAGGCTAATTCGATTGACGTTTCCTAGTTTAAAACAGATTTCGTTGAAGTCGAAACCCTCATTAAGTCCCTTAACCCTAACGTTTCCCCCAGTCCAGATGGATTACCAAATATCTTTGTAAAATCTTTAGCGTCTTCCTTATTCATCTCTCTGACTTTCTTGTTCAACCTCAGTTTAAGTACGGGCATTTTTCCTGCCTACTTGAAAAGAGGCAACATCGTTCACATTCTCAAGAGTACTGATCCTTTTTCTATACCCAATTATCATCCAATATCGTTACTTTCCTGTTTACCTAAATTATTTGAGAGTCTGGTATACAACCGGCTTTCAAAGCAAAGAAACAACAGGGATTTCTTAAATATCGTTCTACCTCTACGAACTTGATCGAGTTCACTGATTTCATTGCAAAAGCATTGGATAATCGCTTGCAAGTTGACGTAATCTTTAAGATTCGTAGTGAAAAAAGTGGATATAACTATCCGTGTAGGACTGCTGCCTCGGCGAGAGAGGATGGTGATGTTCACCGAGATTAGCCTTGTCTGAGAACAAGTGAATGCGCTGGCAGGCTAGCATTGTTCTTTGTTCCACCACAAGGGCCCACTACAAAAAAATTTCGCATTCACAAATTAAGAGATAAAATGCGGATCGACAAGTGTCGGGGCCGAGGTAACCTACTAAGGGTGGAGATTGCCAGAGGAAAAAACAACCCGGACCTGGCGAAAAGAGACGAGCCTTGGGAGTATTTCCTCTTTACCGACGATACTTATGGCCCCCAAATAAAAGTGTTTTGTCAGTAGACGGGACGGAGTACCGTTCCGTTGCTGAGTCTGTCTCGAGTGCTGCTGGCTGTCGTGGGCACTCGCTTGTAAGTTTTTTGGCTTTTTGCAATTGGTGCGAATTGGCGCATATGTATCTAGCTTCCCACAACGGAAACAAAAGATACTCGCCTCTGCCTGGCATGCGGTAAAGTGGTGTCCCGTCTGCCGGCAGACGTGATGAGCCGTGTCTTAGGGGCCAATTAGTAGACTTCTATTTGATGCTCTTCGTCCAGCTCCGTGGGTGATAGAGAGATGGTCTCCGAAGCGCTGTCCATTATGGGTGGTATGAGACGAGGTGGCGCAGGTAGAGCAGGCATGTTGTGTTCGAGATCAGCTACTGTGCATCGTTCCGGTTGCTCCCTTCGGTTAAAGAATTTGGAGTGTGCATCGCTGGGAGTATTGCACGCCTTCAAGCACCTTCGCTGAGCAAATACCAATCGTTCTCGTAACTCTGGCCTGATTCCTTCCCAAAAGAGACTTAGAAACTCTGACTCCGGCATGGGGCTCATTAGTCGTTCCAACAGGCAACATAGAGCTTCGTAGTAGTCGTCTACTGTCTCCTGAGCCTGTTGGTGTCTACTTCGTAGCCTTTGTTTCAAAATATCATCCTCGACTGGTCCCGCAATGCGGCATTCCTCAAAGTTTCCCAGTCAAATTTTGGAAATGTGGTAACGAAACGCCAGAACCATCGGAGAGCTCACTCTATGAACAACATTTGGGTGCAGCGTGCAACTAATCGTATGTTTCCTCCCAGGTTCAACGATGCCATGTTTTTTACCCTTTGTAGAAAGGCACCTATAGTGGCAGGGTCATCCTGGCCCGAAAACACCAACTTCCAGCTAGTTATGATGTGTGCCACTTTAGATGGTAGAATAGTGCACGGGGAACGATTGCGGTCGCTGCTGGGTAGTCTCGGCACTGTCTCATCTCGATGTGTGGACCTTCCCATTCGACGAACTTCTGGCTGAGTTACTGGTGCGAGATCCCAGGTATACCAGAGCATTTAGCCACGGTTATGGTCTGCCTGTTCGAACAACTGCCGATCAGGGCTCTGGGCACTCATGTTATTCCGATGGTGCGGGCGTGAAGTTAGGATACTTATCCTGGGCCTATTTCTGTGGCCATTGGGTCCATGACTCCGCTGAACCTAGGAGGTGCTGGGTCGCTGGCTACTGCTAGGGGTAGCTCTGCGATATCCGCATTGTCTACCCGTGATGGTGATGGACCGGTGGCTGTGAGACAGACATGGATCTTTCCATTTGCTGCCTCATTTGTTGCCATCTCAGAAGTCGATGATGAGGATTCGATATTAGGTCTGACTGATGGTAGTAATCCTGCTCCATCGGTGTCGCTGAGCGTACCCATTGGGTTCGGTTGAGGAAGCCCGCTTTTTGGCACTGCTCCACAAGCGATTGTGGAATCGTCTTTCGTTCTGTGTAGTTCACTGTTTCGTGTTCAAGTGTTTTAATTGTTTAGAATTGGAAAAAATGACTACTGTGGCCGATTGTAGCCTTACGTCAGAAAACTCTGCAAATAATTTATCAGACGATCAAATTCCATTTGAAGCAATTATTCGCAGTATTATCACTTCGCAAGCTAAGGATGGAGCGACAGTAGAAGATATCCGTAGTGATTATTACGAATATATCGGTGAAAAATTTCCTTACATCGAAGACGTATGCGACACATTGCTGAAAATTCTCCGCGTTGCAGGTTACAAAAACCCAAATGGCACATTTATATTTAACATGTTTTACACCAGCTCTAAATTCCAGCATATCCTCCATTTGGTACGAAATCAAAAACCTAGTCAAAAGGAAGAACACCAAAAAAACATGATTTCGTATTCCAAAAATGATATGTTTCTTCGAAGATAATTATCATTATTTGAATAAAAACAATGAAATAAGGGAGAAGCCAAGAAACATCCAAGTTAACATTTACGGCTACCAAAGGGGGGGGGGGATGATTTTTCCCTATCCATGGCTCAAATGGAGCTGAATTGTCAGTTCTCACAAGGGCATCCCATTCTTTAATCTGGCCTCTGCTCGTCAGGTCAAACAATATCTGATGCATATCGTCGTCAGCTAAGGACATCAGTAGCTTTGTGACTATAAATATTGGATCAGTGGATATTCTTCACGGTCACGATTTGTTGGGTTTGAAAGAGGACTTCTACGACTTAATGAACGCAATTTCTGAGCGGAATATTTCAGCAGTGGTTACTACTTTAGCTCCTCTGGCCAACATTTTCGATCGACCCAATTTGAAACAAACATTGGAGCGCTTTAACGACTTTTTGAGAGAAAATTGGCCAGTCGTTTACTTATGGCCAATAATGGCGAACTGTATGGGACAAACGTTACGTAACAGGTAGTACTATGCCTCACGTCCTCTGGAACAAAATAGGTCGCCAACGAATTTTGAAATACATTAAAGCAAGTTTGCAATAATTTACGTGCTTTTATATTTTTGAATGTGTCTGTGAGAGTGAGAAATTGTGTGTCCACTATTAGATTAAATCTAAAAATAGTTATAAACAAGCATTAACTCCAGCGTTTTGAGGATAATTTGTTCCACAGGGAAGTTATGGAAGTGAAAGTTTTGAATTTTGACAAAAAGTAGAAAGTAGGAGGAAATTTTATTTTTCTCGATATTTGTGTTGTAGACTTTAGTTATTTTCATAATGATAAAGGTTGCATTTGAAATAGTGAAAGCAATACATTGCAAACTTTTCACTTCCTTATATTTCAAAGCCAATGATTATTCAAACATTAGAGATATCTTCTTCAAAACGTATTGTGTTTTTACTTTAGGTCATAATTTATATTTTAAGTAAGAAAAACGTTTTTCTTATTGTATATAATCGCGATTATATTGCACATTCACATAATTTAATGCCAGGCCCAGTTTGTTATTTGCTTTGGCATTTTTCACCCTTAGTAGGCTACCTCAGCCTCGACACTTGTCGATCCGCATTTATCTGTTAACTCGTGATTGCGAAATTTTTTTGCAGTGGGCCCTTGTGCTGGGGAAAAGAACCCGCCCCACGACACCACAACGCTAGCCTGCCAGCGCATTCACGCGCCAATTCTCGGCCAACATCACCATCCTCTCTCGCCGAGGCTGCAGTCCTTCACGGACAGTATTATACACTTATTTTCACTAAAGATTTTTTAGAGGCGTTTGATACCGTCAACCGTCAGCATCTTTGCTACCTATTGAGTGCGTATGGAATTGCTGGTCCTCTTTTATTACGGATAAAGTCATATCTATCTTCTCGTATCTGTTATGTTAGTAACTGTGGTATATCTTCCACTCCATTTTATCCTTCCTCTGGTGTTCCTCAAGGTTCCATTCTTGGCCCGCTTTTGTTCCTCCTGTTTATAAATGATCTTCCATCGGTAATCACGTCTCCTTCCCTATCATATGCAGATAATTTCAAAATATTTTGCACAATTAGATCCATACAGGATTGTCAACATCATTTTGCGAATGATTAGGAAGCATGACAAACTAGTGCTTGGTCCTTTTTCTGATTCATACTTTGTTTTCAAACTGAAATTGAGATTCCTAGTTCTTACCAATAGATGTTATTTTGATATACCTTTGCTTATTCTATTTTTTTGTTTTGTTCCATTTTGTGATTGGACTGCATTTTAATCTGTTAAATGAAATTTAATAAATAAATAAACTGGCGAATGAATCTACCGAGTACATTCAAAATCTGTTCAAAAATAGGATTTATGATTATATTTTCATTTGGTGGACAACATTGCTATTTCTCTGGTTGGCTAGTTGCTTTTAGTAGATAGCTCTTTTTTCAGGGATTTGTTCTAAAATACAAAACCCTATTAAAATCGGTACCTGTGTCCGTCCGTCTGTCCGGTATGTCACAGCAGTTTTTCTCCGAAACTATAGAAGCTACGGTCATGAAACTTTGTGAAAAGGTCGAAAGTTATGACTTCTAGAAAGTTTTGGGGTGAACAAAATTTTCAAAGAGTCAGGTTGCCTTGAAGTAATCAGTAATCTGATTACTTTCGCTTTAAATTTCTTGTTTTGCGACTAGATAAAGGTTTAAACAGTTGTTTTATCTTGATGGATCAATAATTACCAGAAAAGTGTCATACCGATTGGCTTATAGAATTGGCCGGATGATATCAAATAATAAAAGTAATTGAGTTCAATAAGCCGTTGAAACAACTCGTTTCACAAACATTTCATACGAAAGCTTAAGGGATTTAGGTGGGTTTATTATAGTAGCCAATTTTCATTGGCTACTATAATAAACTGCTGGAGCTGTTGCAGCTAGAGGAGTATTGTATTTGATGAAAACTTTATTTTTCACTTCAAAATATCTGTGGAGCAGTCCGTGTGGTGTAGGGGTTAGAGCACTCATCTCTTAAGGCGAAGGTCCCTGGCAGCGAGATTTAGATCGCGTGATTCTTCGGACGAACTTATAAGCCCGTTCAGTTATGATACGTGCTGGTTTAAAATCAAAACGTATCGCAACTGGGTGGACGGACACACAGCCAGAGCGTGATACTGACCATATCACCTTGGAGAGTGCCAACACATTCGATCATGATAATGAGATACTCTAACTATCTCTAAGCGAAGGCCCGAAAGGGGCTGTAGTGCTACAAAACAAAATATCTGTAGAGCATATCCAGCCCCCGCTACATGTCTGCTAAATAATAAGAAACTATTGTGTCTGCCTTTAACCTTTAGACTTGTCCTCGGTCTACGAAGAAGAGCCATTAAATTCGAAAAATTTTCATTCTTGTTTTCGTTTTCAGTAGTTGAACCCGATTCCGAATTTTCAGAAATTTCTTTTGCAACAGTTGCTTTAAACAGATTTTTTTAACCGAATGCTCTTCTACATGAATACATGCAAGCCATTTCATCTTAAATCGTGGGAATGACATTGCAGCAATGCATTTCGTGTGTGATGAAAAAAAACCAATAAACCGATTTTCCTTTTCTTCGCTTCCTGCAACAAGTGCCTGCAACTTTCTCGGTCCATTGACCACGTCCTCCAATTTCGAAATCCGAGCAGCGATGAACTGCCTTCGTCGACCGGGTCAGACCAGTGTTTCCTTGGTTTCCCCACTGGTCTCCGTCCTTCAGTTCTCGCATAAAACACCTTTTTGAGTATCTGTTGTTTGTCCATATAATTCACGTGGCTAGCCTATTGCAGCTTCCGCAGTCTTACAATCGTTGATACCTTCGGTTCGTCAAAAATTTCAAACAGCTCATGGTTGTCTCGAGCCCGTTTGAGAAAAGGAGAGGGGACCCCTTGTTTCTCCAACCCACAGCTTACATGATTCCTCATCCTAAACCCCACGATTAAATGGTAGTAAATGTTCTCGGGGTCGCACATTGGGTTTACTGGTTCTCCAATAATGGGAGATTAAATGCCAAGAAATGCCAATAACTGTAAATACATCAACAGCTCTGCTACTAAATTCTAGTTACACCTCCTTTATGAGGACGTAAGAGGAGGAAGGCGAGTCTTTCGCGGCTAATAACGCAAGCGAAGTAATAACCATTGCGCCAGAATAGAGGTTGGGCGGCGAGTTAATTCCCTGTCCCTGGAAAACTATACTGTTTCGAAACCTGCAGAGGAGCCTCGAAATGGATTGGACCTATGGCAATGACATCGCAAACGAAAAAATAAGTATGGTATTGGATTCTGGAATGTGAGATCACTCAACTGCCCTAGTGCTGTCAAGGAACCTTTTACAAGAAGCCAGTCAATATAAATTAAACATACTGGCAATCCATGAAATGAACCGGACTGAAAGTGATCTTCAAGACATGAGATCGCAGACAATATTCAAAGGTGGGAATCCTACTGGAAAACGAGAATTCGGAGTGGCTTTTATTGTGGATAGTAAGTTCAAATCACACATTAGGCCGTCAATGAACGATTGTGTGCGATCTGTATTAAAGCGAAATGCTTCAAAATTTGGCTGATAAACGTACACGCTCCGACCGAAAAAAAGGACGAAGAAACGAAGGAAACGTTCTACAATCACATGGAAAGACTGGTCGACTCATTGCCTAAAACCATAAAAAAATAATTCTGGGTAATTTCAACGCTAAGGCTGGCTATCTCATCGAGGAACGGCTGGAAGATATAGCCTCCACGATGAAACAAATCACAACGGCCAGCGTGTGATTGACCTTGCATGTAGCAGAAATCTAGTTCTACGTTCGACTTGCTTCCCTCATCGACGCATACATAAAATGACCTGCGTATCACCGGATGGCAACACACAAAACCAAACCGACCATGTCCTGATCCAACAACGTTGGGCCTCGAGCATACGCGACATCCGTGCATACCGAGAAGCCAATTGTAACTCAGATCATTCCTTGATCAAATTAACCTATCGATGTCATATGTTAAAGGCTTATTCGGCGAAGACCAGCGCACTTCAAAAATTTGACATCGAAAAGCTCCAAACGGCGTCTGTAGCGAAAAATTCCCGGAGACCCTCGACAATCAGCTGGGTCCTATCTTATCATACAAATCGCTGAAAACAAGCAACGAGCTCTGGATGGCATAACAGACAATCAGACATCAAGCCCGGCGCAAAAGAAATGATTGGTTCGATGATGAGTGCCAGAATGCGTTAATCTCAGATCAGTAGCGAATAAGATAAATAGAATTAAGAAAAGAAAACACGATGACGACCAATTGCGAAGCATCGATGTAAGTCTAGCGAGCAACAACACAAGACAAGCGTACAAAGTAGTGAAAAGCCTGAAAAGAGGTTATCAGCCCAAAACCACGCGAATTCGCTATTGGTTGCCGTCTAGCTTCGTTCCAATTACTCGCCTCAGGACCCGGTTCTCGAAGGCGCCCTATATGTTTGCGGATGCTTGGGTTAGGGCCCATGTTTCACATCAATAGCATAGCACATGTCTTGCCATAAATTTGTACACTTGGATTTTTGTTTTCCTGTGTATGCAGCTGGTCTCCAAGATCGCTGCTGGCTGTAAATAAAATTAGTCCATCGTCGATCTACCTACTCTTAAGCCCCCCAATAATACTGTTGTTGTATGGTCTACTGTTATTTTCCAAGATCTTTGAAAATATTTTGTACACTGTACAAAGTAGTGATATGCCTCTATAGCTTGTCACCTTTTTTGTGGATAGTAAAATAATTGGTTGGCTCCACTCGTTCAGCATATGTTCTTGTTGCCAAATGTGCTGGATTACTTTATGGATGGCTTTCTGAACACTGCTGCCACCATATTTAATGAACACCACTGGAATCTCATCGTTGATGGCGGGACAAACTTCATCCAGAGTTGTTGAGCCCAATGGAAGCCCTTCGGGAATATCTATAGGCTCCGATGTTCTGGAGTTGTGCGGAGGTTTTTAAATTATGATGCCCATCTTTTCTTCATCCTGTTTTCATCAGCGATGATGTTGCCGATGTCATCACGGTAGAATGTGGTCTTGGGCGGATAACCTCGTTTCAGGGTTTTCACTACCTTGTATGCTTGTTTTGTGTTGTTACTCGATAGACCTACATCGATGCTTCTCGATTGGTAGTCATATTATTTTCTTTTCTTAACTCTAATTTCTTCATCCTGTTTTCATCAGCGATGATGTTGCCGATATCATCACGGCAGAATGTGGTCTTGGGCGGATAACCTCGTTTCAGGGTTTTCACTACCTTGTATGCTTGTTTTGTGTTGTTACTCGATAGACCTACATCGATGCTTCTCGATTGGTAGTCATATTATTTTCTTTTCTTAACTCTAATTATCTTATTCGCTACTATTCTGAGATTTTCATAGTGTTCTCTCTTCATCCTGGTTGTCCTACTTAAATACTGTTTGAACACCTGATTCTTTTTGTCCAACGCATTGTGGTTTGGTTTTGTATGTTGCCATCCGATGATACCCAGGTCATTTTATGCATGGGTTGATGTTGGAAGCAAGTCGAACGTATAACTAGATTTCTGCTACATACAAAGTCAATCAGGCGCTGGCCGTTGTCATTTATTTCATCGTGGAGGCTATACCCTCCGTTGTTCCCCGATGAGATAGCTCAGTACCAAAGCGTTGAAATCACCCAGAATTATTTTTGGAAGAACCAAAAATACTCTTATTCAGACTATTTCACGCTACTCGAAATAATTTTACTGAAATGCTTGAAAAATATTTGAACTACAATTACCAAGCATTAGAAACAACATAACAGAAGTTAAATAAAGTTGAATGTCTTGCATTTTCTTTACGCAAAATAAAATTCTGCTCAGTTGGAATAATCATCTAAGCAAAGAGAATCAATACATTGAGAAAATTTTGGTTTCTTTACTGCCACAGCGTAATAGAACATGCTTAGGCGATATATTGTTATCTCAACTTCATCAAAATGTGGTTGTCTCAACTACACCGCTCCAACCTGTTTTTATGTTGATTTCTACCCTAGAAAAACGCGCTTAAGTTTTAAAGCTACGATTTTTCATTTGATTTTTTTATTTTAATAGGTCGGCTAGTTAAAGTTGCAACTGAGAACCAATCAAATGAAAGAAAGAAAACAAGTTGGGTCAACAGACCTACGCTCATGTCAGAAGGGTTTTGTATTCAATTTACAAAATGCAGTCACCAGATCGAATCACATCAAGAAACATGTCAAAGACGATTTTATTGGAGAAAATATGAAATACGAAGATCATACTATTATTAACAAAGTTGAACGAATTTCGACTTCTGAGGTTTTTGGTATTGGTATACTCATAAATATCTCCCTTGATAATTATTTCACATATCCAGCCGCGACGGAGGAAACACTTTTTCATGTATTTACCCCCTGTGCCCCACTGAAGCAAAAACTGGCAGTTTAACAACTGTTTTGAAAAGCTCCCATGTAAACTTTTATTTCATACTCATATCAGCTACGTTTGATGAATTTTTTTTTCAGGGGCCACTCTCCTGTACTGTTATCATCGATTAATGGCCAATTTTTTCGAATCCTAGAATGGTTACAAAACCCTTCTGCTAGGAGCTCTCTCCCGCCTCCTTGACTTGTTACACTTATAAGCATTAATTGTAGGTACTGATCTACAGTCATTCATTAAATTGAATGAAGTGTTCAAAGCATGCACCTTAAACGTTGAAGTTGGGAAAAAATAACTCAAAATTATTCAATCGTCGCATTCAAAACAGCCACTTTTTTGTTTTACGATTACTGATACCACCAGCTCAACCGATTCTCAAAGATATACATGACACCTATCATTCCTGAAATTTACATGCAAATCCTAGCAAAACTGTAGTGTCTGAGTCGGTAAAAAGCGCGTGTTGTTCCATATCCATATGTTGCCATAGTAATACATGCAGCGCATATTGTTCCATAGTAATACGGGAAAATTCAAACCGGTATAACTTCGCTAAATATGATTCAATCTTTATGAAACTTTCAGAATAGATCAATCTTATAAATAGTCATCTGTGTACTGAATTTCATTGAATTTAAGGGCACCGTTAAGATTTTATTCAAGAAAACATAAAATGGATAAATCATACTATTACTAACAAAGTTGAGTGAATTGCGACTTCTCACGTATTTGTTGTTATTGTACTCATCAAGACCTACATTCTTGATTTTTTTCAGATTTTTCGGATCACAGGTGTCCAATCGCGAGGGGGGGGGACACAAATTTTTCGTGTATTTCCCCTCCCTGTGCGCCCCTCGAAGCAAACTTTGCCAAACAAAGACCTGTTTTGAAAAGTTCCCATTGAGACCTTTCATTTGATACCCATATCGGCTACCTTCAATGAAATTTTTTTTTCGGGGGGTCACTCCCCTATATGGGGAGACCCCCCTTAAATGCCTTATAAAATTTTTTTATATTTGAACTTTGAAGAGATCACCACTTTACATCTACATACAAAATTTGATGTTTCTAGCTTAAGTAGTTTCCGAGAAAAACTGCTGTGACACACGGACGGACGGACGGACGGACGGACGGACGGACAGACAGACAGACAGACGGACAGACGGACAGACAGGACGCGATTTTAGAAGGGTTTTGTAAAATTATTTTACAAAACCCTAAAAACGAAGGCAAATCATTTATGTATCAATATATGCCAATCAGAATTTCTTGATATGAATTATTTACAAATATTATCTCCTTTTATACTTTCAAAGGCTTTTGAGTTCCTTCCCTGACAATATTTAGTTTGTACCAAAAACAGTAGCAAATATACGCTTGTGTTTGTTACTTAGAATAAAAATTACGCGAAAGTTGTTTCTTTGATTTCACTATATTCTTCGTAAAATAACTTACAAAAAGATATACTTTGTCATATGGTAATTGCGTTTCGTAGTTTTTAATAAGTTTATGATTGAATATAAAACATCCTTTCCATAAAGAGGGTCAAGCATGAAAACAGACGAAACATCAATCCTTAAGTACTGTGGATGTTTCAATTAAAAAGTATTGATATGTATTAAATCAAGTTATATTTAAAAAAAATTGCTATGGTTTATATTTAAATTTTCAGTATATTCAAAATGAATGTGTATATTTCTTAAAGTTAGTAACTTGTTGATATTAACACATGCATTTTATCCACCTGCTTAACATTGAAGGAGAGATCATTTAAAAGGAGTTTCACCTAAAACAATTCAAACTGCACTTAATATGTATTTGCTAAAATCGTCGGCGTACATACTCGTACTTGCCATGCCATTTTATTTATACATGAGTCAATTCTACCCTCATCACCCCAACCATTAAAAGAATCGCCTCACCCTTGCGCCAAATTGTCGCCGTTGCAAACTTGGGGGGAAAAATCGATAATGGATATGACGGAGTCATTTCATTGCTTGGCATCGTATCGTGCATACAAGTGATACAAACTGATTAATTTCACCTAAAAAATTTAGAGTTTTAGTTTAGAAACCAATCGGAGTGCTATTCTGATATCAAGTTGGACGATGTGAAACACGCCAATTATAATTTAGGCTTGAATATTCAAGTAAAACCGCAAAAATCTGCTTGTTATTATTGATTTAGTTGGTGAAAAGAGAATACCAGAACATTATAGGATTGACATTTTCCAGTGAAATCTATGGAGGTGACTAGAAGTTCTTTGTGTTGCTATTTAACTTAAAATATTGAAACACGATTATCATTGCAGTGTTAAAAAGAAAATAATAATGCGTGGATTGGGCACTTCGCCGAAGAAAAATATTTCATCGAATAAAATTTCAACAATGATGAAAACAGAAAATTCTTCAACTACAATAGCATTGCCAAAAGCGCAACATGCTAACAATCCTGAGGATATTATCGGCGGTGTGCAGGATACAATTTATTTATGCAACTTTCGTGTTTCTGTCGATGGTGAATGGCTTTGCTTGAAAGAATTACAAGATCTCGAGATACAAGATGGACGAGGTCATAGCGGCGTTGGAGGTGTCGGTGGCAAAAAGGCATCTTTAGATGAAAGTAATGGTCGAGCACAAGTAGAAAGCTTTGGTATTGATGGTCATGGCTTTAATAGATACGAACGTGATTGGGTTCACTATTGTAGGTGGCTTTTTTCCTATTGATTTAAACAAAAATAAGTTTTAAGTTTATTTTTGGTGCATTGGAGTACAATAGCTAATGGTTAGTTAAGCAAAAAAATTTAATTCAAGTTATTCTTTGAAAAAATTAAATGAAGTGTATTCTAGATTTTGATTACCTAATACATTGTAAATTTCTCATTGTGATAAATCGTAAACTGTTATTTTCTATCAATTATTTTATTTGTTTTACAGCCGTCGAGCCTTGCTCATATTGGTACTAAAATGAGCAAAGCCCGACAGCTTTTCTACTTTTTTTCAGCTGACCAAAAAATTAACTATAATTTCAATGCACCACACAATGCTGTTCTTATGTTATATCATATTCTATTCACAAAATTGAATGTATCAAGCTTTTGCATTTTTATCAAACGAAGTGCAGGCAATTAAATTAGAAAATACTTCACTATGCTCACTGTTTTTGGCGCCACGCTTGAAAGGCAACAAAAACCCCTGCTTCTTTAAATCTTATTTATTTGTTTGATATTTAACACTATTCCTTACGCACTTGTGTAAATACTACACAGTATTAAAGGATATCAAAATGCTTTGCTTCGCACAAAAGATGCTTTGAAATAAGCTTCATAAAAATATAACATATTGAAATAATTGGGCAATGCTGAAATATTAATTGAAAATTTATAAATAGGTTTTTAATGTTTATCGTATATAATTCTTTAAGGTAGATCGAGAATTATAAGATAATGCATATCAAAAGTAAGCAGATATTGACTCTAATTGCAAATGTCATTTGCTTTCTAGTCGGGTAGTATATATCGAAAAATTACCCTCAGAAACAGCCAGCTCAGATCATTGTTAATTCTATGGTTCATAATTCTAGTGCTCTAGTTATAAAAACTTTGCGTTCCGCTGTACAAAAGTACATATTAGAAAAATCGTTATACATTTTTTTATATTGGATAGGAATACAAGTACTTGCAATAAGATTGCACAAATGTAAATCAGAACTCGTAAACAACTAAATCCTTCAAGTCCTTTCAAATGTTATTGTTATTGCTATGTGGCGACAGCCCAGTGAGCCTTAGCCTCAAGTATTGTAATCTTCCAATCGCCGCAGTTCGGCTTCCTGGCTTGAGAGTTTTCTATCCATAATTATACTGCTGTCAGCTTCGATCGAGAGCTCCCATCGGTTCCTCGGTTTTGTAGCCAGACGCTTTCCTTGGGATTTAACCTTCTTCTCGGTGACCGAAGCTCCTCAACTTTTTTGAACATGGCCTGCCCATTGTAACAAATGTAACTTTACGCGTACGGACAGAGATAGATCACCATACAAAGCATACAACTCATAATTGTAACGACGTCGCCACTTTATGCCTTCTTTCACTGGGCCGTAGATTTTTCTAAGCACCTTTCATCGGAACACGTTCAGAGCCTTTTAGGGGACGCTCGTTAGTGTCCAGTTCGATAAATTTTTCTGATTACATATCTGCTTTTAGTGTAGAAAGTACGGAAGAGTAGCTTTTGTTTGAAGAGTTAGTTCTTTGTCTCATCTCACTCCTAAGTACTTAAGTTATTCACGTTTTCAAAGTAATTGTCTCCTAAGTTCAGGTATTCTTTCTTGTTTTGGTAAAAAATTTAGTTTACGTCGTATACCTATTTTTTCTCTTGGGATTCTAGGCCCTCGATCTTGTGATTTTCATCCTTTCTTTCTACAGCACAATTTCCTGGTTCCTCTTTTATGGTTGGTCGCCGGGGTGTGGTCTTCGTAGGCTTTTCACCTTTTCACATTTAATCAATGTCATCACTGCTTACTTTCGCCTGCAGAGCTGTTCTATAGTCTTTAAGCGAAGACATATCCACTGAGCTTTTTTAAATTTCTGGCAATGCAGCATTGGAATTTCATGCTGCATAGATAGTGCTCGGTATCACAGTTCGCTCCGCGGAATAAGAAAGGTTTGACAGTAGTTACAGTTCTTTTTTCTTTGAAAATATTGTCGGTTGAATCAAATGTGCGACTATCTCTCGTTTTCTTGTGAATGTCTCGATATGGGAAACATATTTTAAATGTCGCCAGCGTGGAGTCTTCTAAAGCTCTCTGCTGCATAGGTTTTCATAAATAAAAATCTTGAATGACCTGTGGAAATCATTACTATCTCCATACTGCATTTATTGTGCAAATAATGCAAGAATTTTGAATAAAGAATTGAAATCCTTGAATTTGAGATCTTTGATTCCAACTGCAAAGATCAAAATTACTAAATTTGTTTAGCATTGGCGTGAAATTTCGAAAAAAATGTCGAGACAGGAAACGTTTAAACGAATTAATGGTTATTTGAAACCAATATTAAGAACTATATTAGTCTTACAATTTCCACCTTGGGTTCAGCTTCATAGAAAAAGCAAAGATTATAAAACCTGTGATGCTGTTTAGAAGTAAGCAATCAGGTGATTCCGAAAAGCCCATAAATGTTTTTGAACAGAAAATGCAAAGGAAAGTCTTTGGCCCAGTGAAGCATGAGACTTCTTTGAATCACTGACAGTTTGTATGATATTTATGAAGATCCATTCGTATTCGTATGTTTGTAACTTCATAATTTGTAATATACTAGCTAAAAAGAAAGAAAGAAAACGCTGCGGCCACCCAGATAATCTTTGAAGTGTAGAACACAAGAAAAGCGTACAGCAGGGTAAACTGAGCAAAAGATAGACAAGCTCAGAGAAAGCCGATGTCAGATAACCAATAGTCATCAATAGTGCCTTCCTTACCAATTCCGTTAGTCAAATTTTTCGAATGTAAAATTTTTGCCGGACCACATAGCATACCGATGTGATCGCGCCCCTATCATAACAAATAAATTATATAGTTGGGTCGTTTCGGTTGCAGTTTGTAAAACCCCTGCTAGCTAACTTTGTTTCAATGTCTGTTTTGCTCGTACGATAGAACGTGTACCAGTAAAACTCGTTCTTCCAGCGCTGTATACATTTCCTGCACTTCCCCCTTAGTCGTGCATGAATTCTTCTTTGATGAACTTTCCTCCTATCTGTAGTGAAAAGGTATAAATAAAGATGCCCGTACAGGACTGCAGCGATGGTCTGCTGCCTCGGCGAAAAAGGATGGTAATATCAGCCGAGATTGGCCTTGTCTGGGGACGCGTGAATGCGCTGGCAGGCTAGCATTGCGGTGTCGTGGGGCGGGTTCATTCCCCCAGCACAAGGACCCACTACAAAAGAATTTCGCATCCACAAATTCTCGGTTCTCAAAAGAAAGGTCGACCGAAGTCGAAAACTGTAGGTAACTAACGAAGGGGAAGATTGCTTGCTCAGAGAACAAGCCGAAACGAGTCAAAACAGACGGACTTGGGGAGACTTCGTCGTTACCCGACGATTCTCATGGCCCAGAAATAAGAGTGGGGCGATCGGATGGATGTGGTGCCCCCTCGCACCCGCCCAACCGGATCAAGATCCTAACGTTGACGTGGCCGTACATCTTCCGTTTGAGCGGAAGACTCATACCAACCTCCTCTGTATGCGCTCTCCCATCAACGGTAAATAAGGATGTGACCGATTGATTTTACAGACTTATGATCGGGTCACATAACTATATGTCATAAAACGGGCACGTAAGTGGAAGGCCACTCAACCCGGCAAGAGTCCCTGAAAACGACTAAACAGATGGAGCGCGCCCGATGGCTAGCCCATTTCATGCGGAAAGCCTTTCATCGTGGCGGGTCCTATACCCGATCAGCGGGACAGAATGGAAAGACCGCGTTATCAAAGTTTAACAATTCATTTTATTTATGAATATAATGTCAAAACCATTCTAAAGATCTTTGCGATATGGCGTTCTTAATCTGGACTTACAAAGATACTGTGCTTATAGAACGCGTTTTTATTAAAAACCAATTGTGTCGATTGCGCAAATCGAATAACTACACAGGCTGTACAATTATTTTTAATTTATTTTATTTGAAGAAAAAATACCATACACTATAGGAGTAGCAGGCGGAAGACGTAAATAATCGAAAGAAACACTACTTTGTTTTGCTGTTTGTTTTTTTACCGTCCCTTTATAAATCGAAAATTTTTATATAAAAAAACCAAACATGTGAAATAATATATAAAATCATGCAAACAATAAATTTTAATAAAGAACAAAATTAGAAAACACGAAAAAATTAATAATTGAAGAGAAAAATAACAAAGGGTACTTACCCACATCCTCCACGAGCGCTCGCTGACGATGTGGCGAGTTGCTTATAACTGAATTTCCTGAATTTCTTGTTTTATACCAAAAGTAAAATTTGTTCAATGCGCGAAATTTCAATGACTGAACGTATAAACGCGACAATATGAAAAATACGATTTACTACTTTTTGTGTACCCGGCATGAATCGGATTTTTCTCATATTCAGTCAAAACGACTTCTCACTACAACTTTATTAGCTACGAACACCATAAATTTCAACTTTAGGTCCTTATAACATTAGATTAAACCGCCTTTAGGAGACTTATCCCATAACAAACTAATCCATTCGAGCTATTGGCACACGTTAACTGTTTTACTATGAGCAAAAACCTGCACATCGCAATGTTGCTCTAAATTTCTTATTGATGATCACTTCCTGCAACTAACGCTAAATTCTAAGATTTTTCCGACTCATACCTGGTTTTTAAATTGAGAGCCTGATTCTTAAAACTCAACTGGAGTAAATATTAGACTTTATTTTCTTTTTTTGTGTGCTTTAATTTAATTTTACACGCATATTTATTATTGTTAGTACCATTGAATTTCTTTTTTATATTAACTTTAACACAATTCTAATTTTCATTAATTTTCTTTTCTGTTTGTTTTGTTCCATTTTGTAATTGGATTATGTTTTATCTGTTAAATGGAATTTAAATAAATAAAGTCTCTCTTCTTCCTTGTATTCCTTTATTCGTGATTTTCAACCGCAGTCATAGTACCGGTATCTCTTCTATTTATTGGAAAAATGCAAATGTTGTTCTTATCATTAAAAATTGTGATCCGACAACTGTTTCAAACTATCGCCCCATATCCTCGCTGTCATGTTTCTCTATGCTATTTGAAAGCCTTGTACATTCCTTGAACGGATGCTTCACTTTATCTGACTTGGCTGAGCTTACAGACTGCATTGCAACAGCTTTGGACAAACATCCACAAGTTTATGCGTTCCTTACATATTTCCCAAGAGATTTAATTTTATTACTATTCAGCGTAAGTTCACCCACTTTTTAGGGTTTTGTTAAACGAATTTTTAAAAGACCTATTAGTTTCGCGCTCTGCCTGTCCATTCGTCTTTTGTACACTTCTTCTAATTAGCTTATATCGGCCCCTCGCGAGAGGCTTTCTTCACTTCGAAACGATCATTTGCCAAGACAGCTGTTACTCGCAAGATCCCAAAAATTTCCAATGGGCCTTCAACCCACTTAGTTTGAATTCTCTGTTGAACTCTTCAGTTTCCGCTTTAGATTTCCAGGTATTCCCGATTTTCTTTCTATATAGCACAACGATTTCTGGTCATTTTTCATATTCTTCATTTTTGTCCCTGTTAAAAATTCGCAAAAAAAACCACTACTACACTAAACCACTACACTGTAATTACTTTTTCTTTCAGAATGCTTATAGCGCAGAGACATATTAAATTGTTATAAAATCACAATAGTTGAATTGGGAACATTTTCATAAAAATGATTAGCTCGTAGATGACATCAGGGAAAATCTTACGAAACTTTAGACAGTTTACATGAGATAAAACCGCGCCAAATGTACGAGATAATTGTGTAAATTAAACTCGGAAAGTAAGGCAGTCAGCCTTGCGAATAATAACAGCCACGATAATCGAACATTTGAATGTGTCTGATATAGATAATTTAGTTCAGTTTTTTTGTGGTTGGGAGGTGAATGTCATTTACGTACAGAGAGTGAGGCTTCCATGCTCGCAAGTGACTGGACCAACCACTGAACCCCTCCCCTGTCAACTCAGCCTGGAACCGTTTGACACTACTTCGGGCCAGGTCTCGTTTTGCTACACCGTGGGGCGCCTGTAAGCTGGGGATCCCTCTTCTAGCGGGAGGGGAGAGGGGAAGAGGAATTGCCAGACAAGCGATCCCCCAGCCCCAACACCCCCGCCTGCAGTGAGTCCCTTTTATCTTTTAGAACTGCCCGAGCATAAGGTGCTACCTGGTTCCATTTGTCAACCGATTCGAGCATCACCGCTACTATATTATCCGGGGTGAACTCTCCCGTCTCCCTGTAGAGGTCGCTTTGTAGCCTGCTCCATTTTGTGCACGCAAAAAATGTGTTCCAGGCATTGTCTTTCTGTCCTGGGCAAAACGGACAATCGGGGGACCGTGACTTACCAATCTTGTGCAGGTAAGACTGAAAACACCCATGCCCACTCAAAAGCTGGGTCAGATAGAAGTGAGTCTCACCATGCCTTCGCCTTAGCCACGGTCTCACGTCCGGTATAAGGCGCGCAGTCCACCTCCCCTTCATGCAATTCCCCCAACACTGCTGCCAATCGTTCAGTGAGCGCTGTCTCTGCTCGCGGATAACCATCTCTCTCGCGTCAGAGTTTGATAAGGTGCATCAGGGCTCAACGGAGCAGCATTTTTACCTTGTTGTCCATGCTTTGCGGGTTAGATTGTAGTTTTACAATGATTTTGTAGCAGGGATGAGAAAGTTGGCATATAATTTTTCAAAAGGCCCCCATAATAAATTAAAATTGTCTCTTTTAAATTGGATATGGTTTTGAGAGATTTAACCTAAACGCCTATTGTAAAATGAATTTATTCAATTTATTTTATAGCTTGCCATGAGATTTCGCACTACTTGCACAATTAACGTGTAAATTAATATGGTCTTTTCCGTGCACTCCATGGAATTGTCGATAGTCTTTCAGCCGTTAGATGTTTCCAAAGGAATTTGGTGAAAATGTCCGCTACTGCAAAAATGAGGTTGAATTACTCTTAATTGATGACATGTGTACCAAATAACTGATGTTGTACGTCTCCAAAAGATTTAGTAATATAAACTTTTCCTTTCTTCTTCTCTGCTAGGGCTTATTTACCACATCATGCTGAATAGCTTTAGGGACAACGAACTTCAGCGTTCCATCGTCTTAATGGTAGATAATTCGATTCCGTAGTTTGGAGTTTGGCCTTATATTAATTCCCCTTAATTCAGCGTCGTTTTTCTAAGCTTGTTGAGTTTGGTTTTAAAGCCATATTGATACCTTAAAACCAGATATCGAGACATAGAAGTAACCAGGAATTCTTTCAAGCAATCTGCATTTCTTTCGTCAAATCGGTTGAGGGGTTCAATCTTCTTCCACTAAGATTAATAAAGGTGGCAAGATTCTCCATCCTCCGCGTTAGCAGTTTGTATTTAAGAAAAAATATTTTTTCATTTTGTGCAGGCTTTCTTGAGGTATCAAGATTTCAGGATATGCTAACAGTTTACCGTCAGCGAATAGTCCCCAAAAAAGGTACAAAGTTGTCGCTGAAAAATTGTTGACATATCAAAAATTAAAGAAAAAAAAATTCGCAAGAACTCGAATTACCCATTTGACGTCATGTGCGAGGTACATCGCTTTCATCTTCAACAGGATCGTTGAAAAAACTCTGCTCTACAATCTTGGTTGTTTTTGATGAATTGAGGTTAGAAAATCTCGAGCACTCAGGGGAACGTTACTATACTGCTGATTTTTTCCACTGTGGTGGAATCTCTTGAGGCGAAGAAACCTCGGAGTGGTTCAATGGGCGACACTTCTGCACATTCTGTGAATTCACGCCAAATACATAATACTCTGACTCTTTCCAATGAAAAAGTTAAACATAAGCTTGTGTCAACGATAATTGATTGGTTCAAAAGTATTTATAAAATGGATTATGCTCTGTGAAGGCTTCAATCACAGTTGGGGATTCTTTCCTCCCTAGCGAATTGATATAGGCACCAATAATGTTGATGGTCGCAGAACTAGCCTTTTTGTCTATCTGCAGGATGAGAGGTTTTCCCATAGATCAGTGTGCTCTAAATCCATGTGTTCGTGTATGTATGATAGATGATGACCTTTGATTTACCAAGGGTTAGCTCTGGTTCGTCGAAAAAAGAAGTTGAACCTTGGTTTGTCATATGGCGTCGGCCAATTCATTGCCTATAATTCTAAAGTGGCCCGGAATCTAGGTAAACTGAAGCTTGTTATGTTTCGCAGCAGAGCATAGCGTAAACCTAGAATCATGTTACTGAGCATTTTGACACCCCAAAACGGTCCAATACTTGTCTATCACAGAAAGTGGAGACTTGTCTCGTACCATCTTCGTGCTAAGCTAATGACAGTAATCCTTACTTTCCCCATTTCGTAAGTAGAATTTTTCTATTATAGTCCGATGCGTTAAGTATATAAGAACCACCCCATCCCGTTGCTCGGCTGATAACTTTTCGGAACTCTGCAGCATTAGTATTGCGTGTTTCAGGACATTCTTTAGTTCGACGCATGACCTTTCCTCTTTGTATTGTATCTTATGATTATGTCTTTGACATAGTGTAACGTCTTAGAAAAACTAGTCGCTCCCGATATTGATATTTAAAATTTTTGAGGTAATCTTCGTCGTCGTGAAATCCGCTTTTCTATTTCCTATTTGGATTTCGACGAATTTAGAATGCGCCCCGCCTAATAATGTATTGTGAGTAAAATACGAAAACAGCATGCACTTCAAGTTTGATCAGCTGCTCTTCAATATCAGCCACTTCTTTGAAACTTTTCAGTTTTTCATCCGAGAGTTGAAATAAATTCGGATTTACCAATTCATGTTCTTAAAATAGCAATATTCGAAATAAAGAAAAAGAAAATAATTGCAATTTGTAAGAAAACAAAAAAAAATCGAACTTTATCAAAACATGTGAAACGCTCGATAATTGGGAAAGGGACTAAGAAATAACTTTTTGTATCAGATTCAACTTACTTCTTTAGAAGTTGGTGAATTTTCCGAACTATTGACGCTACACATGAAATAAGAAAATGATTAGGCGAATAAGTTCAGCGTCGATTTTCGGTGTATCCTTGACGATCGATTTCTTCTTCTCTTCGTAGCACTACAGCCGCCCCTCTCGGGCCTTCGCTTCCTGTCATTGTTTTGTCATCTGGCAGTTGCAACATTCGGCATGACTAGCTCTTGATAGCTCTTTTTGGTGTTTGGCCTAACTTAGCATTATACCTTTGCTTTTCATTAGTTTTAAGAATTTGGTGAATAACGATCTTTTCAATTCGTTCCGTCATTTAGAACACATGCCTGTTATTAACAACTTTTTTTGCATAAACTAATTTTTTGAGCTCGTCCCAACGCGTAATTCGCTTTCGTACCTTCATTGTACTGTCTTGCTTTTGTACCTTCATTGTACTATGTCCTTTGTACATTCCCAGTAATTTTTAGACATTCTTGAAACTAAGTCTCGCTTTACATTGAAAATTTATCTTCCATATCTCTGTCGTCCTCTAAGATTCTGCCTATTCTCAATTCGTCATTATGGATAAGCACTCCTTTTTGGATGGGCTCCTTTACCGTTAGTTCTTATACATTTCCTCTCATCGGTCTTCGACTTCTGCCTCAAGTCAGTCCATTTTAATTGCATCTTGTATAGCCAATTGTGTTCGGCTCCTATGGAGAAGCCCGCCCAATCTGCTCGACTTTTCAAAAATCGTTGTGGAGTCAATTTCTGTTCACCGGACATACTTTAGCGAAGTTCCAAAAATTATTGGAAGTGACCCAAAATTAGTTATGGACCCACTAATCTAGTTCTGAGGTAAATAATCGGGGCGAAGTTAGACGGGGAATTCGATACAACCATTAGCTGTATGAAATTTTTGACGAGTCGGAGATCTCAACGATTGTAACATTGCGGAAGCTGCAATGGGCTGGCCACGTTAATCGTATGGACGAACAATGGATACCCGAAAAGTTATTCGATGGGAGAACTGAAGGGCGGAGACCAGTGGGGAAACCGAGGAAAGCCTAGTCTGACTCTGTCGATAAAGCAGTTCATCGCTGCTCAGATTTCGAAATTGGAGGACGCGGTCAATGAACCGAAACAGTAGGAGTGTTGTAGCAAGCGAAGGCCTGAGAGGGACTGTAGTGATATGAAGAAAAAGTAGAATCTAGCCTCTATACGATCGCTTGGACGCATTCTGTAGAGGCTTTAATAGCCAAAAAAATTCCATCATTCTAGTTATTAATATACTATAAATATATTTATTGGCTACTTAAAATTTGATCACCCTCATTAGCTTTTTTTCAATTGCATCTTCCATACTGTTATCCGTTGAATAAGCGTATGCTGCAAAGTTCCTTGTACCTATTTTCTACTATCTAATGTCTCCCAACTACTCGAGGCGCCAATATATTTCTTCTTAGAATCACAGTATGGAATTTGATATGTAACACGTTTGGGAGACGTCTTTGGAGAACATGTCCTTGGTGTGAGAACTTCAGACTTTGCTTTCGGTGACGAGTCGAACGATATATCTTGTGATCTCCTTGCTGAAGAGTCAGAATGGTAACATCTTGGTTGCACTGCAGGACAACAGGGTGGCGACGGTGCCTTGAAATAGAAAAATTAATATATCTTTGCTAATAATATTTAGGAATGATAAAATTTCTTACCCTTTCGATAACGTAAGCTACGTCTCCACATTTTGTATTACATGGCTTCGGTTTTTTCGGACTCTTGCAACAAATCTCCTTTCCAGCAACCGCACGTTCTTTATTCTTTTTGGAAATACTAAATCTTAGTGGTGATGTTCGCGATGGCTCTATTTTAGGAATGGGTTTCGGTTTGGGTTTCGGCTTGGGTTTCGGAGGAGGTGCGCAAGGAGAATTCAACGGCTGTGGAGCTGCTGAAACGGTTGGTCCAAAGGGTCCGCAAATTACTTTATACGGCTCTGGTTTCGCATGCAATTCTGACAAACTTTCAGTTATTCGACTGAAACAATTCAAACATTTGGCTCTGGTCTTTCGAGCTTTCGTTTTGCGGTTAATTTCATCACAAGTGCAGATATGGATTGGTGAGTGTTCAATTGGTGGTTTTCTACAAACATCACTATTCCTTTCTTCTTTTCTCTCAACTAATGGAGGTTTGTCACTATCTAGTTGAATTGAGGAAGCCCGTCGAAAGAGATCATTTTCTTTTCGAGGACTCTTTTTGGGAATTGTTTTCAAATCCTTACAGTGATGGCTAGACTTGGGTTCTTTGTAATGTTTTTCATTAGGATCATCATAGCGTTTGCTGGCACATTGATCGTCAGGTTGATTCCTTTCTTGATCACAGCCCTGATCTATATCTCGAACGTAACATGATTCCCTATTTTGAGTATATCGTTGGCTTCTTCGTTCATCATATAGTTGAACAGAAGGTTCAAGGTAATGACCACTTTTCGATCCATCGTAACGTAATGGAGTTGCTTCATTATAAGAAACATTTTTTATTGCATCTGGAAAAAAGTTTTATAAGACCGAGGGTTAGAGTTGAGTTAATTATCTGAAACTTTTCAAGTACTTGTACAAAAGACGAAAGTGGTCAAAATTGCCATACTTGTATATAAATATTAGGCAGCCTATGCATACATGATATAAAATCAATAATACACCCACATATGGTCCAGGTCGAGGCATATTGACGGTACTCTAGAAGGTGATATAGTCGATATTACGGTTGTAGTATTTGTGAAAACCCTCGACCACAGTGGCCGGCATATATATTGAGGAGCAAATTGTGATTGGGTCCACTAGTTTTTCAAATTGAATCGATTATTTTTACAAGAAAGCACATTTAATCCCTAAATACACATATTTATTGCAAAGCATTTATTTCTTCTTCTTTTGACGGAGTTACACAGATTAAAACTTTTTAAATTTAACTCCATTTTTTCAAAATGTATGACGTGTGCCCTTTTTAAAATTTGTAACTGGTGCCCTTTTCAAAATAACCGATTTAATTAATTTATTGATGTCAAGGGTGTATGAGACAAAGACCCGCCGTATAATTTGGTGCTAAGGAGTGCTAAACGGCGTCGAAAATCAGCTAGGCCCCACCCAAAAACTACATCGCTAAAAGCGAGAAATAGTTGGTGGATGAAATTAAAGGCAGTAATCAAAAGCGATATGATTGAACATGTTGCTCGGCAGAAGACAAACGATTGGCTGAACGATATATGTATGTCACAAAGCTTCAAAGCAGAAAAACCAGGCATATTGACAGTGTTTCGATAGCAATACCAGCAGAGGAGAAAATTAAGAAAACTTCGTACCAGTGATGAATAAGATAATTGAAAATGTAAAAACAAAGATTATGTGTTGACCTCTAGAAAAATATTTAAGGAAACCTAGCGGGCAATAATGGAAGAGAAACCTATAATGAAGTGAAAAGCCTAAAAATATGAAGTTAACAGCATTACCGCTGATGAGAGCAAAATAAGATAAAGATGGGCAGTCGGTTTCATCTCTTGCGATCCTAACCAGCTGCGCATAAATTTACTCCAAATGTACAAATGTTTAAAATTGTGAAACAGAGATCATAACTCAAGCAACCGGAAAAATACTGAATGACTTTGAAGGCCAGTTCCTGAAGCAAATAATAGGATCAAAACCGAGAGCCATAGCCAATAAGGTATAACCATGCGCTATATGCTATTTTTACCAAACCGAAAGTCTCAATGTTGATGAAACTATGGAAGGTACAATCGGCTGGCCAAGTAATATGCATGGATAAGCAGCTGTTATTTAAAAATAATATTATTGGTCAATGGAGACCAATGGGAATGCAGAGAAAGCGCTGTAATGGTTCGACGCCGTCGACAAAAATATATTTTCGCAACTCAGACTCCGGAATTAAAGGACGCAGCTAAGGGACCATGACAAATGTAGCCGCTGCGTAAGAAAAAGTCGTCCCAAAAAGGGTTTGGCATTGTAATGATGACTATGAGCCAGTCCTTCTTTTTCCAAAAAACGAGCTCGGATCTCAGAATGGCCTGAGTGCACAAGTTGCATTCGTTTCAATTGTCTCAATGTTGTCCATCCGATATCCTTTGAAAGGTATTTTTATTCTTGGGAACAGCCAAAAGTTGACCTTAAAATCAGTCGAAAGAAACAAATTCCAAGTTGTCCTGAGCGATTTCGCAGTGAAGGTTTTTCTGCTCTGCCTCGAATAAATTCAAAAAACGCAAAAAATATTCTGCGAATAAATACACGGTGTCTACGAACCAAGGCGTCTCGTCGGTAACTGCAGCATCCAAATAGTTTGTGAGGGACTACTGGTTACGCTCATGCTACATAGAGGTTGATCAAATGTTCTGCTGTGGAGACCTCGGACTTTTCCCTTGATAACCTACTTTACTATCTTTTCAAAAAGACCGGCCACGGAAATCATTATTTAATTAAAATTGATACCTGTTGTGTCGAGAAAATTCTAAGCGTGAAACCCGTTTATCCAAGTTCTATAAAAAATCTTATGGACAACGGACTCAAGAAATTGTTCAATGGAAACAGCAAGATCTGCAGTAGCGAGGTATATGATTAAAGAAAAACATAAAATTACGTAAAAGAATCTGGAAATAGTACAGGAAGTAGGAGATTGAAGGAAACTAGATGCATGCGAAAGTTTATGGATATTGCGAGTCCCAGAAGAAAAAAGGATGAACACGGACATTGGCAACGGTTACAGTGACTTAATGAAGTTAGTTTGATCGTCATAAGATAATCTTGTAATTGTAATAAGTTAGTTGTCTGTAAAATCCATTAGGTTAGTCACCTTAATTACCCTTGAAATAACCATTACTAAAAAATTAATTACCGTATGTAGACCTGAATATAACTTTTGCTTTAAAAGCCAATATATAGATGACATAGCTTCTGAATATTGTTACAATTAGTCCCCGAAATATCGGTATATGGCAGAAAAAAATAATGTTTGTTAAGGAACATTTTAATCATTCATTTATTTTAGGCACTATTAATCAGAAAATGGGTATCGTTAATTCTACTGTAAGAATTCCATATACTATTGGGGTCAAAAGCCCCGGTATTTTTCAATAGGTGCCAACACTGGAAAATGAACATGACTCATTGCGAACGGCTCATCCGTCACTAGTTTATGTGTGAAGTTTCATAACGTTTCGTTCATTCATTTACAAGCTACGGGCGTTAAAGATACGCTACTTTCGCCTTCGAAAAAAACAGGAATGTCGCATCTTGATCAAACATTGTTTTTTGATGGGAAAAGCTTCTAAACAATCATTGCAATGATTGTTTAGAAGCTATAGATAGAGAGAGAGATATAGAAATGTTAAATGTTATCCCGTATCTGCTCCTTCGAAACAACTGTTTATCGGTTGTTTAGTGAATTTAAAATGGGTCTTACAAGCACCGAAAAAGCACCTCGCATTGGCACGCCAAAAAAGCTACGAATGTGGAAATCGTAAAGCAAGTGCATCAATTCGTTTTGAGTGATCGTAAAGTGAAGTTGCATGAGCTAGCTGAGGCCGTGGGCATCTCAAAGGACAGGGCGGGATACATTATGCACGATATTTTGGAGATGAAAAAGCTTTCGGTGCGGCACGTGCCGCGTTTGCTGGGCGTCGACCAAAGCAACAGCGCTTTGATGATTCAACAGTTGGTTTGGCGTTGTTATCATAATCGAGCAGATTTTTCTTGATGTTTTGCGACAATTAGTGAACCGTTGGTCCATTACATTACGCCCGAGTCCAATACGCAGTCTGCAGAGTGCCTGGAAAGCCATAAAAGCCGACCAACGTGACCAAAAACCCACAACACTCGGCCGGGAAGGCGATGGCCTCCGTTTTTGGAATGTTGTTGCAACCACGGAAGCCACCGCAGTTGCAGACATTAAGTTTTAGCAGAGGGGTGTGTAGCCCGGGGTAGCATACTGAGGCCGGCTAGTACTCAGTCGTGTCGTGGGACTTCCGGGACACCCTCTGCTCGTGCTGAGCCACCTTACATAAACACACTAAAACGAAGGGAAAAGGATGGGAAAGGGGGAGGTCATCTTAAGAAATGAAAAATATGTTTCTAATACGACATGGCCGTTTATTTAATTCAAACAAAAACAAAAGAAAAGAATTCTCAAAGTGAAATTTACAAATTTTAACTCCCCGTTTTAAAATCTATGCAAGCAAAATACAATTTACATACAATCTAGTAACAAGAAAAAAAAAGAAAATTATTAATTTGGGGAAAAAAAACTAACAGTATATTTATACAAAAAAATTCGAATAGTTACTTACACTTTCCTTGTTGAACACCGAGCGCTCGGCGAAGAACAAAAGAAAGAAATTCGGGGCTCCTGAAACTCAAGCTTCAATTTACAAATTACTATATGTGAACAAAGTCTAGAAATTAAAGCACAGAACGGCCACTTTTCGCAAAATGCTGATTCCACTTTCTTCACCAGTTCACTACCAATAGGATACTTTCAATAGGATACTTTGAATTCAACAAATTGAATTTTTTTCTCGAAGTGCTTCACGGAAACATCCATTTATTTCGTTTTTCTTCTCGTTTTTTTAAAATCAAATTAGGACACTTTTATACTTCATTTTTAAATGCCCATTACAACAGTTACAGTTTTAATCCGCAATATAAGTTTTTTTTTTGATTTTATTTTCTACACAATTTCGGATTTGAGCCATTCTGGAACATTTTTATTCCCGGTTCACTCCGCTTATGTAATTTAATTCAATTCAAAATCAAAATTTAGTCCTCTTCTTCTTTGTAAACTCCAAAACCGAATCTTTTTTTCCCTCGAATTCACAATTCCGCACCGCCAAACACAATTCCTCTTATCTCCCAGTCAAAGACTAACTGCCCCAATTCAACGAACTTAATCCTCTTCATTTTCAATTACCGCTGCCGCATCTGGGTAACGTAATCGAAGTTCATTACACTTCGATTCCGCTACCCACACATATTTTTTCCGTATCGACAAACACAATAATATCCATTGATTTGCCTATATGGCAATTTGCATCATCAAAGAAGCAAAGTGTCACATATACATACATATACGAAAACTATTGATTCTGCCGATACCTTAAAAAGAGTGCTTCCCTGCGCTCGGAGGAACTTGAACCCAGGGTTCCAACAGACTCCCGGTCGAGAACTCGCGACGCAACCAATGGAACCATGACTTATCATCAGATTAGCAACTTCAACTCTTTCTTGATGGGCATGAAAAGGAAATTTGTTAAAAGGGAAACGTCAATAAATTTTTGTTAGTATAAAAATATGAAATTTGTTAGTGGGAATAGAATAAGTTAGTATGAAGGAAGGATTTAGGTTTCGTTAGGGAAAAGGTATTGAATGAAGTTTTGTTAGTGGGAATTAATGAATGGAATGTTGTTAGTGGGAAAATTGAAATTATTAGTATATATTATATTATTTTAGTTCGAAATAAGGGAAAAGGGTGGGATTGTGATGATGGGGAAGTAAAAATTATAGGGAAATGGAAAAATTTTAATAAAATTAAAAAAAATAACAGGCTAAAAGGTATAAAAGCCCAAAGGAAGGTAGAGATGTTACGGCGGCAATTTGAAGTTGCGAATGCGAGGAAGTTGGTACGCCGGAATTCGCAACAATGCATGGAATAATCTGCATTAATTATCCGCAGAAGGAAACAGCAGTTGTAGGAGAGGATTATGTAATATATTATTGAACAAACTGAATGACGAAATAAAGGAAAAACGGCCCCATATGGCGGAGAAAAAGTTCTGTATCATCACAATAACGCACCGTCACACACGTCCTTGTAAGGGGTGGCCGAATTGGACCAATTATGATTCGAACTCTTTGCTCATCCACCATATTCTCCAGGCTGGGGGCTACCAGTGAAAATTATCTGTTCTCAAGCCTCAAGCGGTAACTCCAGGGAATGAGATTCAGGTCAAATAAGGAAGTCATCGCGAATACCGAGGCGTATTTCAAAGGCTTGAACGTTTCTTACTACAGAAAGGGCATTGAAATGCTGGAAAATCGCTATACTAAGTGTATCGCCCTCGAAGGCAACTACCTGTATGTTGAAAAAACTCCGGAACTTATCATTAAATTAAGCAAGTGTTCGAGACATTTCACGCAAATAAATACGAAAGGCTATACTATATATTCGTTTGGCTTCTGACCGGATGAAATCATTCCGGTGGATATCCACCAAATATATTAGCATAACGCACTAGCTAGAAGCTATTCATAATACCTACTTTAAGCTTACGACCATTCCCATTTGCTGGTGGTAGGCTAGAATCGTTTTAGTCCCGAAAGTTCGTGAAGTATCACATATCTTATAGAAGGACTATAGACAAATTTGTTTAGGTTCCTTTCTTCTAGATATATTATGGAGAATTGTAAGATATTCAATAACTAATGCTTTAGATACTCATCTAATCTCGAAATCACAACATGTTTGTACAATGGTCATGTCTGTAAAAAGGCCACTAAATTAGTAGGGCATGTCTAAAGGTCACTTGAATATAAGGAATATACACTTGCGGTATTCCTTCACATCAGAGAAGTAATCAATAATGTGCGCTCGCAAGCCATATTTAATGTTGTCCAATATTTTAAGTTGTCTCACATCGAATTCAACTTATAAAAACTATTGAATGCTCGCCAGTGGGAAACTTTACCATTTACCTGGTAACCATCAGTTTGTTTTATTATCTCCCATGCTATGGAACTTTACCGTCAATTAATTCTTTAAGAAACATGATCAGACTGGATATAAGGTGGTCGAATATACCAATACCATTGTTATCGGTATATCAGAGAAATTTGTCTCGATGTTCCTAAAAAAATTAAAATAGTCCTTATTCATTCAATAGTGTAGTAAGAGAGGCTTAAATGCTAACCAGACGAACGGAACTATTGTTCTTCACAAAGAAATATGGAATCATACTTTCTATGCAAGGAAGCATTTTGTGGTATATACATTTATAAAAGAGTTATAGGAATACCAGGGGGGTGCAGCTTCGCGCCGTCGTCTGGATCTATATAGCTGTATTGAAATCAAAATCAATTTTGTTGTAAGGAGTAGTAGTTTAGTGGCTATACATAAAAAAGGTGGTGTACTAGAAGACAAAAAGTAATTTAGTGCTACTTTATTGGTTTCCAACCAATAAGTTGGTGTTGCAACAGTTCAAATATGCAGCATCTAAACATAATTTAGCTTTTTTGACTAAGACAGATCTCGGCTATTCGTAAATCTAGTCTTAAGGTCTGCCAAACACCAAGGAAATCAACTATACAATCGGCTAGCCAACTCCCAATCAAGGTTCTACAGAAAATCGCTTTTTCTTACAAGGCAACTTCGGTTGAAATTTATACTGATAGCTCAAAACATCCAAAATATGGGCAGCAGTGTATTTTCTGCTGACTTAAATTTGAAGCTCTAACCCAGTTTGTCAGATTATTGTAGCATTTTTCAAGCGTAGGCCCTAGTAAATTTTGAAGCAATATTTACTTTTTTAATAATACTAATTATATTTTTGATTGGACGCCTAATTAATATAGTCATGAATTCAGCTGAATGTATTTCATTTTCCGAAATTATTCTCCTCTTCCTTTTCTTTAATGTAGATGGCCGAGCACGGGTAGAGTACTCCGAAAAAAACACTGGCACGAATGAGCGCTAGCCGGCCTCAGTATACTCTGTCTCGAGACATTTTCACTTATTCCATCCTTTCAATTAAATCAAATCCAGTGGAAAGTAATACTGAATTCAGGCTATTGCAGATGCATACGCAGAAAAAATCGATGTTCCAGCAAGGGAGGAAGAAAACCCTTTAATTTTTATTTACTTGCTTTCTATCATTGGTTAAAAATCATTCTGTGAATGGCTAACAGTTCAATGTGTAAGATTAAATCAGCCAACACAAAAAATGCGAAGTATCATATCCAGTTTACCAAAAAACCTACTTTGTGATAGCGAAATAATCAGAGGAATGTTAAGCGAAAAGATTAAAATCGGTGTTGGATATAATCAATTTTATCGACCTATTTTCTCTTCATTCTGACTGAGGATCTCAATTTGAGTTACTACACTTTACCGGGAAAGAAACCTGCAAATAGTACAATATCAAATAAATTCCATAAAAGCTTTTAAGCATTTACGGGTTCAAAAACAAATTAATAGATTTGCTTGCATAAATCGATGACAAGCTACCGATTAATTTTCAGAATTTTGTTCCTCCCGCCATATTCATTCCTACATCATCATTTTACATTATAATTCCGTATAAACCACTAATAAATTGATCTTATTTCAGGAGTTTAGTTCCAAAATTTCAAATAAAAAAAAAATACTGCTCCTGGTTCTTGGGGCAGTATTTTTTAATATATTGATTATATACCTAGCAGCATTTAAAAAATTCATCAAAGGATCTGTGTATGATTCTTATTCTAGAATTTTTTTAATCGGCCCCTTGAAATGCGTGATTTTAGAGTTATCGACTTATTTACGATTTGTGCAGAAATAATGTTGAACAAATATTGATTCAAATATAGGGTTTTCATTCAAATATAGGGTTTTGCATTGGGGACATAAAAATTTCGAATCTTTATATGAACGCACCCTTAACCATTTTCAATAAACTGTCAATGTTAAAACGTTAGTTAAAATCAGCATTTTCATCATAGCAATGATCACGAACCAGCAACGTTTGGAAATTATTAAAAATTAATATTATCGAAAAATCATCTTTAGCGATGAAGCTCATTTCTGGGTCAATGGCTTTGTTAATAAGCAAAATATGCATTATTGGTCTCAGCAACTAACCCACATGTGCTTCTTGAGACACCGTTACATCCGGAAAAAATTATTGTTTGGTGCGGTTTTCATGCCGGAGGTGTGATTAGGCCGTATTTTTTCGTGGATGAAAACGACCGTCATGTTACGGTCAATGGAGAGCGCTATCGTGTTGGAAAATTATTTGTGGCCAGAATTGGATGAACTTGACATCAACGATATGTGGTTTCAACGAGCCGGTGCCACTTGTCGCAGATTTATTGAAATTTATTTATTTATTTTGGAAAACCCAATATATTCATTCTAATGCATACCTTTTGACAGACGGATTAGAACTCACATATCAGGGACCATGAGTCACCATCTTTCCCACTGAGCCACGGGACATCTAATGTAACTCTAAACTAAATCATCGACACGAGGCACATTCAAATTTTTGATTGTTGTGGTAGCTGTCATACGCAATGCTGATTGCTTGAATATCTCAGTATAATTTACACAATTTTTTGTACATTTGGCCTAGTTTGATCTTCTGTAGTTTACCTAAGGTAAGGATTTTACCTAAAGTTATGTTAGATATTCATAGTTCTAATACAAAAAAGTCTACTAAGGTGATTTTACTGTAGTTTTTATAGCGTAAGCTTGAATACACTTAACAGAAGCTATCACGTGGTTAAACCAGCCATATGACGGTAATAGAGCTCGAAATTTGCATATACTCGTATTCAAAAACAAAAAAACTAAATGGTAAACTTACGTTTATCTGAATTTGCTCCTCCATAGTACCGCGTTTGATTGACATGAGTTTCTTTCGATGCTATCGAATCACTTGTCGTTGTAGAATCCTCTTCAGTGTGCATACGTCTAGAATCCCTATATCGATATTTCCCATAGTTACTTCCCGCCTTGTCACGCTGTTTTGGTGCCATCTTACGCGTTTCTTTACGTTCCTTTAACTTGCGTCTACCCTTACACAATTGCCGCATATTCTTCGTTACGACAGCGACTACACAAATAAATATTAACAGCACTGCTGCTAAACCTATTGCAGTAATTATATAATTTTTCTTGGTCGTTTTAACATTTTCCTCATCTTTGACATCTGTTCCTTTTTCATCAGGATCAAGCTCCGAATCATCAGATTTATCGAAGAAGTGTCGAAGGAAGTTTGTCTTTTGCTTGGGATGTGCCGGAGCTATTGGTTTTAGATTTCCAATTGGAGTTATCTTCTTCGGTTTAGGACTTTGACAACTTTGTGGTACATCATTTTCGTGATGATGTCGAGGTTTTTGTTTTGTATATGATCTTATTGTTTTGTTCTTTGTCTCCTCTAGTAATTTCAAAATTCGCAGCACTGCTCCCAATCCAGGATAAAGAACTTCATCCATTAAATGAGGCTCTATATTTTCCTGAAGCCATCGTTTGAAACGTTTGTCAAATGTACTTTGATCGACACCTTCACGATGGTAGCATCTTGAAACAATAACATAGTATCTTAGTAACAAAAACCGTGAATGCTGTGATTTTAAATAGAATGTCTGCTTATTTTTAAATGGTAACCAAATGTTTGTAAGTTCTCCTTTTTCTTCAGGATCTAATTTTGGCAAAGATACTATCATATCATCGTCATAAGCCGATTCATCGTCGATTAGTTGTAAATGTGAACAAGCTGATTTTTCAGTTTCATCCTCGTTACCGAAAATTATTTGTAGTGGTTCAACTTTCAAATTCCAATCGGAAAAGTCATTTTTTGGTGGGAGCCAACCATTTCCGTTTGTGTTCAAAAATATTTTGCATTGTTCAAGTAAGTCATAGACGTGCAGTGTTGTTTTCAATGTGAGAACTCCAGCATAGTATGATAATTTGCAAAGTGGAATGATGAAATAGTTTAAGTATCTATAAAATTAGGAAGAAAATTAATTTATGTCTGGAATTATTGATTGAACAAAATTACCCTCCTAATGTATCGTAAAATGCCTTTTCAGCATATACTTGTGCGCAATCTTCTGTTATTTTTAGTATCATCTGATCTACACCATAGAAGTATTGCATTAATGTGTCGACAAAATCATCTGTCAAGAGAGTTTTTTCCAGTTTCTTTGGTAGTAGATCCTGCAAATAAAAAATGGATAGTGTTAGGGAGCTTTCAGCTTTTAAAAAGAACTTAAAAACTTTTATTTGTCAGCAAATTATTATGAATTTAGTCAATTCAACAGATAAATTTAATAATAAATGAATTAGGCCATTTTAATTTTTTTTATTACTTTATTGGAAATAATTAAAAATAAAGTTGCAGAATAAAAAATAAAATTACATTTAAAAGTGATGATTTCTTTATAGCTGCTTTTATTGGTTAGATTTCTGGTTTCTAGTTGTTTTCTGCAAAATAATGAAATGATATTAGTATATTGATAGAAATATGCTAGGCAAAACAAAATAAGGACCAGCATATATTATGTTTTAGACTTGTAATTATCCTATGAGATTCAAGGATTGATAAATGATAGAATCAAATAAGTGGATAGTTTTTCAACATTAATATCACATTTTCTTTATTACAAAATATTATACCTATTTCGCTTCTTTTAGCAAAAACAATTTTTACTGATGTTAAAATGGATAAGTTTTCTTGGTTTTTTCTTGAAAAGTATAAAATATTTAATGATCAAATAATTGGATCGACGGCGCCACCAAGAGTTCAAAAGAACCTGGCCTGGCCTCAGGTAACGCATCCATCATTTGTAGTGTAGATTTGCTGATTGAAGCATATTCGAATTTTATTTCTAAAAAGCGCTTTAGTGTTTCAGATCTCTATCAAAAGAAGTTTATAATGCGTTCGAAAAATAAATCGTTGAAAGTGCTTTGAAATAAATCGTGTAGGCGTTTAAGATAAAATTAAATCACTTGAGTGCTTTAAAATAATACACTGAGGGTTGTTGTAATCCAAGATTTTGTAAAACAAAATCCTTTTGAACTTTTTATTTTAAAACGCTAACCCTTTTTATAATTCCCCATCCAACACACTTTGTTGAACAATTTCGGACTGTTTTTCAGTAAAACACACCCAAACGATTTATTTATGAAGCATTCAAATGTTGCATTGAAAAAAAATCTTTTCAATCCTTTATTATAAAAATTGAAAGTTTTATTTGATAAATACGAGTGGTTGTATGCTTTAACATCTTAAACGGGTTGCGCACCTAGCTTGCATGGTGTTGTATATTAGAAAGACGATTATTGTTGGTTCCAAACCTCTTAGAATGGTAGAGTTTTAGCTACTTATTTTTGGGACCAAATAATCGCAGTTTTTATGGCTCAACAATCGCAAAAAAACAGGAAAATAATAACAAGTTTAAAACAAAACGGTTAACTTTTTAAAATAAAACAAAACTTTTTGAAAAGGGTTATTTTACCCCTTTAAAACAAAGCCCTCGAGCGTTTTATACTATTGTCGCGTATTATGGGTCACGGCCAATAATTTTAATGTTCCGGGAAAATGAAAACGCACTATCTTTTAAATTAAGTTAAGAGTTTATTTACAAAAAAAAAGCACAATCATTAATTTAACACTTTCACTAATTTTACTTATCGCATTTAAATCGAATTTTTAATTGTCTCTCAACTTTCAACTGTCAACTAAAAATCACCACAATCAAACAATCAATATCGCCTTTACTTCGCGCTCCACTATATCACAGTTTACTATTGCGGCTTTACTATCGCATTTTTTCTATCGCGGTTGTAATGATTCCCCCCATTCATTCAGCTCGGCTTTATATAGGGTCGCTAGTCATTCAATTCATTTCTCGTACATTGGTGAATTACCTGGAATATTCGAGCAGCTTAATGAATGGGGCAGTAACTCACTTTCAGATATTGATCATGTTTGGTGGGTTTTTGAGTACATTCGCTTGTTATCATTATGTTCTTAATGGTTGTGAAAACAATTGCGATAGTAGCTCGCAAAATTATTTGTACATGTAACAGTATATACCTGTTTGAACTCCTAAAAAGTGTTTTAATTAATCGATTGGTTAATCGCTTTAATAACACTATCCATAAAAACTAATATGATAAACATGATTAAAAGATCTGAATCAAATTATTGAAACTAACGATTTTTAGCGTAGGTTATTGACGTATTACCATCTGGTTTTAGGCAGAATATCACGATCCATTTAATAAAGTCTAACGAAATTAACTAGGAATCCAATTTTCTCCTCTTCTCCATCTGAAATACACATGAAACCTTGCCGCGATGCAATAGAATGCAGCTGACTGACTCACACTCCAGCGCGTGGATTACCAGTGTCAGTAAAAGCGCAGGTAATTCGACAATACCCTAAAAAATATATACGACAGGCTCATAGGCTCGAAAAATTAAACAAAGAAAAAGACCAACTAATCTCGCGGCACCAAACACAATCTCGTGCGAATGACGAAAGTTGCGTGGAAATGGCATGCAGTTTCGATGAGCTAGCTGCCAGAATTTTCGAAATCAACGTTAAAGTGAGTAGAAATCTTGAAATGTTTGGATCACAGATCATATCCATCAAATGGCTGTTTCATGCCAATCGTCGAAGGATAGTGAATGCTAGAAGAATTCTTCGTCTCTTCATAGCACTATCGTGAAAACTTTCGACAAATATGGAAAAAACTTCGAGAAATTGGCTTCATCTTTAAACAAGGCAAATCATCAGAGGAAATTTCTCAGCTTTTAGCCAAACTCGATAAGGTTGAAGGGAAGTGCAACAACATGATGCAAGGGCAACAAAAAATTCAGAAAGATCAACATAAAATTCATAACGTGCCGCAGATTCCTGTTCAATTGATACACAGTCCAGTAGTCCACCACCGCCAAGTCCAAAAAGCCAAAAATACATCTACAAACTTGGAACCTTCTAGTCAGCTGAAAAATGGGCGTATTAAAAGACTTGTGGATTTAAACCATAAGGCGAACTTCTGCATTTTCTTTGTGAAAGGAAGCAGAAAGATTTGTAATGAGGCCATAGTACAAAAAACAATGGAAGACGCCCTTCTTAAATAAACGACAATGTGGATTCAAGGTTTTTATTCCAATGCGATATGCCTGGCTCCAAGGGTTTTAAGAAGAATGGCATTTGTTCCTGAAATGCCATGATTTTCAAGGTATGGATTGATAAACTTGCGAGCCCTGGATCCAAAGATAGCAGAAAAATATAGCTCTAAAAATGTATGTAAACCCGTTACTATTACGAAATTTTACTCTCTACTACTAACATAAATCCCAAACCTCTACCCCCATTTTCTTTTAAACGCTTGAATAACTGTAGCACTTTGTTTGTTGACCCAAAACTACGTAATGATAGTGGTAGTCAACTGGAAGCAGCCTTAGACTCTGAGGCGTCTTCTGCAAAAAAACTAGAAGCAGCTTCCAGTTCAAGTTCTAAATCTTCTTCTATACAGGGTACTTACAACAACTTCGTGCGGGGAGGAGACAATGCCAATTTCATTCGGATCAATTTTACATTCCATATCGCTTGCCCCATCCAACACCAACCCATCCTTTTTAGACCCGCTGTTGCCGCCCACAGTCAAGGCCACTATAGTTCCGGCTGCTGACTTTGAAAAAAGATATCGGCCAATTGAAAACTCCCCGGTCAAATGGGGCCGTTTTTTAACGATTTCATCCTTTAAACGATCCAATAACGCTATATAATAATAGCTGTTGATGGTCTGGCCCTTTTGGAGGTAATCAATGAATATTATACCTTGCGCATCCCAGAATGCTGATGCCATAACCTTGTCAGCTGACTGTTGTGTTTTTCCTCGCTTTGGATTCAGTTCATCGTGTGAAGTCCACTCAGCTCACTGTCGATTGGCCTCCGGAGTGAAGTGATGGAGCCATGTTTCATCCATTGTCACATATCGACGCAAAAATTCAGGTTTATTGCGTTTAAACACTGCTCAGAATCATTAACACGTTGTTGCTTTTGTTCGATTGTGAGCTCACGCGGCACCCATTTGGCACACAGCTTTCTCATGTACAAATATAATATCTCGACTAAGAGATAATAAAATTTATGAATCCGTTCGGCTTTACCTGTCGTATATGCACAAGGCACCAGAAACAATTTGCATAGATGGTAAAACGAAAACATGTCTAAGAATCGTGATTCAAAGAGAAGGTCTTCCAATCGATCTAGGGGCTCTTCGCCTTCTGTATTTTTCCTACCATGAAGAACTTGGTATTAGCCTAAACTAGGCAAAAAAACATCTGGAAACTACGCATCCCACGTTAGTTCTAATCATATCTCGTCATTGCAAAGGGCAAGAGAACAGCACCATAAATGTTGTCGTCCCCAATAAACAGATAAATTTCAAATTGTTTTACCATAACTGTAGTGGCATGCGTAGTAAGTTAAACCAAGTTTTTCTTGACGCAAAATCGTGCCATTTTAATATCCGTACCCTTTTCGAAACATGGTTGAATGATTCTCATATTAACGAAGAGATCCTTGACAGTAACTGGAGTATATACAGGGTGTGTACGGTATTTGAGGACAACTTGAGAGTAAAATTAATTAGCTTGTATTTTTAACAAAATTTAATGAATTTTCAGGAATTTTTTATACAACGTTAAATTAATATATGGCTATAAAATTATTCAATAAAATCGCCATTAGCAGTAATAACCTCTTGGATCCGGGTCCAGAAACGTTTAGATGCCCGAATCAAATGCTCCTTGTTCATATTGACCATAACGGCATTAATAGCAGTCTTCAGCGAAGAAGTGGTATTATGAGGACGCTGATTGGGCTCACACTCAACTACGCCCCATACGTAATAATCCAAAGGATTAAAGCCTGGGCAGCTAGGTGGCCATAGGTTCGGTGTTATGAGGTCATGAACATTTTCGACCATCCAATCTTGTGTCGCCATCGCTTTATGTGAAGGAGCAAAGTCTTGTTGAAAAGTGTATGGTCTGCCTCCTTTTACATTGTCTATCCAGGGTTTCACTACCGTCTCCAAAACCTCGATGGTTGCAGCAGAGTTCACTCGAAGTCCTTGAGTAAAAAAGTGTGGCGGCATAACATGTCCTTCGTTGCTGACAACACCTTAAACCATAACAGTGGCTGGAAATTTTGTGTGCATAACAACAGGAACCTCCGTAAGATTTGAACATAGCCATCTGTCATTCCTGCGATTGGTCTTTTGATCTTGGTCAAAATTTTTTTCGTTGGAAAAGAACCATAACATTTTGGGCGCGTCAGGGTGTTTGATTTTGTTTAAAAGACGTTTTGTTCGGATAACTCTCTGTTCCCGTGTTCGTTCTGACATGAACTGTCCTCTGCGCATCACGTAAGACTTATACCGAAGGTCTTCGTGGACAACTCTACGAATAAGGCTCTCAGAAACATGAAGCTCAGTCGCAAGGACCCTCATTGATTTTGAAGGGTCCTCGTCTATGATCGCTTGCACTTGCTCTAAAAATTCTGCAGATCGAACAGTGTCAGAACGTTGTTCATGCTTTTTGCGTTTTGCAACCGATTCTGTGTCGCCTCCTGATGCTGCCAATTCACGGCGAACCTTATGCACGAATGAACGGGCGCAATTAAGAAAATTAGAGATCTCTAAATCTGTATAGTTCGCACATATAGCGACGATGATAGCGTGTCTCTTCATTTCTTGAGTGATGTTGTAGTCCGCCATTTCTTATCTGAAAAGGAAAAAAAAATCGCGAAGTTATAGTCACATTTATGCATGTCTTCAAATACCGTACGCACCCTATATATAAATATATTGGGTCTATAACTTAATTCGTGCGGTTTGCTAAGAGATGGCGTAACTTGTATAATATTACATAGTTTCAATATTCCGAGCCTGCGTTGAAAAGCTTCTGTCATTGTACGTCTTTTCAGTGTATGCCATTCATTTGTAGCGTTAACAACAATAATTTTTTTTCACTCAAACGTGTCGAACTTTGTTGCTGAAAAAGTGTTTTTGCGGGAAATTCTTCTTCATTACTTTAATATGAAGAAAACTGCACCCGAAAGTCATCGTATTTTGGTGGAAGTTTATGGTGAACATACTCTAGCTGAGCGAACCTACCAAAAGTGGTTTGCACGATTTAAAAGTGGTGATTTTAGCTTGTAAGACGACTTATGTCGTGGGCAGCCAAAAAAGTTTGAAGATGAAGAACTGGAAGCATTACTCGATGAAGATTGTTGCCGAACACAAGAAGAGCTCGCAGAATCTTTGGGTGTCACTCAAGCAGCCATTTCAAAACGTTTAAATGCAGCTGGATATATTCAAAAGCAAGGAAATTGGGTTCCACATGAACTCAAGCCGAGAGACGTCGAAAGGCGGTTTTGCATGTCCAAAATGCTGCTGGAACGCAACAAAAGGAAGTCATTTTTGCATCGGATAGTTACTGGTGATGAAAAATGGATCCATTACAACCCCAAGCGCAAAAAATCATATGTGAAATACGGCCAACCAGCCAAATCACCGGCAAAGCCGAATATCCATGGCGCGAAGGTAATGCTCTGTATTTGGTGGGATCAGAAGGGTGTGCTGTATTATGAGCTGCTAAAACCGGGTGAAACCATCAATAGAGCACGCTACCGAACACAATTAATCCGTTTGAAGAGAGCAGTAGCCGAAAAACGCCCGGAATATGCGACTAGACACGAGGCAATAATTTTCCATCATGACAACGCTCGGCCCCACGTTGCTTTTCCGGTTAAGAACTATTTAGAAAACAGGTTTACCCCACCTGCCTTATAGCTCAGACCTTGCCCCTTTTGACTACCATTTGTTCCGATCGATGCAGAACGCCCTCACTGGAATACGGTTCACATCAGAGCAGGATATCAAAAATTGGCTTGATTCATTCTTGGCTGCCAAGCCGGCGCAGTTCTTTTGGGATGGGATCCACAAATTGCCAGAAAGATGGGAAAAGGTCATAGCTTCAGATGGGCAATACTTTGAATAATACTATTGTACAATTTTTTTCTTAAATAAACGTTCAAAATTTGAAAAAACCGCACGAATTAAGTTGTATACACAATATATATGAAAGACTTTAATTTTGTGAAAGGGGAGGCAGACGAAAGGAAAGAACACGACAAAATTATGTCCCCACTACGCCACTCAACCCCTGTCAACCGAAAAATCTGGAAAAAAGCACTGTGTTCAAGAGCAAAAATATCTCACAAGTTAAAAGCGATCGACCTTGTTAATAATATTTATTTATGGATTTTATGTTTTTGCCTATAAAATCAAAACGAGACCCTTAAACCGCTCTAAGTTCCTTTGTAATGCGAATTGGAAAGACGGGGATATTGTTCAGAAACTTTAATGTAACTAACTCCCTTAAGAATGCGAATTTTGAAAAACGGTAATAATTTTATGAAGCTTTAAGGGAAAAGATGTTTTGTGGGTCAGAAAATCTTTTAAAACTCAGCTTTTGTCTAGAGTGCAACAGAGCCGGTATAGCCAAAACAGCCTGTGTGAATTTGGGGGTCTCCTGTTGAAGCTATGCTTCTTATGGGGCATTTTGGTGGATGGACTAAACACAAAAAAAAAAGAAACGACACAAAAACTACATAAAAACGACACAGAAAGTGTTCCATTATTTCAGAAGAACTATAGAAGCTAGGGTTTTCAAACTTTGTGAAAAGGTCAGAAAGGATATCCTTTTTAATGTTTTATAGTCGAAATAATTTTTAAAGGATCTTCAGGGGCTCTCCTGATGTAAGGATGTGACCCCATAATATTTCTTTTTCATTGAAAATACTCGAGTAGGGTATCAAGTGAAAGGACTTGGTGAGATCCTATAATAAGTCTTAAGGTTTTAATTTTGTTCAACAGGATGGGGGGGTGGGGTTAATTTTGTTCAACAGGATGGGGGGAAAGGTAGGCGAAGGGGAAGAACATGTGAAAAATCTACATAATAGTAATATTTTAATAAGCTTAAGGGTACTGTTTTGGATTTAAGGAGAAAAATGTAAAATTTACAAATCATACTATTATTAACAAAGATAAGTGAATTTAGATTTCTTGTTAACAAAGGTGGGTGAATTTCGATTTCTGGAGTATTTGTTGCCTTTGTACTCATAAAGACCAGCCTCCGTGATTTTTTTTACATTTTTCGGCTCAAAGGTTTAATCGCGAGGAGGGGGAGACAAATTTATTTCATACCCCACTTTTATTTCAACCCCACTTGACTGCCTTAGCTGGGAAAAAAATTTATGTGTCTATTCGGTATAACCTTTCCACAAAGTTTGAGCTTTGTAGTTTCTGAGAAAACTTGCTGTAATGCATGGACAGACAGGACGTGAAACTAGTAGATCCTTATTAAATTCATTTAACAAGACCCAGACAATGTTGATCATACTTTCGCACTGACCGGTAGTACACATAAGCTTTTATTTTTGATTTATATACCACAGGAAAAATGTCTTATTTTGGGAGCAATCACTTACATGTATTAAATATTTATTATTTGGGTGTTTTTTAGGCCGTATTTGAGTCTGTTTACGCCTTGTTTGATTGAGGTCAATTTAGGTCCACGTTAAGTCAAATATTCTGAAAATTGGCCCTGTTTGAGTCCTAAAAACATTTGCGTCTTCTCGTCTTGCAAACCTTGTTTAAGCTCAGTTTGGGTCATGTGTTAGTGGCTTTTTTGTTCAAGATTTGACGACTGCGACTTGTACATGTACTCCGTCGCACAAAAGTACAAATCAAACTTTCTATCAATGTGTACTAGAGGGCCTTATTCTGTGACCTTAACGGTACTCTTGAAAGATTATATGACGATATGTCAATGAGATTCGAACCAGTAAGCTTCAAGACAAAAGGCGAGTGTTTTATCCACTACATTCTAAGCGAATTTTCAATGGCTAGGATTATCGGGGAAAATTCTGTGGCTGACAATCAGGTAAATATTGAGGGGAAAAATTTTTAACAACTTCCCTAATATGCAACAAAAAAGAATTCTCATCTAAATAAGCAATCTTATGATGCGTTAAAGAAGATTAATTAGAAATATTTTCATAGTTACGAACCTGAAATTTTCTCATGTAAAATACTTTCATGCCGCGGGCCGTTGTTCATGATTTGATCAGGATTTCTGTTCTCGACATTTCAAACATTTTCTTCTATTCTTTGGACATTTTGGATCTTTCCAATATATTTCGTCGTTAGTTTCGATACTTGTTTGACAAGCAGCGCAAATCCATTTAGGCTTTTTCTTAATTTTACACTTAATACATTTCCTTTTTTCTTTTGGACAACTTGGTCGATTGAAGTAAATTGGATCCGTTTTTGCGATTGGCAGGGAACAGGATGTGCAAATCCATTCAGCTTTAGGATAGCATTTGTCTAACTTAAGAAAACTATCATTCAGCGCATCTGGTTCAAATTGAGAATTGGATTCAAGTATTGGCCTTAATTTAGGCATTTTCTTTGCTTCATAACATCGAGAACACAAAACTTTATTGTTAGGCTGAGGAAATAGTTGATCACCCTCACTAAACGGTCTCCAGCATGAGTGGCAACGTGTCTGTGGTTTCCTGATTTTAAACTCTCCGCCAGAGATGCATTTCTTACATTTTCTGTTGTCGATGCTTTTAATAGGTCTTGCGCATATTGCGCAATCTAATTTGGATCTTTCTCTTCCGAGGCACCCATTACATATTCGTTTTTCTACCGGGCAAAAGGGATTCCTGAAATATATAGTATCATCCGGTCGAATGGATTTATGACATTTAACACAAATCCAATTTCTGTTTGATTTATCGCCATCAGGATTATCAATACATCGATCTTTCTTGTCTGGACTGGCGCCAGCAATATCTATTGGATAATTATGCTTGATTGAACGAAAATATTTGAAATCTTTCCATAGACTACATTCTAGTAACTCACCACAACAAGCGCAGCAACTGCTACACCGGTCCGATTCCCTGGGACAATTAGGATTCCCCTTGCTAATTTTTTGAGCGCAGTTAAAACATTGACTGTTTTTACTATCAGGTTCGTCACGTTTCGATTTGAATAGATTTTTGAATGAGTATTTGGTTAATTTGGAGGGATTAACATCTAAGGTTTGAGTTGATTTCACTTGACCAGAACAACGCGCACATTTCCTCTCTTCTTTAGGACAGTAAGGATTTTGGAAATAAATTGGGTCACGAATGTCGATGTGTTTTTGACACGACACGCAAAACCATTTTCCATCCTTTTTATTTAATTTTCGGGTTATTGGTTTGGTTTCTACAACCCTTTCGAGATCTTCTTCAACAATACAAAATGTAGCAGTGGTTGAAGATTCAGCTAAATAAATAGAAGATAGATTGAAAATTCATGATCGAAATCAATCCTGGAACCTACTTACATGGTATTTGCCTTTGTGGAGTAGTTTTGCCACCTGAATTCAATCGACGATACCTGTTTGAACTAAAGATTGAAGAACTAGCACTTTCTACATCGAAAGGTTGCTCTTGTAAAGCTTTTTCTAGTTTGCTATAAGATCGTAGACCAGTCCAAAACGTTGAGAATCCTCCTTTCTTTCTTTCATTAGCCTTATTTGATTTCCCTTTTTTCTCGTTAGCTTGTGATTTCGGCTGTTTATCCTCAGATTCCTTAGGTTGTGGTTTTTTAGCTGGACTTCTGGGCTCATTAGTTTTACAAAGGTCCCGCATATACTTTGCTATCATACTGATAAGAAAAATAAATATCAATAAAATTAACAAAATCATTAAAACGATCATCAACAGGTCTTTTTGCTTTGATCTCCGATGAAGCCCGCACTCGCCGTCATCATCCTCATCTGGTTCAGAATCATCAATTAACTCTTCCTCTTCGTTGTTAATTTTAGCTGGTGCTGCAGTTATTCTACTTTCTTCTGCAAAATATAATTTTTTCATCGTTTTACACTTTTTACCCATTGGATTAGGTGCGACGGAGTCTTTTTCCTGTTTATTCACCTCATTCTCGATATGTTCATCATTCAATGCATGAACTTGAGAATCTTTTCTGATTGCACTCGCAACACTCCGAACCAACACTTTTGAATCTTTGATAGTCTTGAAAATACGTAAAATTCCACCTAATCCTGGGTATAAAATATCATCATCAAAATGTGGTTCGATATTCATCCTTAACCAACTTCTAAACTGAGCATCGAAATAATCTTGGCTTAAATGCTGATATTGGTAGCATTTGGATACATAGACAAAGTATCGCACAAGAACAAAAGCAGAAAACGAAGATTGTAAGTTGAAATTTCTTTTTCTTTTGAATGGTAGCCAAATATTTGTTAAAAATTCTGGGTCTTCAGTGCTCAACTTGGGTAGAGAAACAATCATTTCAGGCTCATTTTCTGAGTTGGAATCATCTAAATTCAAATTCAAACAAGGATTATGATCTGTGCGGTTGATTTGACATAATGCCGAAATATTCAAAGGATCAATTCCTATTTCAAAATCTTTGCAGTAGGGAATTGGATCTCTCCAGCCAAGCCCATAAGTATTCAATGCAGTCTTGCAGTTTTGAAATAGGCGAAACACCCTTTCGGCAGCTTTAATTGTGACTAGACCAGCATAAAATGAAAATTTTGCGATAGGTACCATGTAGCTATGTAAGAATCTACAATAAATATCATTACTTTCAAGTTTTTATATTGATTCTATGATATACCATACCCTCCTAACGCATCGTAAAACGCTTTTAAGAGCATCGATTTCGCGGTGCCCTTTGTATTCTCAATTATAATATTTTGTGCGCGATAAAAGTACTGTAGCAGTGCTTCCACTGAATCCTCGTCAAACAAATCATTTCCCAGATCTTTTGGAAGCAAATACTAAGTAAACAGTGGAGGTATTAATGCACTCAAAGTGCACAATTCTTAGATTATTTGAAAAAAATGATTTATACAATGAGCATTAATTTCTTTATTTTTTTTATAACACGAGTCATCCGTTAAAGACAATAAATGAAAATTCAAAGAAAATGCTTGGAAAATATGAAAAATGGTCCAAAAAAATTATCGATAAATTAATATGTACGAGTATAATATGTAGTTATAGGTCAAAACCGAAAATTGCTTCAGACTTCTTCTTTACTACAAACAAACATTTCTTTTTTTTGTTTTGAGTTAAAAAATATACTGCATTGCAGTTGGTGTCTGTCTGTCGTAACAATAAAGGACAGAATTATCAAAAAATGTGATCAAATATTATTCAACAATTTTTTGGAACACGCAGCCAGAAAGACACCAGCAAACGCTATGGGGACGCTATTATTCTATCCCACGTAGTTAGTGGTATAGACCAAATTGCCGACACTGATAAAGTTGTTGCTGATCGATATGCCAGTCGACCAAACCCCAACCTTAAAAAAACTGCAATCTGGAAGGTCGATAGCTATACATATGTATATGTTAAAAAGTCAACATTGATAGAATGAGTATTGAAATAGACGAAACCCGGCTGTGTGGTTGTGGCAAACCATTTTTTTTTTCTAGTCCTACTACAGTGTGTCAAAGATATGCAAGATAATCATTAGAACACCAACTGCGGCCATTTGTCCACCGATCTTTGTATCTCTTCGATTATAATTTCCGGGGAAAGCTCTCCTATTTCGTTGAAGAGGTCACTGCGCTTTTCGTAATGGTGGAAGGCGTCATTCATCTTTCCGACGCAGTCGGGAGAATGTAACTTACCAATTTTAGGAAGCAAGGATGAAAACATCTATGCCTGCTCAAGACCTGGGTCGGATAGAAGTTAATCTCACCATGCCTTCGATTGAGCTAAGGCCTCAGGTGAAGGGATCAGGCGCGCCGTCTATCTTCCCTTTGCGTCACTCTCCCAGAGCTGTTGTCAATCGCTGAGGGAGCGTTGTCCCGCCTCGTGAGCGACCGTCCGTCACCTACTGCCGCTTTCATTTCTATACAGGTAAACATTTCTGTGCTCTATAGGAAGAATGGCCATTGGTGTCACACCTGCGATCACTAATACCGCCGACTCAGAGATTGTTCGATATGCATTGCGGTACAGCTCCTTGCTGAGAGTGTCGCCCCATATTTCCGATTAATACAGTAGTAGAGGCTACACAGGGCTTATCAAGAGACGCCTTCTCAATGAAGTAGGTTCCCCTTATATTGGACATTAGTTGCTGATATAGATACACTCGCTGCAGTCTTATTCGCTGTTGCACCTATTTGCTCGGAAAAATATCTTCGAGTACTTTACTGCTGATTTTGACTCGATCAGCACTTCCACAATACTGATAGTCTTTACTCTGTGGATTCTTTCCGTTTTCAGGATGACCCTTTCGGTTTTCTTCACTGCCAATCTGAACCGTGAGCAGTCATTCAGTTCCTCACTCGACTCATTAGCATTCTTAGTCTAAGTTGTGCATATTCGACTGTGCATCCAGTAACTAGTGCGGCAATATCATCTACATGGCCTATTCAGCGTGCACATCCATTAGCCCGTCATACGAGACGTTTCACGGCCCAGGGCCATGGATAGAACCCTGAGCGACACCTAATGTAACTTTCATTTTCCGACGATATTCGTGTCGTAAAGTAGACTGCAGTCTTTCAGATAATACCTCAAAAACCGCATCATATATTCTGGAAATCGAAAAAGATTTTCCGGCGCTTCCAGTATTTTTTTTTGCTTTAATACTACAGCCGCTTTCAGACCTTCGCTTAGAGATACTTGGGTATCTTATCTTGATCGAATGTATCGGCACTCGAGAAGGTAATATGACCAGTACAACGCTTAAGCTGGTGATCCTTCCACTCAGCTGCGATACGTTCAGATTTTAAACAAGTACGTGCAAGGGTATTCCCAATAGTAGTTTAAAAAAACAATTACTGTGATCTATGATATCATCTATTTACAGCTTTAGTTATTAACTTGATATTATTATTTTCATCTCTAAGGTCTCAGTCTAACCGATATCAACGCCAAGTTGGATTCTACTTTGGTAGAGTCTGCTCCTTTTTTAAGTAGCTCAAGTGATGCGAGGTCGTACGAGCTGCCATGATGAACACCGCAGTGGTCGACCAAGTGAGTTCTCTACGCCAGAAAATGTGAAAAAAATCTACAAAATTGTATTGGATGCCTGTGGACTGAAAATGCGCAAGATAGCAGACTATGTTGATTTAAAAAAGTGCTGTGCTTCGCATATTGATTGAAAATTTTGACCCGAAAAAGCTGTGCACAGGATGGGTACCGCATTTGCTCACAATGGAGCATAATCAATGTCGTGAGGATGTTTCCATTAAGCGTTTGGCAATGCTTCGCAAAAATAAAGCCGAGTTTTTGCGTTGATTCATAACCATAGAGAAAACATGAGCCTATCATTTCACACCTGAGACGAAGGAGCAATCAAAGTAGTGGACTGAAATCGGAGAACTGACTGCAAAAAAGTGAGAACGATTCAGCCAGCTGGTAAAGTCATGGCGTCGGTTTTCTAGAATGCGCGCGAGATAATGTTTATTGATTATCTTCAAACAGGAAAGACAATCAACGGCAAATATTATGCGGCTTTATTGCAGCGTTTAAGAAAGGAAATTAAGGAAAAACGGCCGCATCTTGTTAAAAAGTAAGTTTTGTTTCATCAAGACAACCTACAGTCCACACGTCCGTTATTGCGATGTCTAAAATTAATGAGTTGAAGTTTGAAATGCTTCCTCACGCACCTTATTCGCCAGACTGGCTTCCTCAGATTATTTTCTTTTTCCAAATCTGAAAAACATTGCTCGGTGGTAAAACATATGCCAACAATGAAGAGGTAGTCTGCGATTAATAGCTATTTTGAAGAGCTTCACACAGAGTTCCTACTATAAAGACAGTATTGAAGCTATTGAACATCGTTGGGAAAAGTGTATCGAGGAGGAGGCTATGTTGAAAAATAAAATTGATTTTCGCAATTTTTTATTGTTTGCTTTCTCAGGTCGGGTACTTTTAGAATCGCCCTGGTATCATAACTTAACGGGCTTGTAGTCCATCCGAAAATCACTCGAAACAAATCTCGTTGGATGGTTCCAGGATACGCGCATTAAAAATAGGTTAAAAGTAAAAGTTTTAACAAATAAACAATTATGAGTAAACAAATTTCACAATGGTCTTATGTTGAAACACTGAAATAATTGTCACTTGAAAAATAGTCTCGTTGTAAAATAACCACAAGTAACTTTTGAAGTTTAACTTATCAACCGTTACCAATAATCTTTGATTGTCCAGTAGCGAAGTAGCGACAAACAAGTTGGGTAAACAGACCTACGCTCATGTCAGAAGGATTTTGTATTCAATTTTCAAAATGCAGTCACCAGATTGAATAAAGTCAAGAAGCATGTCAATGACGATTTTATTGGAGAAACTATGAAATTCGAAGATCATACTATTATTAACAAAGTTGAACGAATTTAGACTTCTGAGGTTTTTGTTATTGCTATACTCATAAATATCTCCCTTAATAATTATTTCAGATGTCCATTCGGAAGGGAGGAAACTTATTTTTCATGTATTTCCCCCCTGTGCCCCACTGAAGCAAAAACTGACAGTTTAAGAACTGTTTTGAAAAGCTACCATGGAAACCTTCATTTCATACTCATATCGGCTACGTTTGATGACTTTTTTCAGGAGCTACTCTCCTGTACTGTTACCATCGATTAATGGCCAATTTTTTCGAATCCTAGAGTTGTTACAAAGCCCTTTTGCTAGGAGCTCTCTCCCGCCTCCTTGACTTGTTTCACTTATGAGTATTAATTTTAGGTTCTCATCTTCAGTCATTCATTAAATTGAATCAAGTGTTCAAAGCATGCACCTTAAACGTTGAAGTTGGGAAAAACTAACTCAAAATTATTCAATCTTCGCATTTTAAACAGCCACTATTTTGTTTTACGATTACTGATACCACTAGGTGAACCGATTCTCAAAGATATTCATGACACCTATCTTTCCTGATTTTTTCATGCAAATCCTAGCAAAACTGTAGTGTCTGAGTCGGTAAAAAGCGCATCTTATTCTATAGCCATATGCTGCCATAGTAATACATGCAGCGCATATTGTTCCATAGTAATACAGGAAAAATCAAACCGCTATAACTTCGCTAAATATGATTCAATCTTTATGAAACTTGCAGGGTTAATCAATCTTATAAATAGTCATCTGTGTACTGAATTTTATTGAATTTAAGGGTACCATTAAGATTTTATTCAAGAAAACATAAAATCGATAAATCATACTATTACTAACAAAGTTGAGTGAATTGCAACTTCTCATGTATTTGTTGTTGTTGTACTCATTAAGGCCTACATTCCTGATTTTTTTCAGATTTTTCGGATCACAGGTGTCCAATCGCGAGGGGGGGGGACACAAATTTCTCGTGTATTTCCCCTCCCTGTGCGCCCCTCGAAGCAAACTTTGCTAAACGAAGACCTGTTTTGGAAAGTTCAAGACCTTTCATTTGATACCCATATCGGCTACCTTCAATGAAATTTTTTTTTCGGGGAGTCACTCCCCTACATGGGGAGACCCCCCTTAAATACCTTATAAAATTTTTTTGTAGTTGAACTTTGAAGAGAGCACCACTTTACACCTACATACAAAATTTGATGCTTCTTGCTAAAGTAGTTTCCGAGAAAAACTGCTGTGACACACGGACGGACGGACAGACAGACAGACAGACGGACAGACAGGACGCGATTTTAGAAGGGTTTTGTAAAATTATTTTATAAAACCCTAAAAACGGAAGGACAAATGTCAAGTTAGCGATAGCTAAACATATAATCTAGAAAAAGCATCGAATCGGTATCGAGAATCTACAAGTAATACAATAGGTAAGAAAGGAAAACGAATTATACATGCGAGAAACAAAAGCGATTAACAGCGTATCGTAAGAAAGGAGGATGAATACGGATGCAGGTAACGGATGGATGGGATGAATTAAGTACTTAATGCTTACAAAATAGTAGATATAAAAGGAGATAAAACCAGGCACGCGTAGTTAGTTTATTCTGAAGATGTCTGAATGTACCAGGCGAAATACGTATACTCGTATGTAGATGTAAAAAAAATATATTGTAACAATTAAAGGAAACAAGAAGTAATAAAAGAAGCAAAAATTACACAGTTTTTCTTTTCTTGAGTTTATAAAACATCGTTAAAACAAAAAAGGGTGAAGATATCATAGTCACTATTAGAGCCTTGTACCCACGAAATTAAATGGCAATCTGATCATAATTAAATGATATAGCCATTTCATTATGTCTATGGAAACACAATAACATGTGGTGGTTGTTTGCATATATTTCTAATGGAACCAGACACGATAATTTTTTTCAAATTTTTATGAAAATGTCAAGAAAAATTTTTGATTTGAATAATGTTCGCCTGGCCGAGTATTCAGAAAATTTATTTCAGATGGAAAAAATGACGCCTTTTCTGTGTTTCTGAAAAGAAACCTCGTTTACAATTGATCGATTTCTCGTACGTTCAATAGATTGATAATTCAAGTCATTGATTCATGTCATCAGAAAAGTTGTTTTGGACCCTAGGATGGCTTATATGGTCCTTCTTGTAGGAGTCCTCTCCTGGCTACTCAACTTGTTTACTTCACTTGCCGAAGTCCGATTCAACTGACATTCGGCATACATATGTATGTAAGCCCCGTGACAATGTAATGTTGTGGTAACATTAAATTTTATGGGCTTTTTCAAGCTTTCTTATAGATTTTATACTGCTTACAAAACCCTATTGAAATCGGTTTTATCTGTTCATCTGTCTATTGGTCCGTCCGTATGTGTGTCACAGCAGTTTTTCACCCAAACTATAGTAGCTACAGACAACAAACTTATTTAGTAGGTAAAAAGTGAAAGTGAAAGCAAATGTTTCAAAACTTTTTAGGTGGGGTCCTCCCCCCCCCATATCGAAAAGAGACTCTGAAAATTTTTTCTACGAAGGTATTCGTATGGGCTGTCAAATCAAGGCTATTGATGGACGCTTCAAACAATGCTACCAGCTTTGTGGCGTAGAGGGGTAGGAGAAATGTATGAAAAATTGTCGACCTCCCTCGCAATTGGATCCGAACAAATTTAAACGAAAATCACGGAGGTAGGCTTTTATGAGTACAAGAACAAATAACAGAAGTTAAAATTCGCTCAACTTTGTTAATAGTAGGATTTATATATTTCAATTTTTTTCTAATAAAATCGATTGGCATCCTTAAACTCAATAAAATGATATTCGGGGGTTCCTATAGATGTTCCTTCTATTTGCTAAGTTTCATGAAAACCGAATCCTATTTATGAAAGTTATAGCCACTTAAATTTCCTCCGTTTATATAAAAAAAAAATATATGGTTTTTCCTACAATATGGGCTTTGTATCGATCCAGGTGTTACAGTATATTGTAACAAAATGGCGGCGGTTGAAATGAAGAAACAATGATTTTTCTTTGAAAACAATTATTTAATGCTTTGATACTATTATGGCCGCTGTTGTTTAAATTTTACTTATATGAATTCAGGGGCTTTTTTCGAATAAAAAACAATTTGTTATTAAATAATAATTTAATCGACGTTTCAACCACTTTCGTGATCTTCTTCAGGATAATAATTCCACGGAGTTGACATTTCATACATACATACTATATACTTTTAGTTACCCTAATTACTTGATTGCTAACAGGCCGCAGTACACGTCGCTAATTCCATCCGTGTCGGTTTTTTGTTCATTGTATTTGCCGGCGTTTTTATGGTTAACGCCTCAAGAATCAACCTTTTTTTGTAAGTGCGCTCCTCGTCCATTATTGTTGTGTTCGAAAAATCAGGAGGTGTCCCAGTTGTGCGCAATGTGCTGTCAGTGCCGTTTTGTTGTTGTTATCGCTCCGTAGGTCCGATTTATGTCCTGCAATTCTATTTTTCATCCATTGCTTCATTGTTCCAATGTATACCATATTGCAGTTGTTGCATGGGATGTTGTAGATGATGTTGGATCGGTACTCTTGCGGTATCTTGTCCTTGCTTTCCGTATATATTGAGCTCAGCCTGTTTTTTGATTTTGAATTCCAGTTGTATTTCTGCGCAGCCCTTGATGACGCTTTTGAATTTTTCTGAGAGGCCTGGGATGTATTCCATGGCTACGAAAATTGGACGCCTTTCTGTTTGCTGTGCAGGTGTATTTTCGTTTTCCATTCTGTCGTACTTATGGAGGAGGCTGTTGATCAGTTTGATTGGAAAACGAAAATACACCGACACAGCAAACAGAAAGGCGTCTAATTTTCGCAACCATGGAAAACATCCCAGGCCTCTCCGAAAAATTCAAAAGCGTCATCAATGGCTGCGCAGAAATACAACTGGGATTCAAAATCAAAAACAGGCTGAGCTCAATTAAGCAATTAGGGTAAATAAAAGTATGTAGTATGTATGAATGAGTGTAAACTCCGTGGAATAATTATCCTGAAGAAGACCACAAAAGTGGTTGAAACGTCGATTAAAGTATTATTTAATAACAAATTGTTTTTTTAGTCGAAAAAAAAGCCCGTGAATTCATATAAGTACAATTAAATGGTTTGTTGGTGTCTTTATATCATAGGTTGAATACAAAACGCATCTGACAGGAGCGTAGTTTTGTCTACACAACTTGTTTATTAAGGCTGACATCCGAATGAGCTGAAATTTAGAATTTTTATGTAAGTTTCATAAGTTTTTTTATAAGCTTTTCTTAGGGTTTTGTACTAACTTACAAAACTCTGTCTGTCCGTCCGTCCGTCTGTATCACCAGAATTTTTTTCGGAAACTGAAATAGTTACAGACGCCAAATTCGATAGGTGGATATGTAATGTGATGGCCTTTTAAAAGTTTGGGTATTAAAAAATGTTTTCAATCGTTCTTAAAGCGGAGTGTTTCCCCATATAGTGGGATGAATTTTTAAATGGAATTTTTTAAGCAAAGACAATCATGTGAGGTATTAAATGCGAGGTCTTAATGAGAACTTTCTAAAACAGCTTGTATTAATCGAGCAGTCACACAATCAAACTACTCGAAAACCTTCCTATCTCCTACTCGGAATTTTCTGGAATATTTGTAAAAAAATCATGTGTTTAATTTTAATTGTAATCCTAATTTAGTAGAATACTTTTTTCTTCTTATTATTTTTTTAAAATGTCATTTCATATCAATTTTCCTGTATATTAAAATTTAAATGTCTCCCTTTAATTTTATTCGTCATGAGATTTAACTTTTATAACTATTTAAAATTTGCATTGCTAGTCTGTGAGGTCTAGTGGTTAGAGCATGAACGCATAAGCCGAAGGTCCCAGGTTCAAATCTCGTTGGGAGCAACGTGATTTAGTTCAGAGGATTTTTCGGACAGACTATGAGTGTTCACTCAGTGGTGATATGTACTGATTTAATCAGATCATATCATAGCTGAGCAGGCACACGGGAGCATGGTACTGACCAAACCAACTTCCGAAAAAATCAATACGGTCATGAAAATGAGACACTCTAACTATCTCTAAGCGAAGGCCCGAGAGGGGCTGTAGTGCTACAGAGAAGAAGAAGAAAATATGCATTTCGTTACTCTAGTTAAAATTTCTTTATTTCATTTAAATTCCTTCACATCATTTAAATCGTCTGTACTTTATTTAAATTATAGTATAGAACCCGCATCGATGGCAGGCTTTTTGACTGATATGGGCTAGCCATCGGGTGCGCTCCACCGCTCTGTTGCTTACCAGGGGCTCTTGCCGGGTAGAGTGGCCTTCCGCTCGCATACCCTTTCATGATATAGGGTTTGTGATTTCATTGCAGAACTCTATAGCATAAATTGGTTACGTTTGTGCTTCTCATTTGAGGGAAAGAGTCATCACAGTGCTTTTGTATGAGTTTTGCACTCAAATGGGAAACACATGGCCACTTCTAAGTTTCGATCTTGATCCGGTTGGTAGGGTGCGAAGGGGCACCACCTCCATCTGGATGCCCCACTCTTATTTGTGGGCCACAAGGATCGTCGTAATGACGAGGCCTCCGCCAGTCCGTCCGTTTTTGCTCGTCCCAACGTGTTCTCTGAACAAGCAATTCCAACCCTTAGCTGGTTACCTCCTTTTTTCGACTTCGGTCGACTTTTTTCGGCGGCCGATTAAATTAAAGCAAAGAAGATTTCTCTTTAAACCTAAACCATTAAGTACATATCCTGGGAGTATTGTAGTTTTTGAGTTTTTTCATTAGATACATAGCAAAAGTTTCTGCATATCATAGATTGAGTACAAAATCCTTCTGACTGGAGTGTATTTCTTTTATTGTATATTTAATTATTTGCTGACGTCTGATTGAACCGAAATTTTGCATACTTACGTAAGTTCGGCGACATTTTCATGTTATGATACCGTCAAGCTGATCTAATCAGGTACGGAAGGTGATCATAGGAATTCCTAGGTTATAAATAAAATACCATTGTGCATATAAGAGCTTGAGGATATTAAGACAACTAGCAGATACATGCCTAAACTATGATTTAGGGAACGAGTAATCCCCCTTAATGACATAGCGAACGGGCAACCCCGCTTATTTAACGGAAGAGAAAAAAATTTAAAATGTTTGATAAGACCATAACTGTTGAGAGACCACCGCTTCTGACCTTTTCACAAAGTTTGAGCTTTCTAGTCACTATAGTTTCTGCTTTGACGCACGGACAGATAGACAGACGGGACACGAAACTAGTAGGTCCTTGTGAAATTTTTTTAACAAAACCCTAAAAATCAATGACATGGTTTTGTGTGCCCTTTTAGACCGATGTCTTTAACATTGTCTGGAAGGTACACCTGACGAAAGGACAAAATTCTAAAATGGAGATTGCACAAGCATCATGCGATGAGAAAAGAGTTATGGAGAGAGTGCTAAGCAAAAGAAGTCAGCAAAAAACTCGGTTAAACAAAATTTTTCATTACAAACAAAATCCACAATTTATTATAAAAACTGTAAGCAATCTCTAGTTCCCATTCAGATGCGTCTCGTTAGTTTCTTTCTATATATTGTATCTTTACAGCCCTCACCAGAAGAAGGTAGAAAATATGCGGAGAACTACTTTTCAGTAACACAAGAGTTTTCGAACTGCGTTTGGAGCAAATTTTTTTTAAACCTTTTTACCGCCAAAAGCATAGAATAGAATCCCTGCGAACGTCTGATTTTCTGGCCATAATATCCTAATCAGGCACATTTGTAACTGTCGAATTTTCAACGACTATGCTCCCTTTAATATTAGTATGTTAAAACTGTGAATCTCAATAAAATTGATATGCCAAAAAGGACTTTTGGTCTAATATTTCCTAATTGAGTTAGATAATTTAGACATAAAAATTGCGGAAAATTCCTTTGAAATTACTACTATACAATTCGCGGTGACTCCAATAGTAATAAAATAGTATAAAAATATTGACACTTACTCACCTCAAACTCCTTCCTTGCAGCCAACAAAGCCATATCCTCCACCGAATAACATTTCTTTTCGCAAGCATCATCACCAAATAAATTTGTTCCAACGAAATCTTCAATTTCCTTAGATGATTCTTTATCTTTTACCTCAGGATAATCGTCTTCGTCTTCTTCACTATCACGACCTTGATCAAGTTCCGTCTCATTATTTTGACCATGACAAACTGTTATTCTGCTAAATGATACTGATAAAATAACTAATAAACAAAAAATATATTGACTTTGGTGCATAATCAAGGATAATAGTTGTCTAAAATATGTCAATTGATGTTTTCATACCATTTTTCATAGATATACTGATAAAATTACTCTTAGTTGTTCATAAAATCAAAATAAAATAATATTCTAATAATGATATTCATTTATTTTTTTCATTTCAGCTCGAGATCCGGCTGCTATTGAACGAAGTAATTTAGTGAATATATGTAAGCTTGTTGTTAAGGAACTTTTGGAGCAGTCTCTACGCTTTGGTCGGATGCTTGATTCCGATCATTTACCACTCCAGCATTTTTTTATTGTTTTAGAGCATGTTTTACGGCATGGATTAAAACCAAAAAAGGTTTAAATATAATTGAAATAATTGGTTCACTGTATTATAAATAATTTCGATATGAGACAATGCCGATAAAAGCAATCCACACTGAAGAAATTAATTCATATTTGTATTTCAACTGAAATATTAATTACATTTTATCTTAATAATATTTATCCAAAGTATAAATAGAAATCAAACGAGTAAAATAACCCCTTTCTATAGAAGATGTAATTTGTGAAGTTTATGATTAATTGACCGTCCTTAGCGATTAATTCTTACTTGCTCCAAAACGAGCGAACAGCATCCAATCTATCTTCCATTTATATTTTCTAATTACGATAATCTGTTCATAAAAATCCATGTCTTATAAATACGGTGAACCATTTATTACCACTAACAAGATTAAGAATAGTAGTACAAATTTTCAATAACTTCAGGGTTTACTTGGTCCGAAAAAAGAACTATGGGATATATTACAAAGTGTAGAAAAATATTGCATTGAAGCACAAGATATAACAGCTAGTGTGCGCGATTTGCCAACAGTGAAAACACATATGGGCCGCGCTAGGGCATGGCTTAGAATTGCTTTAATGCAGAAGAAGCTTGCAGACTATCTGCAGGCCCTTATAGAACATCGAGATGATACATTAGCAGAATATTATGAACCTCATGCGTTAATGATGAGCGATGAGGTCTGTTACGAATAAGTAGAAATACTAAAACAACATTATTCACCAAAAATTAAATTCACAGGTTGTTGTCATAATGGGAATATTAGTGGGACTGAATGTTATAGATTGCAATTTATGTGTCAAGGAAGAAGATCTCGATTCACAGCAGGGTGTGATCGATTTTTCACTATACCTTAGATCAAGTTCAAGAACAAGCCCTGAAGAAGATACTGCTATTGTTGATGGACCAGGTGGAAATATGAATACTGTACTTGATCAGAAAAACTATATTGAGGAACTGAATCGACACTTAAAGTAATTTCATATTAAATTTAATTTAACTGAACTGCTACTGACTGGGTTAATTTATGACTACAGTGCCACCGTCGCAAATTTACAAGCCAAAGTGGAATCTTTAACTACTACCAATGCACTAATGAAAGAAGATTTAGCTATTGCGCGTAACAGTTTGTTAGCCCTTCAAGCTGAAAATCAAGCTCTTCGACAGAATATAAACAGAAATTGTAAGAATCATACGTATTGATTACTTTGTGCCAAAAATCAAATTAGATTCTACTATGGTCTATTAAGTTCTTTTAAGTAATTTAAGATTTATTTTGTTGTTATTTTATTCCTAGTATTTAAATACACTGCTCAAATCTGGTATTTACATCTATTGAGCACAGCCTTTTTAAGGCTTTTTGAACAAAATCTCTTTAAACTCTTAAACAATCAGTTTTGTCTTCCCATGTGTCACAGTAAATATTTTTAAAAAACTATAAATGGCAAAATGATCATATTATGCGATCAGATTTGTTTAATTGGGTCTTGAGAATATTTTTTTTTCGTTTTATCATTTTTACCAAGAAGAGTTTGCCAGCCTGATCATAAGCTTCATCTGAAACAATATTTTAATGTACGATAGCGTCTGAAACTCCTTATCCTCAATAAATTTTGCAGCAGGATTTGCGGAAAAACTCTACAATAATTGTCATCTTAGTAATAATTAATAAAGCAACATTACTTATAGACGGATTTTACATGTATATTTTTGCCTCTGCCATATCCTCCTTTTCGCCAATATATAACCTTTTTTTGACCAGTAGAAGACAATAAAAGCATGAGATAAAATCTGCTCTCCCTTTAGAGGAAAATGTAAATGTTTTTATTATCTATTAAATGACGACCCTTCGATCATCTTTCGTCCTTGCTGATATAAATCGATCGGGTTACTGTTAGCCATGCGGAATTTTTCGGAAATTTATAGCTTTTGGATCCAAAGTGATCGTTCTTGAGTTTGTCACTAGTAACTCGCAATACGGTTGCACGCCAGTTTCGTCTATAGACCTGCAGTTGACCGTCGAAGTTAATAGCTACAATTATTATATCGACACCTTCATCAAATTTGCATCGTATGTAACCAAAATCAGCATAACCTTATTATTCTCAAGTTGCGTTGACGGCTCGCCTGCTTCATTCCATAGATTGCTGATCCAAGTATGGATCCTTGAGGAACCCCCGATTTCATTGGTGCTAGATTGCTCAAGACATTATTAACTGATATTCTTTCGAATCTTCCTTCCAAACAACTTTTAAAAAGTTGTTTCGGTTTGCCTTGTATAATATACGATTCAAGTTTTTGAAGTAGCAGATCTTAATTTGCAGTAACATAGTCTCCTTTATCAAGGCTTTCATTGATGTAACGTGTGACAGAAAGTAACGCATCGAAAGTACTCTTGTTCTTTTGAAAGCCAAACTGCTTCGGATTTATGATGGAATCGTCCATTAAGAAAGATTTTAAACGATTATTTACAAGTTTTTCAAATATTTTACTAAAGGCTGTCTCAAATGCAGCAGGGCGGTAATTATTCGGGTCCAGATGATCTCCTCCTTTGAATATTGGAATTTCTCAGTTTATCTTCGTCCGGAAATGTTCCATTTCTTATATGCTCGTTTATAAAATTTGCCAGTGGTTCAGCTATCTCCTCTTTGACTAGAATAATTTCATGTGTGGTAATGTTGTCAATACCTGGTGCTGCATTTTTGTTCAAATTTTCGATTGTATTTAATATTTCTCTTTTAGTCGTTTGATGAATGTGAAAGATTGACTTAGGTGGGCTATTTATGATATTGACATAGCTAGTTGACTTTTCACCACGTTGCCTGGTAATTTTTTCACCAATTATTGAAAATGGTTTAACAAGTTTGCTGTTCCACATGGGCGTGCTGCATTGTTAGAGTCCATGCCAAAAAATTCAGCATTTGATGACATGATCCAGGGTGATGAATTATCTTTTACTTCATTTATTACTTTCCATATTTCGTGTGAGTTGTCCGCCGCTGTTTCCAATCTTCTGAAAATTTAGCATCTCTGATGAGACGTTTTGATTCTTTTAGGGCTTGGTTATACGGATATTTCAGTGCGTGATCTTCAGCGTTCTTTTTGTATTTTTTATAAGCCTTCCTTTTGTTAATACTAGCCTCAATAACTTTCTTTGTTATCCATGTATGTTGTCGACATCTGATCTTTTTCTCAATGGTAGAATCATGCTTGGACCCTGTAATCATATTTTTGAGCTCCATAAGGTTTTCGGGTTTTCGGTTTGTTAGCAACTGTTGAAATTTCGATTTGAACAGATCCTTGTCTAAGTATCTGAATATTTTGTGAGTAGGTTTTTGCTTACTGAGACTTTGACCATGGACGACAATTTTTAGAACACGATGATCTTACTCCGGCCAGTCTTCAAGTGTGAATTTTATGTTTCCAGCAATTTTTTTATCATTTGTTGCTATGTGATCTAGGCAGGTACTTGAAGTCAAGCGAGTAATTTTGCCCTTATTGACAATTACCGCTCCGTTTGTTTCCAGGGTATCCTTGTACATTCTCGATTCTGGAGATTCTGCAATCAGGTCTATGATTGTGTCAGCAACTGTGATTAGATTTTTTTCAGTAGAGTATATTGCATCTATTACTGTGCAGAAGTCCTGCGCATTGAGACGATTGGGATTGTAGTAAGTACCGATTATTAGTTTTTTACCTGCGCAGGTTATTTCAATCATTATTATATCATATATGTCAGATGTTACTCCCTTTGTCACGAATTTAATTGTATTTTTTATATAAATTGCAGTACCTCCTCCTCTTCCGGGCCTGCAGAAGAAAACGAAGCTATATCCGGAATTTTGTAATACTTTGCTTCTTCAGGATAGATCCATATTTCGTTTAGTACAACCAGATTCCTTTCAGTTTAGTATAACCAGATCCGTTTCGGTGTAAGTAGTTTAGGATTGTTCTGTTACTTCAGGAAGTAACATTCAAACCGGATCCTGGTTACATAGTGGCCTAATTATAGAAATTTAGGACTATCAATAATACTAGTGGCATCACATTTTTTTATAATAACGAGGTCGGTTTTTTTGAATGTGCACCTGTTAGTAGAGGACCACAAGTTCTTCCAAATGCCACTAAATTTTTGAAAAGTTTAATTCACATTGTTTTATTATCATTGGTCCGAGTTACAAATGTTAACTAACTTAATTGTATCTTTCATTCTTAACATTATACCTATAAATGCTTACTGCTGTTAGTAAGCACTTTTACAATTGATTGGTTTTGTAACCCCAGAATGTAATTTCAATACTGCTATAACTTTGCAATTGCAATATTGCTAACCGTAAATGAATTGGTTCTAAACTAGGTCGGCCAGTTGACTAGAAGTTAGTTAGCACTTAATGTTATACGATCTATTTTGAGATGACAGTATCGATGTACTCGTAGCAATAATTTTCTCATTTACTCGAAGTAGTTGTATCGATGACGTCACCCGTGTGAACATTTTGTTCTCGATAAAGTCTGCAAAACGCTAAAATACAGTTTAGAGCATATTTTAATTTCCGTGCAGAATATATTTTGCCTAACTTTATTTACTAAGTTGACATTCTGTAATTTAATTTTATTCAATATGGACATCGTTGAAAGTAAAAAAATCCACTTAAAATAGCGGAGCATTATGCTTGTTCCCGCTCATGTGTTAAATTTGTTGATTTTGTCCCGGTTTCGGGGCAATAATATGCCCTGGCAAACACTGATTTAAGATTTGACAAACGGTCAAGCGTGATACTAACCATATCACCTTCTAGAGTACCGTAGTAGTCACGCAAGGAAATAATCAACAATATATCTATCAATGCTAAGGTTCAATCAGAATTGTAGGGGAATGGATTTTTATTATTATCTCTCATAGTAATTGAAACATCTTGCTGTGTCACACAACCCAGACAAAACCAATTGCAAAAGGATTTGCTAGGTATCAAGGTGCGATAGCCTCACAAGATGCAATCTCGCTCGACAATAAACTCTGAATTCTTCGCTCTGAATTGCTCTAAATCTTTCCCGAGTATCTTTTCTAAAGTTCCGCCTTAAATGCAGCTCAATACTTTTGACAAAATTGGATCTCTTTTCGTTTCAAGTCGAATTGTTTTATAATTTAAATTCAAAGGATCAATAAACCCAACGTAAACTATATACTAGATTCTGGCTTCACCTCAGCACTGGAATGCCTATGTATTGACCAAAAATACCCAAAAGTGGTCTGTGTTCGGCTTGCAAGATGAAATGAGCACCTAATAAGTATTGTTTCAATTTATTTACGCCGAAAATAATTTTCGATGGTACTATAATTTCCCGTAACTAGTCCGCGTGATGTAGTGGTTAGAGCACTCATCCCGTAAGCCGAAGGTCCCCGGTGCGACTCTCGTTGTCGGCAACGAGATTTAGTTTTAGTGATTCTTCGGATGGACTATAAGCCCGTTCAGTTGTGATACGTGTTAGTTTATAATCAGAACGTATCGCAGCTGAGTGGATGGACACACAGCAATAGCGTGATACTGACCATATCACCATGTGGAGTGCCGACACATTTGATAATGATAATGAGATACTCTAACTATCTCTAAGCGAAGGCCCGAAAAGGGCTGTAGTGCTACATCAACAACATAACTTCTCCCAGCACTGTTCAGCGCTTTTGAGACATACGCGATTGGCTTTTCGCTTCTATTTTAAAAAATGTGCGATAAGTTCCAGCAATTGCTAGATTAGATGCATCAGTCGTCAAACTTATCGGCAACTTCAGGTCAAAATGAACTAGTGTTTTGCTTGAACAGATTTCTGTCTTCATCGATTCTTACGCCCTTTGGCATTCGTTCGGACAATTGAATTCAACGCCTTTTTTAATGATCCGTACAAAGGAGCCATTCTTTTAGTTTCAAATTCCAAATAGGAGATTTTTGTTTGAAAAAACTCACATTTTTCAGAGTTTAATCTCAAACCAGCCGTTCTAAGGCGCTTTAGCACCTTTCTCAAAGTCCAGATGGACGGATAGATATAGGCCAGTGATGACAATGTCATCTTCGTAGCAATATATGTTCTCTAATTGAGATAACGGGTTTTCAAGTGTCTTTTGAAAAATAGCCGCTGCCGTTATAACTCCAAAAAGCAGTTTAGTTATTGAAAATTTTATGAGTGCTCCATGTACAGAGTTTCTGCCATTCCTCACTCGATACAAGTTGGTTGTATGCGGTCGACATGTCTAATTTTGTAAAAAGTTTTCCACCTTGCAATGAGCCAAATATTTGATCAATACGTGGCAACGGATACTTGAAATCTTTCAAAAATCTGTTAATGTTTGTTTTATAATCGCCGCAAATACGGAGCTTGCTTTTTGGCTACAGAATAGGAACCAGAGGAGTAGTTCAGAATTATAAGTTGGAATAAAAATTCCAGAATCGACCAATTGATTTGATTGATTTTCAATTTTACCTTTCCATGCAAGAGGAACTGGAAGTGGCTTGCAGATAATTGGTTGAACATTAGGAAAAATAGATAGATTAATTTCAGCCAGCTTATATCGCCCTAAACCGCTCTTGAAAACATTAGAAAATTCGTTCTTAATCGATTCAATGATTTCATTTTTATGTCTTTGTAAAAATCTTTTTACAAAGACCTACTAGTTTCGCGACCTGGCTGTCCGTCTGTCCGTAGTCACAGCTAGTTTTCTCAGAAACTATAGAGGCTAGAATGTTTAAAATTTGTGAAAAGTCAGAAGTGATGGTCTCTCAAAAGTTAAGGTCTTATCAAAAACTTAACGATGTAGCCCTTAAACATTTTTTTTTAATCAAAGGTAGTCGAGTGGTGTATCAAATGAAAGTTCTTGATTAGAGCTTTTAGAATCTAAAATAAAAAAGTCATTTTATGAATTAGGGGATCCAGGGGAAGGCAAATGGTACCAAAAATGTTGTTTAAAAAGACCTCTTGCTTACTCAACTTGTTTACATCAGCACTTGGGAATATTTCTTCTTTCATCCAATTTATTACGTCTGATGTTTTCTGAATGAATTCGAAACCAAACCCGCTGAGAAAATCTCTACCCAACAATGTTGGCCTATCCGTATCAGTCAGGATTATTTTACCTCTGATTTTGTTGCCATTGAATTTCACAAACACTTCGAATTCGCCTAACAATTAGAATTTCACCTCCATAACCAGCAGCTGTCCACGATAGACGAATCCTTCTGTTGAAATTCTAGTCAAAACATTGATTGACATTAGGGAACAGAGTACCCCAGGATCACACATTGCCAAAATTGTTTGTTTTCGATTTCCCCTGGAAGCTCATAGCAGTTAGAAGCTCATAGCAGTTAGACAGCCTACTCCGATCTTCGATGGCAAAAAAGAGACATCCGAATTGTTTTCTTCAATAACATTGTAGATTCTAAAATTATTAGAAAAATCATCACACTGTATATATTTTATTTCATGAATTTCCCTGCGACTTTCTTTTTTTCGGCAAATGTTTGCCAAATGTCCTTGTTTTCCTCATGAATGGCACATAGACGAACAGAATTTGCATTTATTTGATGGATGATTTTTCCAACCGCAGTGACTACAGATTTTCCTTGGCTTGGATTCACTTCTGGCATTGTTTTCTTCATTTACTCCTTTACCACGTTGTTTAATGAAATTCACCTCATTGTACTATTAACTGGCATACTTAGTTTCCAAAATTAATGCTATTTTAAATGCAGCATTAAGTGTCAAGGTCTCGCTTCTTCACAAAGTTCTTCGAAAATATTCGCTGGTAATTCCGTAATGAATTATTGCCACTAATTGTTCATATGTCTTCGCACATGGTAAAGTTGTACCGCAAATACTGCGAATGACTCCATATTTCTCCGCACCAATCATTTTCGTAATTTGGAAACTTTTCCTTCTGGTGTATTACACCAAACTTCAATGAAATGCATCTCTAACTGGTCATTCCACAATTCAAAGTTCCCATTCTCCGAAAATTCCGGGATACGAGTATACCGTGGCGGACAAAAGTCTACGACAACTCCTTATATTGAGATTCTGGTTGATTGGAAACTTTAATCAAAAATCCAATTATTTGAATTTTTCAGTAACGTGAATATATTTATAAAACAAGTTGAGTAAGCAGGAGAGTGCTCCTACCAGAAGGTCTTTGTAAACATCCTAGGGTTAGAAGCAAGTTTTCTAATGGCGTGAATCGAAAACTTGAATTATTCATCCAATACTTAAATATGAAATCGTTCAAATTTATACAAAAGATGCACAGTTTCTTTCATAAGGACAGTGCAGCCGCCATTTTAATCTAGTTTAAATGATTTTTCTGAATGCTCGGCCGATTGAACATGTTCAAGTTAAACACTATTCCTTAAATTTTCATGAAAATTGAAAGAAAATAAAAGTACCTAAGTCAATTTTAAATATATATAGGGTTTTCCAATAAAAGGTGTTATTTTGAATAGATCTTCTGATTTAACACCTTGCGACTTCTTCCTTTGGAGCCACGTGATAGAGAAGGCCTATGCCATTAGCCCAGCGTCGATTCAAGATCTCAAAGATGAAATTCGTGAGGCTATCGAGGACATAGGGCAGCCACTTTGCGATTTGGTTATGGAAAATTTCATGAAGAGGATATGGTCCTGTAAGCGTGTCGTAGTGGCTATTCGCCCAACGTCAATAATTGCTATTAACGGCATATCTTCTTCATTATAATGAACTAAACATACGATCATTTATTTAAAAAAATGACATTTTTCTTTTAATATCAAATTAACACCTCTTATTGGAAAACCCTATATGAACCATAAACACGTGCGTTGTTGTAATTCCATATAATTGAAATGGCTATAACTCACTTGATTATGATTCGATCTCAATTAAATTTTGTGAACATATATATCTTATGTCAGTCTATATAACTCAAGAAGTTTAAAGGTACCGTTTTGATTTTATGGGCAAAAATATAAAATCTACAAATCATACTATTATTAACAAAGTTGAGTGAATTTCGATTTCTAAGGTATTTGTTGCCCTAGTACTCGTAAAGGTCCACATTCGTGATAATTTTCAGATTTTTCGGCTGACAGGTGTCCAATCGCGGAGGGGGGGGGGGGGACACAAATTTTGGGTACATTTTGCCTTCCCGTGGACCCCTTAATTCATCAAATGATTTTTTTATTTCAGATTCTAAAAGTTCTAATCAAGACCTTTCATTTGATACCCCACTTGACTACCTTTGATTTAAAAAAATTTTTAAGGGCCAATTCGTTATTAGGGGGGACCCCCCTTAAATATTTTTTAAATTTTTGTCAAGGCCTTAACTTTTGAGAAACCATCACTTCTGACCTTTTCACAAAGTTTGAGCATTCTAGCTTTTATAGTTTTTGAGGAAATCAGCTGTGACGCACGGACAGACGGACGGGCGGACAGACGGACGGACAGACGGACAGACAGGTCGCGAAACTAGTAGGTCTTTGTAAAAAAATTTTTTACAAAGACCTAAAAAACAAAGACAAAAACATTTCATAACAAACTTAAGGAGAAATTCGTAAAAACATAAAAAATGAATGGACAAAAGTCTACGACAGTCAGTGCTGGCTGACTTGTACACAAAATATTTTCAACTAAATGTATTGTAATTTTAAAACTTTTTGCTGGCTTAATATTTGGTTGGACCCCATTTCGTATCAATTACATACATCAATTACATAGAGGGGACTGAATTACCAGTTTTTGCAGATGCGATTTTCTACCATTCCGTAACAAGCGCTTCCTTCAACAAATTTTTATTTTTAATGCAACATTTTCGAATTTCCCGTTCCAAAAGCTTCCATACATGCTCTATTGGGTTTAAATCCGGACTTTGTGGAGGCGTCTTAAGTTGCCTGGGAGGGTAGTACAATAACCAGTTCTTGACAAAAAGTGCTGTGTGTTTTGGATCATTGTCTTGTTGGAAAATCCACCTCTCCAAGACCCAACTTCTCCACTGATGGCTTCAAGTGTTGTTCTAACAGGTTCTTGTAAACATAACGGTCCATCGTAGTTTCTACAAAAGCCAATCTGCCATACCCAGGTGCAGCGATGGCTCTCCAAACTACCACATTACCTCCACAAGGCTTGACAGTAGGAACGAAATCGTTGGTCTCTAAAGCCGTGTTCTTTTTTCTTCATACTTTACTGCGACCACCACTTCTGAAAATGTTGAATTTAGTCTCATCGGTGAAAAGAACGCGATTCCAAAAATCATTGTCCTTGCCAATATGGGCCTTGGCGAACTGTAGACGCAGAAGTCGGTTTTTGGTGGATATAAATGGATTTTTACGTGGAGTTCTGCTTTGAAACCCATTAATATTTAATGCTCTCGTGATGGTTCTCGCATGGACATCCTTTTCCCTTTCCATAGCCACTTGTTTCGCCAAATCTGGAGCACTCATTTTAGGATTACTGTTCACTTCATTTAGAGTGAAACTAATGTCTCTGCGCGACATCGGCTTGTTCGCGGCTTATTTTCAATGGAGCCACGGTTTTCAAAGATTTTGATGCTTGTATACATTGAAGTTTGTTTAAGTTTCAGTAATTTTGCGATTTCCTAGCACGATTTATTGTGTTTTTTATACTGTACGATCGAATTTCGGATATCACTAGAATTTTTTTTCGCGATGACATTTTGCAGTCCTTACAGTTAGAAATTAGGGATAAAACTAAACCAGAATTGCAGCAGCACATATACGGAATGACAATAAGAGCAAATAAATAAATACTGATGACATTCCGATACGTTTAGTTGGACATTTTTTGTGTATAACTGAGTCAGCACTGACTGTCGTAGACTTTTGTCCATTCAATTTTTTATGTTTTTATGAATTTCTCCTTTATTCTGGTATAAACAGTTTTTCTCTTTATTTATTATAAATATATTTACGTTACTGAAAAACGTGCATCAATGGATTTTTGATTAAAGCTTCCAACTAACCGGTATCTCAATATAAGGAATTGTCGTAGACTTTTGTCCGTCACTATATGATGCTTGTACTATCGCACTTAATATTTGGCTCGTACTTAACGTGTCGTCCGGCATTATTTTCACGAATATATCGCAAAATCTTCAGTCGAATATTTGATATTTACCAAAAAACACTTTGAGATGATGATAAATACTATTGGTTAACAATTACACACGATTGTTGTTGATATTGTCGATTTTATTTAGATTTGTTAGTAAGCCTCGTCACTAATTTCTAGTGTATTCGGAGAGATAAGAAAAACACGTCTTGTCAAGTAGATGGATGTGGCAGAAGAGAGCGACACATATATCATTGACATGACAATTTAAACGTCATTTTATTGTTCATCTGGCAATATCCTACAATTATAGTCAATTATTAACACGATTTGATATCTGCAGTCCAATTATCTTTTGTCTTGAAAAGCCGCCGGGGATTAAGTAGACACTGAAGATGACTAAAGGAGGCGAAACGCATCCGCTCACATTATCTTCTGATTGTTCATATTGTTAGAAATATCGAAGCAGCAGTTCCAATTTCAAACCAAATTTAAAGCGAATAAGTGGAAGATAACTTAATTACTTTATTTTATTTATTATTTTATTTAACATCTTAAATATATTTTCTACAAAGTTGATGAATCTAATCATTGATATTTGGCACAAAGTATCGTCAATTAATTGGTAAGCATTCTAACTTCCCTCCTCCTATATTTAAGCTCAAATCAATGCTTCACAGTCAACAAATGGTGATAATACATCTCAATCTGGTAGTGATCGTTTGTCACAATCCGAAATGGATTTAACCGAGGCATTGGCCGACGAAAGAAAGAAAAATCAAGAGTTAGAAAAAGAACTGAAAATACAAGTATCACTTAAAGCTGAAACGGATATGGCTATGAAATTACTTGAAAAGGATATACACGAAAAGCAAGATACTATTATATCACTTAGACGACAGCTTGAAGATATTAAACAGATAAATTTGGAAATGTACAAAAAATTACAGGTTCGTTCTGATGTTTCTCTAACGAATCCAAATTAATCTATAAAATTAAATATGCTATAATGACTATGCTGAATATTTTATGCATACATACATATATAATATATTGATATATTCTCTTATGATGCTTTAATACAGGATGCATTAAATAATTTTATAATGATAAAATGATAACATCGAATGTTGCTACTTAGTCAATTAAGAATTTTTATTGCAAGTTTTTTTTATATAAAAAGGAATTATATCTGTGTAAATTATTATATTGTTTTGTATTTTTGATTTTATTTTTTATTCTTTAACTATTAGCACGGCCTTTAAATTAATTTTGCGAACATTCTGGAAACTCCTGCCGCGCTAAGATTTGCAATAAAAAATAAATTTCCGGTAAAAAAAATACTCTTTTGTAAGCGGAATTAGCTTCTCTTCCTGCCCAACATTTTTTAAACGAATCTTTTACTCCGTTTATCACGTGCTTTGCGCAATATATTAATTAAATCACCTTTAGTCGTCATTTGTTATTTGTACTAAATAAATACCCATGTCCTGAACCAGGAGTTGGAATACTCTATTAGCGCTAAAAACGAAAATAATCCTCATATAAAAATTCATTTGTACACGAGTGATTTTAAGGCCAATTATACTGCGAAAAAACCTTAAAAACTAAACTATTTCAACTAAATTTTTGTTAATGTAACTGAAATGCCTTTTCAACCCCGCCAGCCTTCCAGGATACTCGATCCATTAATTTTTTTTGGTTTAGCACTACAGTCCCTTTCGGGCCTTAGTTTAGAAACAGTTAGAATAGCTCATTCGAATGTATTGGCACTCGCGAAGGTTATATGGTCAGTACTACGCTTTGGCCGTGTATCCGTCCACCTAGCTGCGATACGTTCTGATTTTAAACCATCATAACTGAACGGGCTTATAAGTCCGTCCGAAGAATCGCTCGAAACAAATCTCATTGTCACCAATGGAAATCGAACCAGGACCGTCGGCTTACGCAGCGAGTGCTCTAACCACTACACGCGATCCATTAAACACTTCTCCTCAATTTCCGAATTCTAAGTAGGGAAGGAAATCTCGCATGATTTTGATGAAGCCGAGATTAATCTTTCCAATCTCGAGACCAATTTTTTCCAATCTTGCAAGATCTCACCATTTACGAGATCTCGCGAAGTTGGTGAATTTGTTTTTATATTTTTGTGCATTGTCACAATAGTAGGATTTTCGATAGGGAAATAATAAGCTTGACGAAATATCTAATAATCATTTAATTGTTACAACTATCATTAATTAAATAATCAGTCTCCTATTTTAGTTATTTAAGAAAATAAAGATTAATTATCAAAATTTTGGAAATAGTTTCGTAAAAACCAAAAAGTATTTAATGTGTCGTTTGGCAAACGGCTTCTGATTTTGCAGGGCAACTAACCAGCTACAGAGAACGCTCTTTCAGCTTCTACGTTGGTAGGGACTACAGAGCGCAAACAATTTCCTGCAAATTAAGATTTCTGCCTTGGAACCCCCGGTTTCATAAGAATTCATTTCCTTTTTAATCAATGACTCCAACAAATTAGTGGATGTGTTTTTTCGCTCTTTAAATGCAGTCAAATATTCTTGAAGTTCTTCCTGACTCAGATTCCTCGGAAAGTAATGAAAAAGGAATATCACCATTATTAACATCAATAATTTCATTAGTAGCAGCTGATGTTGAAAGAATGTAAATTTGACTTTGTCTGGCAACAGTGTTGCGAATGCAATCGTTCATTGAGTGCTTTAATTTCACTTTGAACCAGACGCTTTGGAGGCATTTTGAATGCTTCATCATTGGTAAACTCTTCTGAATTTGCTTAGTATTTAACTGGGTCTCTTAGATACAACAAAGACGCTGTCAAATTCGTTCTTTAGTCGAAACTGCCCCTTCCCAGGGAACCAGTTAGTTTCACTGTCAGTAGTGTTTTGATTTCTTCCAATTTACGAACCATAAAGCGAAGTGTTGATTCTGCGATAGGCAGGTCAGAATTCCGAGGACATAACACTTCAACAGCGAGTTTTACCTGTTGAAATACCTTATCTAGGTTGGATAAAACCGTATCTTCTTCCGTAGTCGAAGAGTAGTTCGGATCACTATCAAGGCGTATATCGATCAAAGCTTTGCTCACACACTATTTGATTTCATTAAATGTTGAAATCATATCTGCAAAGCTTCCTCACGTTTTCTATAGTACCTGCATGTTCTGAAGCTATCTCTCGTCTGATATTTCATCCGTTTCATTACAAAAAATTTATTGACTGCAGTATCAATAAGCATACTTTCAAAAAAGCGGATCACGTCTAAGTTCCGAAAAATTGTATTGCCATTCGCAAATCTGTAATCCGCTTCTTTCAAATGAGAAAATTTATTCAATGTTATGCGATAATTCATAACAATTAGTTTAATTGATCATCTGTATCTTGAAGCATGGTAGAGATCTCTTAAATCTTGGAAAGTCCAGAAAACGCGGAAAGGTGGACCATCTTTAGCTACCATCCTTAATACCTTTTTCTCTATTAAAATATCATCCGGCTGAAGTGATCCGTAATTTTATGTTTCTTTCATGCTTGAGACGCTCGCGACGGTGATGAATAAATGTTTATCTCTGTAGCATTTGATGAAATTGATGATAACGGCCGCCATATCCTTCCTATATGTTTCAATTTTATGTATGGATTTTAAATGCACATTTAAACGGCGAGGAGGTCCATCTTTCGTCTTAAGAATCTTATTACAAAGTTTACACTTAGTAATCAATCGATCTTCAGCTCTTAAATAGTATCGTCAAATTTCCGACGCACTCACATATACAAATTCAGAAACAATTTTTCACAGCGATAACTAAACTACTAAAATACGTGAACGCAATCAAATCAATCAATTGGCAAAGATTATACAAGTATAACCGCACGGGGTTCAAATTCCGACTAACTGCAAATGAGTGAGCCATACCGCGTCCGCTCAACTCATTTGTATGGATCACGTTGCCGTCAATTCGCGTGCCTGCGCGCTGCGAGAAACACATGTATTTATGCTACTGTGCGATCTCGTTAATCTCGTGAAATCTCGCCCGATTTTTGGTCGAAATTAAGCTCGGTAAATATGGCCGAGATCGCATTCCCGAATTCTAAGCTCGATGAATTTTCTTTGTGTGAATAGAGTCCGATCAGCTTTCCCTTGCGCATCCTCAGTTTTTAGGGTTTTGTAGTTAAATATGAAACCCTTTTGAAATCACGAACTGCGTCCGTTTGCTTCCGTCCGTCTTCACATTTTGTGGATTTTTCGGAAAGTATAGAATCTTCTATCTCGAAATTTTATGGAAAGGTCAGAAGTGACGACCTCTTGCATTTCAGAGAATTTTAAAGAGGGTTTCCCCACAAGGAGGGGTGACTCTTAGAGAATTTTACTCGCCATAGGGGTTTCATTTTAAAGTTCTTAATGAGATCTTTCCAAAATAGTTCTTACAATTGCCTTTCAGCAATAAAATATGCAAGAAGGGTGTTACACGCCCTCAACAACTATTTTTGTGGCGGTAATAGTTAGGTATAGTTAGTCCGCGTGGTGTAGTGGTTAGAGCATTCACCTCGTAACCCGAAGGTCTCTGGTTCGAATCACGTTGGCGACAACGAGGTTTGTTTCGGGTGATTCTTCGGATGGACTATAAGCCAGTTTTGATACATACTGGTTTAAAATCGGAATTGAATAGTTGATAAATATTTCCAAAAGACTTACGAGTAGACACTACAGTTTTCTTCCTTCCAATGTCTGTCCTTTCGAACTCCTTATGCAATAGTTCCTTCATGGTATCGATTGTCTTCTGGTTCAGAGAAACGATCAATAAGTCGTCTACACACAGCAATATGTAGCACTAGATGTCATTGATATCCTTAACATATAAACATCTGTCTTTTACAAAACGTTTGAAGCTGGTCTTCAACGTAAAATTGTTGAATTTCTGATTCCAACTGAACGATGCTTGCTTCAAACCATACAATGACTTATTTAGTTTGCAAATGGTCTTTCCCTTCTGCTGTCCTTCGTTCCATATAAATATCTTCCGAAAGATCGCCGTTAAAGAATGCATCCTTAACGTCCATCTGATGCACTTAGAAATCTATTTCTGCGGCCATTGACAACAATATTCGAAGAGTAGTCAATTTCACCGATGCAGTCTACGTTGGCATCGTGAAGAATCGATGATTCATCCAGTACATCATTTCACTGGTCCGCCTCTGCTACCCATTCCGTCTCTAAATACCATATCTCGATGATATTGTGACGATTCAAAACGGAATTCTCGTTGAAAATGACATTATGGGCAAAAATCAGCTTGTTTGTTTCGATATTCCCCAAACGATACGATCGGTTTGTTGTGCATCCAAGCATGATACACTTAATTCACTTTACATCCAATTTTGATCTTTTCTCGGATGGAATTTGATTGAAACATTTGGCACCAAACACTCGTAGATTCAATAACTTTACTCCGAACCATATTTCTGCTGGTGTCTTGTTGGGAAATTTTTCACCAATCGCTGTTGTATGCGACCGATTTTCAATGTTATTTGCTGTCATCAAGCCTCTGACCAAAAACTCTAGATCCAAATCACTCCCATGAAGCATTGTACTTGCTTTCTCAACCAAAGTCCTGTTGAGCCTTTCGGCAATTCCATTCATTTCAGGATTATGTGGCACTGTATAATCAAACTGAATGCCTCTTTCAGTGCAAAAACGCCTTAATTCGAGGGAAATATATTCGCTGTCGTTGTCCATTTTTATCTTGGCAAGCTTGCATTTGTGCAGTGCCTCGGCTATCACGATAAACTCCTTTAGCTTTTCGAAGACGTCGCTTTACCGTTCATTGCAATACACCAACGATGCTCGAGAAAAATTATCAGAGGTCGTGACGAAATATTTTGATCCATAATGTGCTAGGATTGACATGGGCCCACACACAAACATTTGGATCAATTGAAGAACTGTACGTGGCTCTGACAGGAAACGGAAGTCTAGTTTGTTTCCCAAGTATACATGATTCGCAGAGTTCGTTTCTGTTTACTTTTAATTTTTCGATGCCAGTAACCATATTTTGATCAATCAGCTTCCTCATATAGGCGATGTTCAGATGGCTTATTCTAAAATACCAAGATAATTGCAATGAATTATTTTTCGCAGCCGTTTATCCAGGAAAACCGACGCGATCCAGCTCAAATTCCACTTCGTATAGTCTATTCGAACATTGCGCAACGATCGTCGTCTTTCGACACTTCAGCGGCATCTCCCTCAAAAACGACGCGATATATATTTTTTTTAAATTGCGTGGTATACCAAATAATGGTCCGGTCAGAGAAATGGCTTGGGTTTAGTAAAATGCACTGGCCTAGCGGGTTCAATACTTTGCCCCGACTGCTGCGGGACTGTTTCACATACTGAGCCCAAACACGGGCGTACAAAAAACTTGTCAGTAGTAAGGGTGAGACTCGGGTAATGTTAGTATAATAGTAATAGCACCAGGCAAAGGAAAGACCATGACCCTCTTTTAAGTGTGTATGAGATCAAAACAAATATAATCTTCTGGGCTAGGGTGAAATACATGCTAAAAACATGAGAGCATGACTAAACGTTATGTGGCGAATCGTGTAAAAGCATATTGTGAAATGAATACACTTATAAATCCCTATGAAGTGAGCACCCTTTGTGTCTCTACGCATTGATGTGACTTGTTTCTGATCAAAAAGGAAAAACTTCCCTATAATTGCAGAGCATGGTCTGTAAAGGAGTTTAAAAAAGTCTATAATGTAAGCAGTGGGGGTGCTTCCCTTAGCAGGTAAATGCCAAAAAATAAGGGAAAAAAAATAATGAGCCATCAATTCTGTTTTGCGCTGATTACTAAATAATGTGCCGTCTTTTAAATCTTAATCTTTGCAATATCAATGTAGGTTCCAACTCAACGATCAAATTTCTGTCATTTTTTACCAGGATGCCCCTTACGGCAAACCCTTTGAATTTATTATAGAAACACATCACATCTAAAATATTTGTGATCAACTTCTACAGCCGCGTCTATCCCTTTATACGCGGGAGTCCATAGAAAGTTTAACTTGACGTTCGGTTTGGTGTTGATGACCTGCCAGATGTCATAGATTATTTTTTTACGATTTATGTTATTTTCAATGTTCATCAGCGCGACCCTGGAATCTAAGTACACATTCAACACGGTGGTCAAGGTTATAGCAGGATCCTTCGGGGCTACCAAAATGGCGTGCAACTCAGCATTGAGTGCAGAAACGTGGTCATCGAGACTTAAATAGGAAGCCTCGTTATTTGTGAGGTTGATGTAGGCACCACCAACCCCGGCAATATTCTTTGCTCCGTCGGTAACAAAGATAAGTTGAGACATACTCTTTAATTGCTCTACATTACATATGAATTTGTCGTTCAGTGCCACTGAGCTCGTTGGGTATGTTGCACATAGGATTTCCAATCTCTAAAAATACCTTAAAGTTGAGCGGCCTAATAACCGCAATCGTGGGAATAATTCCATCGAAGGTGGCTTTACATTTCTGGTATAAATGTGCATAGCTGCTAGTTGTATTCTTTACGTCAAGTGCTGTTTTGCCATGCAATCTGACTTCCATTTATGTTAAGAGAATGTTGAGGGTTTTTGTGCCTGGAAAAGATTATCGCTTATGATTTAGTAGGGTATACTTTTAAACCCAGTGAGTCACTAGCTTAACTTGCTTTTTAAGGCATCCACGGTGTTCAGTAGCTTCTTTCCTTCTTGCAGCATGAGGAAATCGCCGGCGTGTTGCAGTACATTAGTCTTATCGTTTGATAGGCGATGTAGAATAATTGTATACACATTTAACAGGCGGGGGCTTAAAACGTCTCCTCGTGGTAGGCCGTTGTTTACAGTGACCCTTTGATTATTTAAAAACAGGGTTCTAAGAAGTCCGATGATCCAGTTGATATACAAGGTGCATTCCAAAATAAACGAGACTGACTAAAATAGAAACGACAGGAGCTTTGTTCTGATAAATACGAGTTTATTTATTAAAAATAGTCTCCTCCGGCCTCGATACACTGTTTTGCGCGATCCAGGTCATTGACCGGAATGTCCTTCAGGATGTCGGTACAAGCCTTTTCGATGCCCTCTACGGGCGCAAAGCGTTTTCCTTTCATGGCCAAATGCAATTTTCTGAATAAGTAGAAGTCATAGGGACCCATATCAGGCGAATACGGTGAGTGATTGATGGTTGAAATGCGATTTCTATCCAAAAAATCAGTCACAAGAGTGGGTCGATGAGATAGTGCATTATCATGCAATAAGCGCCAGCTTCCTCCTTCGTGGTACTCAGGCCGAATTCGACGAATGCGATGCAACAAACGCTTCAAAACGCCAAGATAGAAAATTGCATTGACGGTTTGGCCCGTTGGCACGAACTCCTTGTGGAAAATTCCCTTGGAATCGTGAAAACAAATGAGCATCGACTTTATTGTTGACTTCCCCAAACGCGATTTTTTGGGTGGTGGCTCATCTGTAGCCTTCCATTCGGTACTTTGACTCTTGGTTTCGGGTTCATATTGGAAACACCACGTTTCAGCACTAGTTACAATGTTGTAAAGGAAGTTCTCGCCTTTTCTTGCCTCTTTAATGATGTCTTTCGAATGTTGAATTCTGAGCAATTTTTGGTCATCACTTAACTTGTGCGCAAGAAAACGTGCACAGACCTTTCGTAAGCTCAAATGATCGGTTAGAATACAATAAATCGATGTTTTGGAGAGATTCAACTTCGATTCCATAAATTTCAAACCATGATTTCGGCTAATTTTTGATAAATTCACGCACAATTTCGATGGAGTTTTTTGGGCGGCCCGTATGTTCATCGTCATTTATGTCCTCACGACCATGCCTGAAACGTGTAAACCACTCATGAACTCTGGCACGAGATAGACAATCATCGCCATAAACTTTTTTCGGTAAACGTTTTACCGATTTGATATTAGCTCTTTGTTCGAAACTCATTTTTGTACCGATGACACAAACATACTGTCACTTTAGACGCAATAACTACGCTTCCACTAAACCGAATGTTACCAACCTTTCTCATTCATAGATGGTGCCACCAAAAAAAAAATTATGACAAAGGCTCGTTTATTTTGGAACGCTCCTTGTATAGAGTGCTTATGCCAACGTTGACTAGAGATTGTTTAAGCATGTTTGGATCCACATGTTCGTATGCATTGGTAATGTCGAGAATGACAGCCATTTTAATTTTGAACCCTTGTTTTTTCTAGTTTAAGCATCAGTGTGTTAAGGCAGGCTGAGGTCGACTTGTTTTTCCTGTTTGCGTAAGCAATTCGAAGACAAAATGTTGTTTCCTTCAATAAAGCGGTCCAGTTTAATTTATTAACTTATTTGTTTCAATAATTTCGACTAAAACAAAATTATTCGCGAAATGTTCTGGGCTGATAACCAGTCAATGCAATGAAAATGCTTAAGACTTATGTTTGTCACGACGTGAATACATTGAATGTATAAACTGGAATGAATTGAGAATGAAAGAGATTCTACGAGAACGCGTTAGCTCTCAAACGTCATAGAGCTGCGCTTCATCATCGTTGCTTAAATTATAAATTGAACCATGTTCACATTTTCAATGAATCAAGTGTAATTATTTCTCTCCTATTTTTCGATCAAATGCTATATTTTCAAAAACTGAATTGTTTTATTGAAGTTAACAACGTTTAATCGTGTACAAACGAATTTTTATATGACTATTTCCAAAGATGATTTTATTGGCTGTTGCAGAATGAATTGTTCTGAGGGCTTCACAAACTTTTTTGAAATCGTCCTTAATTCAGCTTCCTTCATTTTAATCCGCTTGTTGCCTGATATTGACTTAAGTTTGCATTTTTATTTTTAATGAAATAACAACTTTTTGCAAGGACAAACAGGATCAGTTGCAAGGAAGAAGCTAACAATGCTAACAACTTCAATTAAATGTTCAATGCATAATAACTAAGGCATGTGAATCTAGGAAAAATTATCTGAAAAGGAATGATCTATCATTATCTGTGAGCTAAATTAGACTGGATAAATAAACGGTGATTGTAATTTATACATAATATTTCGCTTTCGAAGTAATAATAACTGTTTTATACTCGTATACAATGTATATTATTATGATAAATAAAAATATATTGCATTCATAATTCTTCAGACTTTCTTTTATCAACTAATGCTCTACTAAATTCTTCAAGGCATATAGCAAGCAATGGCGTTAATTTCTAACTAAACTACGTTGCTAAAATAAATAAGAGTCACGCGTTGTTGATTAAATGAGGAATATTTTTTTAGAAGCATGTTTCGTAACATAAATTTTCGATTTTCGAATCACGTACGAGAAGCAAATGAAAAATGTTTGTTCATGTTAAAAAATTTACAATCAATTGAATTTTGATCACTATGTGGAAATTGGCTGAGTAGGGAAATCTATAGGAGGTTAGAAATTGCACGCTTCGTTAGTAGAAAATGTACGATATAATTTATGATGTACATTCTATTTCTATTTGCTTCACGCTCTTCTATGAAGACAGAACCAAAAAAGTGCATCTTGCAGATCTTACCCTTAGTATTCACCGTAGATCGTGCCAAATAATTACTCCTTTCTGAAATCAATACATCTAATTCATTCACACAATACGAGTATGTAAATAAATAATAATTTGTATTTCACTACGTTGTTAAATTAATTGTGTTTTCAGTTATTCTTAAATTTTCTGATAAATTTTGTTATTAATTTTTAAGTTGTTTTCAATTTTGATAATTTTTCAAATCATAGTTTAATTATAAATTTAAAAAATGCTTTATATTTCATTTATTGCCAAAATTATTTCAGAAGTAAATTTATTCAATTCAAAGGACTTTCAAGTTTTTTGCTCAATTTTTTGGAATATCAGTTAATTGATGTCGAAAAAATACAACAAACAAAACGGTTTGTAGTATTTGAATCTATAAAATCTCCCACCTTCGCTGTTAGCTGCAATATCACATTACATTAGCCTTTGGTTTGAAAAATTCGTCAAAATTCAAATATTTATTTTTCCCCCAATTTCTTTCATTTATTTGAATTTAAGCTAGCAACAACCATTGTAAAGCATTCTATGCAAATTACATGTAATAAGGCATGATAAGAGAGAAAATAGGATTAGTTTCATTTGCTAAAATTTAAATTTTCCATACATTTTGCTAACCAACTTAAACAAAATATATATATAGGAATGTGAAGATGAATTAACACAAAAAGGCGAAATGGTGTCACGTTTACAATGTAAAGCATCACAAATTGGGCAGATTTTATCAAATTTGGAGAAGAAATGCGATCCGAGTATTGATCAGCATGGGCTGATCAAAGAAGTTTTGATGAAAGATAAACCGATGACAAATCGTCGTTCACAAATTAATTCGCACTATCAAAAACTTGATAAAAAAGTTAAAGGTGATGGTCCACCGTTGAAACGGCTCCATTTAAAAGTTGATCCTATTCCACCATTCAATGCAAACCGTGTTCGTAAATTGGGAAATCCAAATACTATAAAGGAGGAGAGCACCTCGCAGGATAATAAAGCAAACAATAAAAAATCAGATGTTGCTGAGAATTCATCTAAACTAGATTCTGATGATAAAAAATAGAAGAAAAAACGCTGCTAGCTCTGTCAGAATATTCTTATAAGGACATAAAACACAATTAGCGACACTATTCGCCATTAAAGAATTGCTTCCTAGGCGACTTACTAATGATAACATATACCTATTTAACTTATTGAATATAGAAATAAGCATACATACATATTTACAGAGCTGTGTAAGGTTAAATTGGCAAAACGATGATAGCTCATGTTGAAATTATTGTTCTAGGAATGCGAAGCATCGCTCAAGCACAAAACTGAACTATTATCAAAGCTTGAATCCCAAAAGGAAGATATGACGATTGCAATGTCGCAGCTAGAGAAAAAGTAAGACATTTTTTGTTTTTATTATTTTGCATTTTCGCTATTTAAAATCATATTTAACGCCTTTATTTATGTATCAACTATGAAACTCTCATAATCTACGCATTAAATATTTCCACCATTAAGAAGATTTTTAGAGAAAAATTTAATCTGTAAATATGTTGTTGTATCATCTAAATTTTCCCATTCAATTAATTGAATTTAAAAGTCACTTCACTTATAACTACCATTAAAGCGCACTTAATTGTAGCCTTAAGACTAACTTTACTATGAAAATATCTAAGGTCTGGGCCGAACTGACGATTTTATGTGGCATTCGGACAAATATTATCAGCACATGTTAATACAAAAGTACTAAAATCCATTTAACGTCAGAATATAAGGCTAACAAAAGATGTTCCTTAAAATTTTTCTTCGCGTCCTTTCAAGTAGAAAACATAGACTGAGATTCTGAGAATATTGAACCTGCATTCAAAATAATTTCATTGTGCTCAACGACTCGCCAGCGACTGAACTTACAATCCAAAATTCATGAAAACTCCTGTTGGGATAAAAACCTCGCCTCTTTCTTTGGCGTTTTGGATCGCCTCTATGAAATTTATCTGGATTTAAAACGTGATTGATAAATCATTGTGATACCTGACCCGTGAAAATTCCCTTAATCTGTGCGTTAGACTCATTCATTATTAAATTAAAATTTTTACTTCATCCGGATATTATTTTTATCATTTTTTATTTAAATAGAAGGTATATTGCGTTCCGGATCATTCAAATTATATTTATTCAAATATGAAACCACGCAATTTATTTCCATGCGACAGCATATGTGCTTCAGTAATACTTCCAATAGTTAATTAATTTCAAATAAAAAACTAGGGAAGCTAACTTCATTTCATATGATACTATATTATGTATTTTGAACAGCCAAAAGCCTAATTTCAACTAAATTTAATAAGCTTGCATTTCATTAACAATACTAAAATTTTGCAAATAAGCAATAAAGATCTTATAGTTCAAAAATAGAATGATAAAACAGATCCATCGAAAAATAATACATACTTTAAACTCAAAATTCTTCTGACCTTACAAAATACTATGAAAAAGACAAATTGAAAACCATAAAATAATTTCATACAAACTGATGACCTCTTTTTGATGAGGTTTAAAACTACCACACAGCAAAATAAAAGTATTCTTATATTTTTGCATATAGAGCAACATCAAATGTCGATGAGAGAATGCTTTATTTTGTATATAATTTTTCTATAACCTTTAGAAATAAGAAAAATTGAAAATGTTATGGCAATATATTTTAAACTAAACAAACAAAAACAGTTGAAACTTCACATGTTAAAATATGTCATGTAACAATTAGAGATGCATTGAAATATTTACAAAAATAGAAGATAATTATTCTCTTATAGATATGAGTTTTAACTTAACGCCAAAATATAAATGCTTTTAATCGATGATTACCAATTTTATCCGAATCAGTTGGTTTTTTAAACCGGCAATTAAATATAATTTCTTATAATGCTACAAATCGATTGTGTTTCACTTCTTTTATTTTTATACTTAGCAACAGTTTGAATAAATTTTTTAAATACAGCTCTACTTCCAAACAAATAATATTTTTTCTATGAAGAACAAGTAGGAAAAATAGATATACTAATCTGTTTCCCAGTGCTTTATAACAAAACGTACTATACTACGCATTAAAATCTCGGTACCTCAGATAAAATCTTAATAAATTTTTCAGTATGCGTATATTTGTGACGTAAGTTTTGTTAACTAATTGTCTAAATCCACGAAACCCCATTGCAGATGAAGGAAATAAAAAGTCGTTGAATGCCTTCACATATAATCCAAACAATATCTCATGAACGAAAAAGGATATGATTCAACTAAACCTAAAAAGTACTGTGGATACGCTTAGACCCAAAAAGGGTACTATCGCGTATTATCTCTATGCCCTTTGATGGCGGTCCTAGAAATATAGCTATATAACTTTTATAGTCGAAATAAAAGTTATCTATGTATCTAAAAAGACATCCGAATAATTAAGATTCAAAATAAAATTTGTGTTACTTGATCGTTTATACATATAATATTTTGTCCTTCAGGATTTATAAGTGAACAGTAATTTCATTAAACGTCTGTAATTATTTTGCTTATATTTTAGATTGTTTAATAATTCTTAAACATAATCAAAATCAAAGCCACCTTATTTAATACACACAACAAAACTTAACTAAATACATATAAAGTACTTATTAACTTATTTTACATTTAAGAAGAACACACACTTTATTGTTATTTTTCTACAAAGTTATCCTCCTTACTAATGCATTTTCCCATCGAACAGCAGGTTCATGCCATTTTCGAAGAATAACTCCAGGCGGGTATCCAGCATATTGGGCATAAACATTTCAATGTGTTGATCGTTCGCAAAACGCTTTCCTCCAAATGCTTCCTTCAGAGGCCCATACATATAGAAATCCCAAGGTGAAAATACAGGGCTTTTGAAAGGGTGATTAAGTGTAGTCCAATGCATTTCATTAAATTTTTGGGTAGTTAGGGCTGCAGTGTGGGGTCTTGCATTGTCGCACAAGAGCCGGACATCTCGACTGGGTTGACGGCGCCTTTTTGACCGATATGTAGCTCGAACCTGGTCAAGAAAATCACAGTTATAAGAAACGCTGGTTGTGCGACGATCGTGAAGGAAATGAACAAGTAAAATTTTTTGAGACTCCCAAAAAAACATTAACATCACCTTACCGGTTCAGAAGCGAGTTTTGGATTTTGATGGTACTGGCTTCTCCCTTTTTTCTCCACTCCACAGAGGCCTCTTTTGACTCGAGAGTGTAGTGCCTTCACTCGTGGCCATGAAAGTGCATTCTCCCCGAACTGTGCACGAACTCGGTATCGAATTTAACGCCTTTGCTCGTTAACAACATTATTATGATACTTTACGCAATCGAAGGATGAACCTCTCTTTTGCTCATTGAGAGGGCAACTAAAAAAACCGATCGGGAGGTCAGCTTAGCCTTGAGTCATCGAGACGGGTTCTCCCCAAACCTTCGCGACGCTCCGTCTCTTTTCGAACACTTTCTAAGTCCTCAAGGCTCGTTTATATAGGGTGTGCCATAAGGGTGTGGGTGGGCCATAAGGGTGTTGGCGGTTTAAATATTCGATTTAAAAAAAACTAGGAAACATTGGACAACATTATTTTTAAGTCTTAAAAATTCCTATGCTTCTACTTTTTAACAATACAAATATATTTGTGTTATGTTTCGTAGTTTTTTTTAAATCGAATATTTAAACCGCCAACACCCTTATGGCCCACCCACACCCTTATGGCCCACCCTGTATTTGAATGCCCTTTCTATTTTGAACATGCATTATAAAAAACATGGGATCGGGTAGAATTTCAGAGTTTGAAACATAAAACGCACCCTGGTTGAAATAACAACACACATGACTTACTCGTATTTTCGGAAAATTTGTGTCCCCTCCTCGCGATTGGACACCTTTGAGCCGGAAAATTCCAAAAAAATCACGAAAGCAGATCTTTATGAGTACAAGGGCAACGAATGCCTCAAAAATCAAAATTCACATAACTATGCTAGTAATGGTATGGTTTGTGAGTTTTACATTTTGCTTCATAAAATCGAAATGGTACTCTTAAACTTCATAAAATTTCACAATTACGTAGATTAATATAAGATCTTTGTGCCCACGAAATTTCATTGAAACCGGACCTTAATAAGTGACACATAGCCATTTCAATTATATGAAAATATAACAACAACATGGTAGTGGTTGATATATCCTCCTGGAACCCAAAGGGTAAATAATTTAATTTAGACCAAGATTTTTTATTTTCTGAGCTATTTGAGGTTTGAATAAATCGAATCTATAGATTAAATGTTTCATTGATGTTTATTTTAGGATTTGGAGATGGTATCATATATGATACTTCGGGAGAAAAAAGAAAAAAACCATATGATTTGAATACTATCAATTTATTTTTTTATTCGATTAGATTGATTTATTAATGCTCCTGAAAAGATTTATAGCAATTTCTGGTCGAATTAAAACAAAAATATACGTCGCACTCCTGACATTTTACATAAGTTAATGCTTTATAAACAGGTAATCTGCATTTGAAACGATTTTCATCCACATTTGTTATATCTTCTGGCAGATGAGATGCTTTTTTTTCTTTGTGTGGAAGGGCTGTGACAAAACGTCTTTTCTGGGACCGAGTGGATGAAGATGTTGAGGAAACCCTTGGATTTGTCGTTCAGGGTGTGGGTTTTGACGGTTCTTATTTTGAGACGTATAAATTAAAGTTTTTGCCAGCTCCATTTTAAAATCGAAGTACTGACATGTAGTTTACCCCTTGGCTTTAGCGTCCCGACGACACTCTATTCAAGAATCAGCAACTGCGAAATCTACGAAATGAAAAATAGCCCTCACGGTCCACTTTCCTGTCCGACTTCTCATCGCATATTTGCCAAGAATCCTATCTAGTAAGTCTATCCCTCCTTTTTTATTCCTTATCCCAACGTTTACAGGTATCCTCAGGGTGTAAAGCAATTTATGTTGATGCTATAAAGATTGGTTTATTAAAAAGCCATTTTACTATGGCCACTCGTTCATCATCACGCACAATGCAATGAAAAGCACCACGTCCCTGTTTTCTGAAGGCGCTATCTGATTTAAAATAATCTGTTTTGATTTTTACTGATCTGCTATTCTTGTTCACAGTTTTTTCCTTCTTTGGGAGCTTGTTTTTCATCACAATTCCTGTTCCATTGCATTCTCTTTGCCTATTGATATCCAAAATTGGTATGGAGGTAAAATAACGGTCCATGTAAATTGAAGTCCCAACAGGGATGGTGTCCTACAATTTCAGTACCATTCTTCCACCTACCTTTAAGTTTGTAGGTGTTGGGTACAAAGCTGATTCCACTGAAGACCCTTTCCCTTTATACAAACAAAGTCTAGTGGTAAACCGTCAGGATTGGCTGCGATAAAAGTTTTTATACCTTCTGGATTTGGCTTTCCTTTCACCAACTGTTTTTTAATGCACCTTCGTGTGTAGGGTAAAATCTATTCACCGATGGAGATATTTTTATCTCGAACATTTTCCCGGCACGCTCTTTCAAATTCTGAAACGATTGGGCGTATTTTCCAGAAACAGTGACGATATCGTGTGGATTTTAAATGTGAACGAATTTCAGTTTAACGATTTCTAACCATTGCAGATGCCACTAAATCACATCTAGTTTCTAAGGCCCAATACTGTTTTATTCTTGGCATCCCCAAAAGTGCGATGACCATGCTGCACCCAAAAAAGCGTTGATCTTCTGCAGCAGTAGTGTTAAATGATTTTTCCGTTCGCGAGAAGAACGTAACATTAGTACAAAATGCTACGTTTGCAAAAAAATCAGCATTCAAATACCGGTCCAAATATTGCACGGGTTTTTTGACATCAGGCCTCTGGTGATCCTCTGGGAAGCTGACTTTATCTAACGGGGACGGGTCTAAAATCACTTGAATGCTTCCAAATTACTGGCCTACCGGTACAACAATTCCTCGTTGAACTGGAGGTGTGCTGAAACGGCTCATCATCAGAGGAATCCCAATCACTATTTGGGTTCTGCAAATTTTCTGTTCCTCATTAAAATTGATAATTTGGTTTTGTATATCATCTTCATCGACATCTAAATTCTCCTCTTCATAATCCGAGACATCGAAGTCCAATAATGCGTGGCGGATTTCCTCATCAGACATACATACCTGAAATCATTGTAAATTGCTAACATTATCTTCAATAGTACCCAAAGTATCACATACGATACGCTAATTTTCCGTATGATATTCGTGTTAACAAAGACTTTCACGCTATTCATAAATAATAAATAACCGTTAACCACTCGCGAATTTATAAGTATTAATTACTTACCCTTACGTGAAGTCGACATATCGAAAACTGCAAATTTGTCAAAAAACAACGGCATCGCAACTAAACACTTTAAACCGCTTCACTTGAAGAAAGTAAACCTAAACGTCACTGGATGTCTATGATAAAGCTTTATCCAAGAACTTACGCAATAATTTAACAGATGGCGCTGTCATGAAGTATTTTTTGCAAGTATCATATATGATACCCCGGATCCCAGGAGGATATACAATATTTCAAATCGATCTAGATACGAAGACTTTCTTCGGGTTTTCATGAAAATTTCAAGGAAAGTGTTCTATTTGAATATTTTTGATTGGTCGAGTATTCCGAAAATTGTTTTAAGATCGAAAAAATTGAGGTTGTTTGGTATTTATGAAAGAGAAATTTGATTTTTCGTATATAATTGAACGATTTCTCGTATGTTTACTAGATTCATGGTTGTTTTTATGGTATTGTAAAATAATTTTTTACAATACCCTACTAAAATCGTGACCTGTCTGTCCATCTGCCCGTCCGTCCGTCTGTGTGTCACAGCAAGTTTTTTCGCAAGCCACATAAGCTTAAAACGTAAAATTTGGTGAGTAGGTCAAAAGTGTCCTCTTGAAAGTTGCAGTATAAAATAATCTTTATAAGGTTTTAAGGGGGATGGCCCCATACAGGGGAGTGACCCTTAAATAATTTTTTTTTAACAAATGTAGTCGATATGGATATCAAAGCTTTTGATGAGAACTTTTCAAAACAGGTCTTAAACTGATACTTTTCAAGTGCAGGGGAGGGGAAACGTACGAAAACTTTGTGTCCTCCACCCGTCGCAATTGGATATCTTTGGACATAATAATGTGAACATAATCATGGAAGTAGGTCTTTATGAGTACAAGGGCAACAAATACCTCAGAAATCAAAACTCCATCAAATTTGTTAACAATAGTACCTTTCACGAATTTTACGTTTTCTTCTATAAAATCGAACAGTTAAATTTGCCAAAAATTGGTACCTAAATATTCTGATGTAAAACACATGTTTTCTGAAAGTTTTATAACAATCTGTACAGCCCATAGATGTGTAAGGATTTTTTCGGGGTTAATCCCCTATATGGGGAGACCCCCTTAAATATCTTATACAATTTTTTTGTTGTTTAACTTGAAAGAGTGCGCCACTTTACACCTGCATACAAAATTTGATGTTTCTAGCTTATGTTGTTTGCGAGAAAAAGTGCTGTGACAAACGGACGGACGGACAGACAGGACGCGAAATGCAATTTTCAAATTCAAATGCATCACAAGGTACCGCCAATATCTGCAGAGTCCATTCGAATTTTACTCTAATATTTAAGATGGGAGTATTCGAGATGCTCGGGTAGCTGGTGGATATACCCTATAATGTTCTTTATAAAAAAACAGAGATATGAGAGCGGGCTGATGGTGAGTAATCCCAAAAGGATTGCAATAAAGTGATATTCACTATCTCGCCCTTTTCTGACGTAAACTCCAACAATTTCAATCGTATGCCCAAAGTTGGTAAGAAATACTCGTATTGCTTCACTATTGGCATCATTTTAATAAAGTCAAAGTCAAATGCACTATATTTCATCAATCATTTTAAAATTTATAAAAACATAAAGCAAATTTAAAAACATTAAAATAGTCAAAAACTGAATGGCCCACTTGGCACTCTAAATTTAAACAATATGACCATTAAAAACATATTAAAAAAACAATATCGTTTCTTCATCAAATTAGAATTAAAACATATTATCAACTAATTGGAAAAAAGGAGAAAAACCAGCCAACTCCATTGGAAACTACATTCTTCTTCTTCGTAGCACTACAGCCCTTCTCGGGCCTTCGCTTCCTGCAACTAGCGCCTCCAACTGTCTCGGTCCATTGACCGCGTCCTCCAACTTCGAAATCCGACCAGCGATGAACTGTCTTCGTCGACCGAGTCAGACCAGCGTTTCCTCGGTTTCCCCACTGATCTCCGCCCTTCAGTTCTCCCAACGAATACCTTTTTGGGTATCCGTTGGTCGTCCATACGACTAATGTGGCCAGCCCATTGCAGCTTCCGCAGTCTTACAATGGTTGAGACCTCCGGCTCGTCAAAAATTTCATACAGCTCATGGTTGTATCGAATTCGCCATTGGTCCTCGTCTAGCTTCGCTCCGAATCTTGGGTTAGGGTCAATGTTTCACATCCATAGCATAACACAGGCTCCGATGTTGTAGAGCCGTGCGGAGGATTAAGGAGGTTCTTGAAATATGATGCTCATCTTTCCTTAATCTTGGTTTCATCAGCGGTGATATTGCCGATGTCATCACGAAGGAGCGTGGTTTTGGGCTGAAAACCACGTTTCAGGCTTTTCACTACTTTGCATGCATGTCTTGTGTTGTTGCTCGCTAGACTTACATCTATGCTTCTCAATTGGTCGTCATAGTATTTTCTTTTCTTAATCCTAATTATCTTATTCGCTACTCTTCTGAGGTTTTCATAGTGTTCTCTCTTCGTCCTGGTTTTCCTACATACGTATTCTTTGTACGTCTGATTCTTTTTATCTAACGCATTCTGTCACTCATCATCGAACCAATCATTCCTCTTGCTCCGGGCTTGATGTCCGATCGTCTGTTCAGCCACGGTCCTAATAGATGCTTTCACTTCCATCCAGAGCTCGTTGCTCGTCTTTAACGATGCGTCTGATAAGATGGGAGCCAGCTGGTTGACGAGGGTCTCCGTGAAATTTTTGGCCCCAGCCGCCGTTTTGGAGCCTTTCAATGTCAAATTTTTGTAGCGGGCAGGTCTTCGCCGAATATGCTTTTGACATACGACATCGATAGGTTAATTTGATCAAGTAATGATCTGAGCTACAATTGGCTCCTCGGTATGTACGGACGCCAAGTATGCTCGAGACCCATCGTTGTTGGATCAGAACATAATCGATCTGGTTTTATGTGTTGCCATCCGGTGAAGCCCAGGTCATTTTATGAATGCGTCGATGTTGGAAGCAAGTCGAACGTATGACTAGATTTCTGCAACACGCAAAGTCAATCAATCGCTGGCCGTTGTCATTTGTTTCATCGTGGAGGCTATATACTCCAGTCGTTCCCCGATGAGATAGCTCATTGCCAACCTTAGCATTGAAATCACCCAGAATTATTTTTGTGTCGTTTGTGGGCAATGAGTCGACCAGTCTTTCCAGGTGATTGTAGAATGTTTCCTTCGTTTCTTCGTCCTTTTCTTTGATCGGGGCGTGAGCATTAATCAGCCAGATTTTGAAGAATTCCGCTTTGATACGGATCCACACAACCGATCGTTTACTGCCTTAAAATCAATGACGTGCGATTTGAACTCCCTATCCACAATGAAGGCTACTCCGAATTCTCGTTTCCCACTAGGCTTCCCACTTTTGAATATTGTGTACGATCTCATTTCTTAAATGTCGTTTCCAGTCCAATTCGTTTTCTGAACTGCCAGTATTTTTAATTGATATTGACTGGCCTGTTGTAAAAGGTCCTTAACATCGCCAGGGTAATTGAGTGATCTGACATTCCAGGATCCAATCCCATAGTCCTTTTTTCGTTTGCGACGTCGTTGCTGTGCGTCCAATCCATTCCGAGGCCTATCTGCAGGTTTTGAAACATTCGCCCAACCTCCATTTCGGCGGCATGGTAATTACGTCGATTCCGTTATCAGGCGCGGAAGATTCGCCTTCACCCTCTTATGTCCTCACAAAGGAGGTGTAAGTAGGATTTAGTAGCAGAGCTGTAGATGTATAGTATTTACAGTTATTAGCATTTCTCAGCATTTAATGTAACATTATTGGGGAACCAGTAAACCCCATGTGCACCCTGAGAGCATTTACTACCATTTAATTGGGGGGTTTGGGATGAGGAATCATGGAAGCTATGGGTTGGGGAAACAAGGGGTTCCCTCCTTTCTCAAACGGGTTTGTGACCTTCTACGGCGTGGTTAAAAAAAGGTTTATAGTCATCAGAAATATCCGGACCTCGAGAAGTCATTTATTTTGAAAGCCAGAAGGTTCTTGAACTTTTACCCGTTTCTGCAGCATCTTCGGCCAAAACCAAACCTCCATAATCACTGTAAGAAAAATCACTATCACTAGCATTCAAAAGCTCGTCAATCTTTTCATTTGTTAAAAAACGCGACATGATTTATCTTGAAAAATGAAAAATAGAAAACCTACTCGTATCATAATAACATAAAATCGTAGTTTGATCCTGAGGTACACAAGTGTGTATCTCTCAAAAATCACGAGATATACTAACGAAAAACTTGCCAAAACTAAGTTTTTTCATCAGTTTCAAAAACTTTTGCTCGATTTATCTTCAAAACATCAAACATAATTGCATTTTAACGCTTTCCTTAATTTTTGCTTTAAATAAACGCCACTCATCACCCCCGCTGAAGAACGACTATGTTAAACATTCAATTTGAGCTTTTTATATGCAGAAGTTATCTTCTGCAATTTTTAAGAACTAAAAAGATCGCAGATGTTCACTTAATATTTTCTTTCCAAAAATGATGGCTCTAGCAAGAGAAAACTGGCAGTGAAAGTAGGTACACATATGTGTACCCAGGGTCTGAAGGGGATATAGGAAGAACATACACCGTCTTTTGAAAATAAACAGGCAATCACAATTCATGTTATTTATCTAATATTGTATAAATATAGGGTAGGCCAAATACAATTTTCTTTTTAAAAATGCGATGAAATGAACAAAAATAAATTTTTTTTAATAATTTGGCTTTATTCACAAGAACAAACCTTCCCGTTAGTTGTGAAATACAATTTCATTCATATGGCTACCACGGCTGGCGTGACAGTAGGCCATCCTCTCAGCCCAATTTTCCAAGACATTATTGACGCTTTCGGGCCCTATCTGAGCAATCGTTTGTTGCATATTAAATTTCAGTGCTTGAATCGTTTGTGAATTTTCCGCATAATATCAATCTTTCACAGCGCTCCATAAAAAGAAGTCAAATCGCAGCTTCGAGGCGGCCAATTGACATCGCCAAGGAAGGCGGTTGATTACACGATTTTCGAATTTTGTGCGCAAAAGATCAATTGTTTGATGAGCTGTATGGCATGGCGCGCAATCCTGTTGAAACCAAAGGTCAATCAAGTCCAAATCCTCAATCTCCGGTCACAAAAAGTCGGTTATCATGCTTCTGTAGCGCTCTACGTTGACCGAAACAGCATTTCTAGCCTCATTCTCAAAGAAAAAAGGTCCAATGATGTCACCACTCCAAAATCCACACCACACTGTCACTCGCTGAGGATACATTGACTTCTCGACAATTATTTGTGGGTTTTTCGAGCCCCAGATGTGGCAGCTTTGTTTGTCCACATAGCCGCCGAGATGAAAACGTGCCTCATTAGAAAAGATGATTTTAGAGAAAAATCGGCGCTCAGTTCAATTTCAATATTTCCTTACGTTTTTCAAGCGTAAATCGATTCATTTTGTTCCGCGCAAGGTTACAACTGACTCACTAACATAATTTTGAGCGGGAAATAGCTGTCAGTGTCAAAATAACATGTGATTTAAAAACAAAATACGTTGCCCACCCGGTACTTATAAGGCAAATGATCGTTCAATAATGTAGTGCCGAAGGTCCCTGGTTCGACTCTTGTTGGCGGCAACGAGATTTAGTTCAAGTGATTCTTTTGACGGACTTATAAGCCCGTCTAGTTATGATAGTGCTGGTTTAAAATCAGAATGTATCGTAGCTGGGTGGACGGACACATGACGAAAACGTGATCCTAACCATATCACCCTGTGCAGTACTGATATATACGATCATGATAATGGAATATTCTAACCATCTCTAAGTGAAGGCCCGAAAGGGGCTGTAGTGCTACAAAATCAATCAATCAATGTTCTAAAATATTCTGTAGTTTGCTTCAAAGTTCCATTGAAAGCCTTGCTTTCATCGTTAATCTTCTGTAATGCCTTCATTCGTAATACATTGTTGTTCATATCTGCAAAGCCCCAGATTTAAATACTATTTTAGCAGGCTGCAGCGTCTTAATAACTGAAATTAACCCATAAGTCGATTACTGATAAAGAAAAATTGATGCAGACACCGACCAAATTTGAAGTAAGCCTAACACTTTCGTTAAAATGTTAATCTGTTTCCGACGAGTATTTTCGTCTAAAAGTTATGCGTAGAGATCCATAACCATAGGCGAATGAAAATGAGAATCTTTTTCTCGAAGCTGATCGACAAAGGAACAGAAACTCTGCGCTTTAAAACGGCAATTAGACTATGGTAACTTTTGAATGACCATTCTACCTTATGAAACACATTCAACATTTTCTTAAAATATCCAAGATTTTAAATCTTGTATTGAAAATATCATTCATAAATAGATTTTAACCCCGCCCTTTTTTTCATAGGTACTCGGGTGAAAAATCAAATTTGGCAGCTCTTCAGGAATCTACGAAATCCCTTTCTACCCAAGTGACTATGAGCGATGAGCGAGCAGCACGTGCCGAAGCTGATGTTCGTCTAGAACGGGAGTGGCGTATAAATCTTCAAGAAAAAGAAGTTAAACTCAAAGAACAAATTAACAATTTACAAATGCATGTACGACATCTTAGTGATGAAGCGAAAAAATCCGAACACATGAAAACTGAATTGGAGAAAGTTCGTCATCAGTGGTCAGAAGCTCAAAAAACATTAGAGGAGTTAGGAATACAATTAAGTGTTAGCAAACTGCGAGTATCTGAATTGCAAGAGAAAGTTCAAGGTATTGAAAAATCACAGAACAATAGTGAACCTGCCAATGTTTGGATCCCTGACAATTCAGCGACAAATTGCAAAGGATGTAATCGTGAGTTTAGTATGACCCGCAGGAAACATCATTGTCGCAATTGTGGTGAAATATTCTGTCATAATTGTTCCGAACAGGCTGCTCCATTACCAAATGAACGTGGACAAATTGGTAAACCAGTACGAGTCTGTGATAATTGTTGGAAGAATATAACTCGAACGTAATAGAAGTAGATAGGTTAGATGTTGGAAGCATTCGACAAGCTTTTTTTACTATTATAAAATTAATTGTTCATTAAATGTATTGTTTTATATCTTTTGAAATTTCTACAGAGACAATGAAAGAAACTATTTGATGTATTGTTTTTGTCTGGACATTTATGTATAAAAGAGATTCTATCATCATCGAACTGATATCGATGCTATTTTATTACACTGTGGCTTCAATAAATCATGATCAAATTATAACTGCATTTTGCTTTTTCTTTCATATATACCTATCAGTTGAGTCGGAAAAGAAAATTAGATCTCTTTTGAAAGGAATCCAATTAACTCTATTAGGAAATATATACAGATTGGACTAAACTGTATGAAAAGGTATCTATACTGATTACAAAAATATATTAAATTGATGAAAGAATAAAATAATCTTATTTCTTAGCTTTAAGTTGCAAATTCTGGTAGAAATTAAAAAATCTACTATCCTTTATCAGCGGCAAAAACATTATTAGCACAAAAGTTACTTGACTCTCGATTGACTTCAAAATCAAGTGCAGAATTTCAGGTTGTAGGTTTAAGTTACTTTCAATGTTGTCCTGCATACAATACAAAGGTAAGATACTTCCCAGAAATTGACACGGGGAATTTTGGCTCCATATTTAACAAATGTTGACATAAATTAAATAAAAGCATGTAATAGTGTATTGGTAAGTTCTAACTAAAGAAGACAATAAAAGACGAGTTTTACAGATACGATCATAAGTGCACTATCCTCAATCAATTTCATCTTAAAATACGACGAAATTAACCGGTACTATTAAGAGTGATTTTTTAATTGAGCAGATGAAAATAGATCAGAATGGGGTATTTTTGAGTCTGAAACATTTTCATTGTTGAGCAGTGTAATTTATATACATATTTAATAAGCCACGAGGAGAACATAGCGGATATGAAAAATTACTGATTCTGGCATACTATATAACTCTCTATTGTTATACAAAGTACGTTTCTGTATAAAACGAACCGAACTGTGGCCAACACGAATAACATAAATAATTTTTTTGTTCCCCTTTATCTGCTGAAGAAATCCTGCTTAAACTGTCCCAAGAAGTGTAGTGGGTTGGATGGATAAAAATGTCCGTAAAGGTGACCTGCTGCCTCAGAGAACCAAATATTGGCACTCACTGGAATCGACTTGGTCCAGGGAGGAATGTATGCGCTGGCAGGCTAGCGTCTGTGGTGCCAAGGGGGCGGATGCTCTCCCCTAGCTCCAAGTCCAACTTCAAATCATTTTTCGCATACACAAATTCGTAGACTGAGAACCAAAAGGGAAACGCAAAGGCTATTATATCGTTCCACTACCTACCTGTCCCATTCACCTGCACGCTATCAACGGTGCGACCTCGTTATTGTCTAGAAAAATCATAATCCACGATAAGAGGATGGGCATCTGTTATGATGTTTATTTGCCATCATGCTTCTAAGACGAAGCTCCACTAGTACCATATAACATTCTGACAACCACGTAAAAACATCTCAGGGGGGATTAATGTTACTTATAATGGCACTGAAGCTTTCCTTTATCACATTAAATTTTTGAATTTAAAAAGTATTCAAAAATAAAATAAAAATTAAATGTTGAGGCATCTAGGAACGTGATAAACTCTCCTGAGTCACCGACCTATCCTGAAATTAATATTCAAAGATTCATTATCTCACCACCCCTTTTATTTTGCTCTTACTTACAAAAAATACTCCCGTTTTAAATATAAAATTATTATATATTAGATATATGGACATAATGGCAAAGGAACGCACTAAATCGATATTAAATGGTAATCAATGCAGGAGTGAAATATTCAAATTAGGCTGAAAAATAAAATTAATAATTCATCTGTAATTGTGTAGTGAAAATTTTATGAATTTTGTTAATTAGATGTAAATTTTATTTTAATAATAATAAAATAAATATTTTATTTAAACAATTTTATATAATTTGAATAAATGCTAAATCTAATCAATTATCAACTTAATAAATGCTAATTCTAATCATTGATCAATTTTATCCCTATCTTAATCTATAAACAAAAATAAAACAAGTTGAAGTAGCAGGAGGTTGCTCCTGCCAGGAAATTAGTAAGTCAAACAATATATTCTGCATATCAAAACTTGACTAATTCGAAGATTCCATAACTTGAGTTCGAAAAATTATTATGGTTATTATGTTACGTACATTTCCCCTTCGTCTGCACCCTTCAAAGCAAAATTTGTCGACTTAAGACCTGTTTTAAAAAGTTCTCAGCAAGACCTTTCATTTGATACTCATATTGCCAACATGCGATGACATTTTTTTCAGGGGCCACTCCCCTATATGAGGATACCCTCCTAAAACACCTTATAAATTTCTTATTGTGGTGGAACTTTGAAGAGGGCGTTACTTTGCATCTACCTACAAAATCTTATATTTCTAGCTCCTGTAGTTTACGAGCAAAAGTGTGACACACGGACGGACGGACAGACAAAACCTTAAAAAAGACGTTGGGAACACTTCATCGTTGTCGTATCTTGATTTTTGATTATTCTTCTTCTATTTGTTGATTAATCTTGAAATTTCACCTTCTATTTATTTAAACTATCGATTCTATTATCACTTCTGTTCAAATCTCGTGAGTAAAATTGTTTTTGAAAAGAGCAACAAATCTACAGCAATTTAAACGATGCCATAGATTCTGGTTGGTGGTGGTATCATATACGCTATATTCCTTTGGACAGTGATAAATTGTTGAGGTGAGGTGGCGTGAATTTGTTGAGCGGACACTGGCGGATCGTGAACAATGGATGATAATTCATAGCGTTAAGATTAATAATCCAATTAGGTTTAATGTACTCTCCACCCAAGTAATTTTCACCAGTTATTTTATCAAATATTTTTAAGTTCTTATCATCCATGTTTAGACCACAACCTACTTCTATGAATCATCTGAGGGAGAAAAGCTCATGAGAAATTTCGCTTGCAGCTATGACATTTGTTAAATAAATTGTTTTATTATCCAAACTAGAGTAGACCATCAAATTTATTTGGCATTTCATAAAATTTTCCAATATGAAACCCTTATTTGTGATTATGGCTCAGTAGCACTGGAATCAGCAATAAAAGGAATATTATGTTCTAATTAATTTTGAATAGTATTCTCACCTGCTAAGTTGGCTCTTATGAACTTGCATCGTTTTAGTTGTTCACATTTATTCTGTTGCCTTTAAAACATCAAAACGCTGCTTAGTTCAAGACTTGTGTGTGCTACAGCATTATTACACGCTGTTTTTTTTCTGGACCAAAGCGGGACACTGGCTATATCACCTTCTCAAGTGCGAAAACATTCGATCAAGATAATGAGATACTCTAGCTATCTCTAGGCGAAGGCCCCACAGGGGCTGTAGTGTTAAAAGCAAGCAAGCTTGTTTTTGAACTTCCCCTAATGGACGTCCAAAACCACATGTTTCATATTTTCTTACTATTGTATCAAATCTATCAGTAAAGCCTTCCACTATTTAATTTTTTGATTTTTTTACATTATACAACTCTGCTCTAACATCTTCTTTTGTCATATTATTTTCCATTGATTTGCTTTCCATAATGTTTTTCAATATTTCTTTGCAATAATTAATGTCACAAACTTTGTTATGATAATATCTATCCAGGCGCTTAATTACTAAGTCTCAAGCAAGGACGTTTCTTTTTTCTTCCAGATCTGGGGTTACAAGTGTAGGTTTTGTTGCACTGTCAGCTATAACATCTAGAAGTTCATACGTAGTTAACTATCCAAAGATTTAACTGAGTCTTTTGAGTTAATCTATACTCCCTCTTGCAATTTGAACAATTTGAGTAGGGTGTTTATGGTATTATTGCCCATCTCTCTACTCTGAGCTTCAATGGTAGCTGGTATTTGAATTCCAGTGTTAAAATTTCTATTATCACTATTAATAGTATGCATTTGGTCGTTATTATGGTTGTTTTCAGAGTTATCTAGATCCAATGTAGAAGTGGCCATATATTTCCCATTTAAGTGAAATACTCATACAAACATAATTTGTATGAATTTTTCCCTCAGATGAAAAATATAAACGTGGCCTATTTATGTTACAGTATTATGTGATGGAATCACATCACTACACCATAAATGGGCACGCGAGCGGAAGGCCACTCTACTCTGGAAGAGTACCTGTAACGCAAAGACATATAAACAAATGGACGAGAAACGAGTATCTGTGTACTCGTCCATGTGAGAAGCAAATTTGCCACATAAATAAGTTATAAATAACTTACGCTCTCGAAACTATATGATTCCCTCTGCTTCTCCTTCCCCATTTTTTTCCAAACAGGTTTTTCTTTTCTCTCATCAGAAGAATCACTTCCCCACTGACATCCGCGCACACCAACGAAATTTCATTTCACGTGCACACGATCGCGCCTTCGTTATCATTCGGAAAACAGTTTGAGCACAAACAACAAACGACTCTCACGGAAAACTCGAACGTCAAAGCAAAAGAAAATCGAAAAGAGCGCGAAAAACGCGGGAAAACTCATGTGTCAAAGCGGATGGAAATTTCGTAAATTTTTAATTAAAACAGTGAATTAAAGTTCCAATTACGTACGCGTGATCTTTAAAACTCAAAACTTTTTAAATGTGAACGTGTTTCGCCGTGAATAGAGTGCTAAATTAAAAGCATATCACCTCAAACCTCAACTTCACACAACTTTAGCGAAGGTTGCCAATTGCTTCGGCTCTCACGACCGGTTGCGGATCCAGTACTCTCTATATCTATGCTGTAACGCTTCAAAAGGGGTGAGCCCACCCGATGGTTAGCTCATTATAGTGGAGGGGCCAGCCAACGTGGCGGGTCCCATACCCGGTCAGGTTCAAGCGAAAGCAAAGACCAGGTTTTCGGTTTTAATTCATTTTGTTTTTTATTGTTAACGATAACCTATATAAAATCTTATCTATCACATTTAAAATTTATTCTTCATTATTATTAAATGTATGCTGCTCGTTTTTTTTCATTTCTATGATTTGGGTGTTCATCATGTTTTATTTGTTCTTTTTTGCTATTATTATTTCAATGTTATTCAGCTAGAACGTGTTTTAATTCGAATCTTCAATATTTTGATGTTATTGGATTAAATCAAAAAGCAACCTTGTTGTTTGTTTTTTTTTTCTATTAGGCATATTAGTATACATTTTTTTGAAAGAATTCAAGACCGTTTGTTATGGTGTTTTAATTTTTGCGTGAAGTATATTAAAATCAATTTCCTTTTGACTATGAATGAATGTGATAATTCGTGGAGGAATAAATATAAATATCAATTAAATTATAGTAAAATGAATACATTTTAAATTTTAGTTAATAACATAATTAATGATAAAGAAAATATAGAAACCAATAGGGGACTCACCATTATCCTTGCCGGGTGCCCGCTGGTGATGCCTTGAAATTTTCTTTAGTGCTGCTAACTAAATTTTTATAATTTTTTTTTATCGAATAAAAATATTGTCGCGTGTTATAGTTCGCGGCCAATAAATTTAATGATCCGGGAAAGTGAAAACGCAATGTCTTTTAAATTAAATTAAAAGAGTTTATTTAGTTAATTAAAAATGCACAACCACTTATTTTACTATTTCACAATTTTAATTTTCACTTAGTCTATAAATTTGTAATTCAACTGTCCACTTAAAATCACTTCGCACTCAAACAATCAATCGCCTTTTCTTCGCGTTCCACTATATCGCAGTTTTCTATCGCGGTTGTAATGAACGATCTCCCCATTCATTCAGCTCGCCTTTATATAGGGTCTCCATCCGTTCAATGTATTTCTCGTACATTGGCAAATGTATCTGGTATATTCGAGCAGATTAATGAATGGAGCAGTGACTCACTTCCAAATGTTGATCATGCTTGGTAGGTTCTCGTGGTTTCGAGTAAATTCATTTTGATGATGTTCTTAATGGTTGTGAAAACAATTGCGACAGTAGTTCGCAGAATTCTTTGTACATGTAACAATATGAACAATTTAATTCGGCCAACATTCAATACTATTTCCTTTTTTTATTGCGTCTTTTGTTCGAGTCAGATTATTAACTACTACGCGCTGTTTGCGCCACATCAATTTTTCGGTCATAAATGTTAGGTGATGATGAAAGCATTGACATGTTAGTTGATCACTGGCTGTTTGCCGAGCTCGTGCAGCCATTATTCCTAAAAATTCTGTTTGTGGAAAAATATATCCTGCATCATCTACCGTGCGCACATCACCATTAGCAATCACCGGAATTAGTAAAGATTGATTAATATGCTTGAAAGCTTTTATTTTGACAGGCTTGCAAGTTTTCTCACACGAAGCTCCACCATGCACGGATATAAAGGGAGGCGCCACAGTTCTCTACGGTTCGACACATATTCTCTGTTGATTGGTACCAACATCGTGCGAATCACATCGTAGAGGAGATCAGGCTGTTTTAAAACTGCAAAACCATAGCCTGCAGTGATTGCTCAGAGTTGTGGGCATCCGCCATTTTAATCTATTCTATCTGCATACGGACAAATCAGCTGTTTAAAGTTCATTTGAATCTTTAGCGGTAAATTGTGCAATTAACGGCGGATCATCTCCGTTTGTCGCAACCTCATTTCCTCGCGCCAAATCACTTTTGTACCAAAAACTCGATTGATATGATTTTTAAATGGTTCACTGTGCATTCATTTGCATCAATTATTTCACTTTACACTTTTTCCACAATATGTGTTTAGATTTTAACGGGTATATTTAAACCATCGTGGGTCTATTATTTTACTACTTTCTATTCTAGCAACAAAGATTCACCACTTCGAATTGATTTTAATATCAAATAACTTAATAAATCTTTCTAATTTCAATAAATTATTTTTCTTCCCGATTGCTTTCAGCAACAACTATCTCAAATGCTTTCCCTCCGAAATTCTACCTCTCCAATCAAAATTTTACAAAACTAAAACTTTTCATTCGCGTATATCAGTGTTCTCATGTCAGAACTTTCAATTGTAGATTCGAGTTACTAAGTTGTTAAAATCATAATTTGAATTTCGCGCCTTTATTCAACTTTGTCTTGACTTTTTCTGAGCTTGACCGCTCCCTATCAACTTCAACTTTCTACGTTCTGTGACTTTGACATGCAAGTGTTAATCGCGCCTTAATACTGAAATAAAAGACTTTTCCTTGCAAAGTAGAAAAATATTTTCAATTATTTCATCAGGCTATGGGCCCAGTAAAGCCCAGCAAAGCCTAAAAATAGAATCAGTGCAAAAACTTTCAGTGGAATAAACATTACAGTGAAAAATAGTGAATACAACCTAAAACGCAAAAACGTGACTTCTAATTTAACAATTGCAAAGTGTTTTCTCTGTTTTCTCGTGATAACTGGACTAAGAGTTCTTAAAATTAGCAGCAAATAATCAATTGGCATTAATTGAAAAGTTAACCGGTCGAAATAATTATGCAACCTGGCGATTTGCTGTAAAAACATATCTACAGCATGAGGAGCTGTGGGACTGCATAGAACCCACCACAGGTGTCGAAGTGGACACAAAACGAGATACAAGGGCGACTCGAAGATGAGTTTCTCTGAGCAAATCAGGGCAACGGCTGAGAAGGCTGCTTCGGGAATATCGGCTCTGAGTCGACTTATGGCCAACGTAGGGGGACCCAGTCCATCAAGAAGATGCCTCTTAATGAGTGCTGTAGTGTCAGTGCTACTGTACGGGGCAGAGGTATGGGGCGACGCTCTCAGCAAGTAGGTATACCGGAAACGTTTGGCACGGGTGCAGAGAAGAGGAGCACTGAGAATTGCATCTTCGTATCCAACAGTCTCCGACTCGGCCGTGAGAGTGATTGCAGGCGTTATACCTATCACCCTCCTTGCTAGAGAGCGCCGCGCTATTTACCTGCGCCGAAACGGGGATGCGAGGGAGATAGTTGTCCGCGAGGAGAGACAGCGCTCACTCAACGATTGGCAGCAGTCTTGGGTGAATTGCACGAAGGGAAGGTGGACTGCGCGCCTCAACCCGGATGTGAGACCGTGGCTAAATCGAAGGCATGGTGAGACTGACTTCTATCTGACCCAGCTTTTGAGCGGGCACGGGTGTTTTCAGTCTTACCTGCACAAGATCGGTAAGTCACGGTCCCCCGATTGTCGGTTTTGCCCAGGAGAGGAGGACAATGCCTGTCACCATTTTTTGCGTGTACAAAATGGGTCAGGCTGCAAAGGGAACTTTACAGGGAGACGGGGGGGCTCACCCCGGATAATATAGTTGCGGTGATGCTCGAATCGGTTGACAAATGGAACCAGGTGGCACATTATGCTCGGGCAGTCCTAAAATATAAAAGGGACTCACAGCAGCCGGAGGCGCTGGGGCTGGGGGATCGCTCTTCTGGCATTTCCTCTTCCCCCTCCCCTCCCGCTAGGAAAGGGACTCCCCAGCTTGAAGGCGCCCCACAGCGTAACAAAACGAGGCCTGGCCCGAAGTAATATGTCAAACGGTTCCTGGCTGGGTTCTCATGTTGACAGAGGAGGTGTTTAGTAGGTTGTCCAGTCACGCATGGAAGTCCCACACTCTGTGCATAAATAGCATTCATCTCCCTACCACAAAAAAAAGGCAAAAACTAAGATAATTCTACTAGTTGACCCAATAAATTATGCGCACATACAAGAGGCTAGCACTGCACAGCAAGTATGGGACAAGTTATCGAAAGGATTCGATGACACTGGGCTGACACGCCGTGGCTGCTGCGTGATCTCTGTAATACCTCGCTTACTGCATGTCAAAACGTAGAGGAATATGTGAGCAAAATTATGTGCACTGCTCACAAGCTCAGAAACATTGGTTTCCAAGTAGACGACGAATGGCTGGGTACACTGCTGCTCTCCGGTCTACCAGAATCCTATCAACCAATGATAATTGCTATTGAAAGCTCAGGCATGAAGATAACCTCAGACTCCGTGAAATCAAAACTATTGCAAGACGTTAGACAAACAGAAAGTGACTCAACAGTGTTCTTAGTCACTAAGAAATTTAAAAACAATTATAAGAAGCAAGCTTAGGGTCCGAGGTGCCACTCTTGTAACAAGTATGGGCATAAAAGCTCTGAATCCAAATCCAAGACGAAGGATATTCAACGAAAAACAAGCAGTTCTTCCTATGCTGCTGTGTTTGTGGCAACATCCAGCCAAGATGACGCCTGGTACGTGGATTCCGGTGCATCCTCACACATGACAAGACATAAGAGTATGCATGAAAATGTGACGGCTCCTGCCATACATAAAATTAGAGTCGCAGACAACAAAGTATTATCCGTGCAATGCTCAGGAGAAGTGAGCTTAGATGTTTATGACGACGAAGGTCAAAACAAGAAGGTGCTTTTTACAAAAGTATTATGTGTTCCCGAACTCGCAACAAATTTATTGTCCGTAAGTCAAATTATTCGCAGTGGTGGCCATGTTAAGTTTGACAGAACCGGCTGTGTTATTATGAACAGAAGAAATGAGATAGTAGCAACAGCAAGTGTCATCAACAACATGTACCGGCTGAATATGCCAGGAAAAGGCTATGCATCATGTCTGATGTCGAAGAACCAGACTTTTACCTAAGGCACCAACGAATGGGACACCTGAATTTTAATAGTCTACGGAAGATGGCAGAAAACACTGACCATGTCGTTTTCTCAACAAAAGCACCTGCAATCACATGTGTAATATGTACAGAAGGCAAGCAAACAAGACTACCCTTCAAAAGTGAAGGCTCCAAGGCTAGAAATCTTCTTGAAACGGTTCACTCCGACGTATGTGGGCCAATGGAAACGCAGACTATGGGCGGTGCCCGATATTTTATAACATTTCTTGACGACTATTCAAAGAAGGTGTTCGTGTACTTGCTCCGAAACAAGTCTGACGCTCTGAAGAAGTTCAAGGAATTCAGAAATGAAGTCGAAAACCAGCTAATATCTAGAAAAGTTTAAATCATAATAAAAAGATAAATCTCACGAAGAATATCAACGTAAAGAAAATTTTAAGCTTAATATATAAAAAAATAATATAAATTTATATTTATAATAAAAAAATTAATTTTTTTTTTCTAAATTTAATAATTACTTTGAGTAATTAAATTTTTCAAATCTGCAATTGAAATTTCGGAACAGTTTTATGCCAGTTTTGGGGCAGTTTGCTGAGGTGACTGCTCGATTACTACATACGGATGGTTAAATGTTTGCCAGCTAAACATGATTTCATTTCATGAAATAGAGGTATTGCTACACATTATGTACACCTGGGTCTATGAAAACTTTAAAACTAAATGCAGAAAGCACTCTACTCTCTTTGAGTATGAATTCTTACTTTTTGATATGTTTGAGAGCTCTCTATTTCAGATAGCGCTCTTTATTTCAACTACAGCTCTCTATTTCAGCTAACTGTTAATGATCGATGTATCCAAGAATTTTCGAATTACATACATATAACATATAATAATCTTTGGATGGTTATACGACTCAGTTTAACATTTTTAGTTCTTATTCACAGTTAAAATAATTTCTACAGCATATTGACCTGTTATGAACTATTTTAAATTTCAGGTACAATAATCAAACCCTGGATAATTTCTATTATCACCCTGTCGAAAATCGTTTGCCCATAAAGTTGAACAAACTCTAGAATGCAATTCGCCTAAGTTGCCCAGCAGTCGCCTTTTCCGTCAGCTGATCGTGGAACGGGCGGGCGAATCAGCAGGCAACCCAGCTGGCCGTTGCCGTTTGTCCGCTCCATGGATGTAGGGATTTTTGTTAAGCGAGCGGGGGGACGATGATCAGATGAAAATGCAAATGTCATCTGTTGCCCTGAAATTGAAGGGGGGAGTGTGATCGGCAAAATCGCAAGTAGTTTCGTTGACGTGATTGCCTGTATTTAGTGAACTAGTTTGTGGTGTTTCTTGTGAAATATTTTCAGCGTTAATTTTGTGGTATGTGATAGTGATAAATTATTTGAAATCCAATCAGTGAATCGTAGTAGCATGAATTTCAGTCGATATGGTAGGAATTTCTAAGAATTATTTTGCGTGTGAGTAAGCATATGATCGTGAACAAATTTGGCGCGACTCATGGCTTGCTCTTTCTTGGAATTCACATGGGTAGAAAAATGGCCAACATGAATCCACCAAATTTTATCGATGCTGAAATTAATCATATCTGTGAGTAAACAAGCAGATCTCGTCGGATTCCCGTTAGGAAAGTGACGGAAATTGTGATCATCTTATTGGGATGCATTAATTTGTAATTCTACATTCGTTCTTGTCATAATGCTGCAAGTACGTGGTTCGGCGAAAGTTCGTTGGAAATTTTTCTCGGTATAGGTAGCAATATCTCGTCAACTGATTCTTCACGAGATAAATTTGAGCGCTATTATAGAACCATATTTCCTTTCTCAATTATAGTTAGCTACTAGTTTTGATGTTTAGGATTAGAGCAATAATGTTCCTTTACCCTGATTGCTAAAAGGTACACGCCCATAATTAATCCATTCATCAGGAATCTGCCAGGATTTTGAGTAGTCTCATGGAGACAACAGAATACCTGGCCAATGTGAATTCTCTCTTTTCTAAATGTCTTATTCAAAACAGCCTTAAATATGTGTATATAAGCTTTCTATTTTCAGGAGATTACCTCCATTTTAAGGGTTTAAGATTAATGTGTGTCTTAACCCTTCTTACAAATTGATCAGTTTTTTACAATATTCTTTGCTTTAATACCTTTAGAAAGAAAAGATTCTGTAGTAATTGTACTCGATTTTCCTCGTCGTCAGCGTGTGCACAGTAATGTCCTCACATAACTCTTGTTCAGCTCATTTGGTAACATCCTTAACGAGCTTTTGAAAGAAACTTACTCTTCCTCAATTTGTAACGGAAGACGTTAAATGGCCATGAAATATTTTGTGCAAACCAGGGTGATCGATATTTGTTAATTTTTTAGTATTTATTCATTTAAGGAGACTGCTAAATGTACAGCCCTTAGGCAGTGGCGGATTTGCAGTCTTTGTCGCCTTAGGCCCAAGACCATGTAGTAAGTACCAGTACCAGGCGCCCCTTTCTTAGCGCCCATCATACAGACTACTTAATGAATTTACATTATTGTCAAATTTTATCGAGATCGATTCAGAAATTTAGTTAACTATAATAGCTGCTAGTTTGTAATATTTTCCGAGGTTTCAGGGATAATTGCACATTAAAATAAAACATTTCAATCCGTTTTAGGTTTTATTTATTTAACTGCAGGTGTATTCTCTTACGAGATAAGATATAAAAGTGTTTTAAAATGTGTTACAAACCATTAAATCTTCACAATCCAATTTCCTTAAAAGGTCAGCTTCTTGTGAAGCAAAGCAAGAGCGTTTAACTTTTGTTCCGTCATTGTGCGTCAATAATTTTTAACTCTTCCAGAACAGATTATGGCGGGAGTACACACACACACACGAAGAGCAATATCCACGTTTGGGTAAACGGTTTGAAGACCTTTTTTTTCCTTCTACCTAACCTACGTTAGGTGTGTATTGGCTATGGCTTAAGAGCACAAGCCACCGATGTATCGATTAATGTCCTCAAGGGACTTATGGTAATATAGTGTTTTTTTTAGTTTTTCGTTATTGGTTTTGTGATTTTACTGTGTAAGTGTGTTAGTATCAAAACTGACGATAGATACAAGCCATATGGCAGCAGCGCTTACTACCACACACATGACCATTAGTAGGCCGACTTTGCTGGCTAACTTACATGGCGTTATATGAAGAATTGTGGAGGTGCCAACAAAAATTCGAGGTTTTGTACGTTTTAGAGACGGATTTCTACAGTGAAATCCAGATGATCCGTGGAGAACACAATAGCGCTCCTAGTGAAGTGAAAATTATTTCAGTTCTTATACCCGTTTAGTTTTTATCGCCTTCCAAAGTGAATTTATAGGAGTTTGTTTACATCTCAACGCTGAGCTATCAGTCGAAGGTGCAAAACGTGTGGTACATTTGCTCGTCTTGGAAAGTTTAGGAACACAATGGGCTATACAAGGTGAATTTATAGCATGCACGGAATACGTTCGGCATGTTTTTTATTCGGAAAATAGTATATATGACGAAATATAAGCATTTGCTAATGCCGCAGTTGGGTGACAGCTACCGGAAGCTTGTCCATAGTAGGCCGACTAATACATATGCAAATTGCTACCATATGGCTTGTATCTATCGTCAGTTTTGGTTAGTATCCGTTTGGAATGGTTTGTAGATTATTGAATTGAGTGCTTTTCTTGGAAGATTAATAGTTAGTTTTTGGGAATTGAGAGGACTATTCGCGTGAAGTTAAAGTTCTAAGTTTGCTTCTTCAAGAAACGCGATTAATTGAGTTAGTGCTTTCTCGTTGTTTTTATTAAAAATTTTTGCTATTGGATAGTTATTTTGAAAGATTTCATACTTGTTCCTTAGAGTTTCAAAGTGTTCACAGTTTAGAATTCTATGTTCAAGATCGTCTGTTATGTCGCACCACTTACATCCTTGGGATGAAACTATTTTTGCTTTTTTTAATCTTGTGTGATTGTAGGCTCGGTTGAGTCGAATTCTGTTTATTTGTTTTTGCGTGTTGCTACTTGGTGTGAAATCATGGAACCATGGTTTGGTTCTGAAAGGTCCGTTTGTAGCCAAGGGCTGTACGCTAGGTTTTTGATGTTTTTCGGTAGTATTCATGCCATTCAATGTTAATGGAGTCATTAATCTTTTTGATAGCGTCGTCCCATTCCAGAAATGAGTCGACCTCTTCGCCTTCGATTGTGGCCAGTTTAGCTGCTTTGTCAACCAATTCGAAGCTGTGAAATTTTCCCACTTTCGGTATCCAGTATAATAGTAGCAGTGAGTTAGGTCTATTGTTGATTGTTTTTCTGATTTTTTCTGTGATGAGTTTGTGGTTTGTGTTGTTTATGATCTCGTTTATTGTGTTTTTGGAGTCGGTGAAAATGGCTATGGTGTTGGTGGGTTCAGCATCCGCGTTGTTTATAGCTTCCTGGACTGCTTTTAGTTCTGCATTTGCTGCTGTAGAGTCTGTGTTCAGGCAGTATTTTAGTGTCTTTTTGGAGTTTTAGCAGTGTATGGCAAAACCAGTGCCTAGTCTGTTTTTTGCCGCATCCGTGAAATATATCTTAGCTTGGTTACCCGTGAGGTTTTGTAGTACTGCTTCAATCGACTTGTTGAAGTTTTCGTAGTTTATTTTCTTGAAGTTGTTGGGGATGTTGTGCATGATACTATTAGTTTGAAATTTTATGTTGTGTGGGTTTGGTAGTGCAGAACCCAAACAGGTGTTGTTGTAGATGTCGACATGTTTTTTGTAAACTGTGGCATAGTTTGAGTTTTTTTGGTTCTCCGATATCATTTCTTTGAAGTCTTGGCGGTATATGTTTTTTCCTATTTCTTTGGCGAGGAGTTGCTCAGCTCTTAGTCTGGCTGGTAATTCTCTAGAGCAAGCGCTAGTATATTTGGTGAGGTTGTAGGTACCCCGAGACATCTATTTTGTTTAGAAAATAATTTGGAGCATGAACAATGTTTGTTAGATTACTTTCTATTACCGGTCTTAATAGAGACTTAAAGGTGTTTAATGCCTTTTTGGGGGTAAGGCCATGTTTGGGGGAGCTGATCTTGAAAGCTATGTTGATTGTTTTGTTTGCTTTACTTAGAGACTTGTTGTAGAATTCATTGAAGTGATTTTGATTATTGAAGTTTCTGCCCAGAAAGGTGAAATTTTTTACCCAGTCTAGTTGGTTGTTTCCATATTTTATTTTGTTGGGGTGGGTTTTGTTTGTGTAGAATTATATGGCTTGCGATTTTTCCAAGTTCAATGGGAGGTTTAGCATGTTACATAGTTCTGTGAACTTGCTGAATTTTGTTTGTAGATTATTGAGATTGTTGGATCTGTTTTTTCCTTTGCTTATGATTAGAAAGTCATCCGCAAATTGAATGAGTGTAGTTTGACTGTCAGTGATTTTATGGAGGCTAGATGTGTAGAGATTAAAGAGGAGCGGACTTAGTACGTCCCCTTGCGGAAGTCCATTGTTAATTTCGGTCGAATCCTTGCCTAGATGTAATTTCCTGTACATCAGGAAGTTTAAGATCCACGAGATATAATCATTCTTGATGTTGAAGTTGGACATGATTTTGAAGAGTTCCGGAATATTTACTCTCTCATACGCACTAGAAATATCACAGTTGATAATCATGATGTTTTTTGCTTTCTTGTCTTTGTTGAGGAGGTGTAATACCGTGTTTATGCATGAGATTGCCGACTTTCCTTTTCTATAAGCAAAACAGAAATTGCTCAGGATGTTTTGGTATTCAATGTCACTAGCAATCCTATTTTTTATTAGGCAGTTAATTATTTTCAGCGGGATGCTTATGAGAGAGATAGGTCTATAACTTTCTATTTTGGGCAATGGCTTGTTTTTCTTGGGGATAGGTACGATTTTGATGTCTCTTAGTTCATTATGTATGTTGTTATTTTTGAAGCTGTCGTTTATAGAGTTAAGTAGTGCTGATTTATTGTAATGGTTTAGGGAGTTTATAATATATCAATTGCATCCAGTCCCGGAGATGATCTTTTTTTACTTTTATCTAGTACTACGAGCAGTTCGTGTATTTCAAAGGGTTCAGCTGGTTCTATGTTGTTGGGTATATAAAGAGTCCAGTTGGTATTTAGCGCTTGATGTTTTTTTTTTAATAATTTGGAGGAAGTCTTTATTGTTTTCGGTGTCCCATTGCGATCTCGGGTTGTTGTTGTTGTTGTTGTTCTTGATTGCATTGACCAAATTCCAAAACTGTTTTATATCTCCACTTTGGTTTATTTCATTTATTTTTTGATCCCACAGTTCTCTTTTTGCCTTAGTTACAGTTTCTCTACATTTATTTTGTATCTCTAGAAACTTTGCTTCGTTTTCGTTACTTTTCATTTTTCGGAAATTTGTCCAGGCTTTCGTTTTTTCTGTCCATAGGATGTTTATCTCTTTTGACCATCATGGTTTTGGACTGTGTTCGAATTTCTCCGCGCTTATCTGGTTGCTTTTGATTAGCTCATTGATTTTCTTCAAGATCGTTGGTGAAATTGATCGTGTTGATGTCCTCCATGATTTTATTTCTGTTTGGTATTCGTCTTTTCTTTTTGTTCCAATTTTCAACTTGCAGTGAGAATCCAATGGGGACATGCTCACTCTTGCCTACTTTGTATTTTTTTGTGTTCCATTCATTCCAGTAGTTTAAATTGTTTGTTAGGGTGATGTCTGGGGCTGACATTTGTGTGGTCTGTTGATTGGTTTTCCTAAAGAAGGTGAAAATGCCTGTGTTGAGGGGTGCTAATTTATATTTGTTTAACACGGATTTAAGGATGTTTCCTTTTGCATTGTTTGTTTTGTCTCCCCAGTCTTTGTGCCTTGCATTGAAGTCTCCTCCAATTATGCAGAGATTTTTGTCGTTAACCACCTTTATAATTTGATGGATTTGTTCTTTGAAAGTTGTGCTGCTTAGGTCAGGGGGAAAATAGCACGCGCAAATGTTTACGTTTGGTTTTTGATTTGTTGTGGTGATTAATATTGCTTCAATGTCACTGTTGCTTAGAGGTATTTATTTAAATTTTATTTTGTTATTAATTACTATGGAGACTCCCCCTTCTTCTTTTTCTGTTCTTATTTTGTTAATTAGTTGGTGGTTTTTGATTTTTACGATAGGTGATTTTTTTGTTAGAAGTGTTTCCTGTAGAAGTGCAATGGCTATATTGTTTTTGTACATAATGTACTCTAGTGTATCTTCATTTTTGGAAATGCTTTGGATGTTATATTGGAGAAATTTAATATTTTTGATATCTTTCACGATATTAAGTGTTGTTATTTGTCAGCCAGTCTGTGTATTGTAAGTTGTTTGTATAAAGTCTTTTCTGACAGTGGTTTTTAAGTGTCTGTATTGTTTCCTTGATTAAGTTTGATTCTATTTGTAAGTATTTGGTGTTGGTTTGGTTTTTACAATTATTATTTAGTAGATTTATTAATTTTTCTATTGGTGTGACTTGGTTTGCTGTTTTGAAGATGTTTTCTGCTAGGGTGTTTTTCTCCATAAGCGTATTGTTAGACTGTAGTAGTAGATGACTACTCATTGGAAAGTTTGTTGTATAATTGGTTGCTCTTGTGTTTCGTGTTCTTGTTGTTTTTGTGTATGGTTTATTTAGCATTAATTTATTTATTGTATTGTTCGAGTTTCTGTTGTTTGTTGCTTTTGTTTTTGATAGTAGTGGGAACGCTGAATCCATGGATTCGTTGTCCTTCAGCAGTTCGAATTGGTTGTCGTTGTTCAGGATGTATCTGGCTTCTTTGAGTGTTACGTTTCTAATGGAACATACTTTCATCTCCATATCGTAGTTTATCCATTTGGGCAGGTTTTGTCCATAGCGCTGTGATATAGGTCTTCACATAAGAAACATTTCGTATTTTTACACTCCTTGTCTAGACATTCCTTGTCTCCGCATTTTGGACATCTTTTATTTTCTCCTTGAAACTCCTTGCAGAAGTAGTGTCCAAGTCTGAGGCATTTTAAGCATTGTTTTGGCCTACGGTAGTAGTATTCTACTGGCATGTTCAGGTATTCTAATCTGACTTCGTCCGGCAGTTCATCTCCCGAGAATGATATCTTCACTGTTTGTGTTGGTATGAAGCTTTCTCTGTTTTCCGGATCTCTTCTTTTTATCCTGTACACGTTCAAACTTTTTATGTTCTTCTGTTGAATGCCATGTGTGTTGCTTGGAATTCCATTTTTGGCTATCTTTTCTTCTGTAATATTTAGTAGAACACCTTTTATTATACCGTGTCTCATTATAAAGTTGTTAGGTATGAACGCTCTCACACCAAAGTTTTTTATGTTTTCGTTCATCACTACCTCAATGGCATCCTCAGGTTTGTTGAACATTAGTTTGATCCTGTTGTACCCTACCTGTTTAATGTCCTTGATGTTCTTTATGTTCATGTTTTTGTTCATTGAATAGAAGGCCATTGGAGTGATTCTCATTTTTTCATTAGCCTTTTCTTTGGAAAGGTCCATTAGTACAAAAAATTTTTTCCTCGTGTCATATTTGTTGATGTTATGTCCTTTTTTCGTTGATTCCGCTGTTTGTTTGTCGCTTTCCTTTAAGGTTTCCATATGTTCTTTCAGCATCTGCTTAATGGTGTTTTAAGGTTTAGCTGTTTTGTTTAAAGAATCCGCCATGAAGTTTTTGATGTCTTCCATTGGCGTGGATATGGTTGGTGTTGTTTCTATTACTGTTGTTTTTTCGATGTTTTTAGGAGCGCTAGACAGTTTACCGCTAGCAATTTCATTGGTTTTTTCCGTTTCAGACGTGTCCATTGGTTCGTTGAAACTACCGTTAGCATTTGTATTGAGGCTATTGACCTTACACGTGGTGTCGCCTTTGATGTTTCTTTTTATTCTTTTGGCATCTATTTCCTGATTGGTTTTTCTCAAAGTAGTCTCCTTCCTTCTTTTTATTTGGTTGTTCTTCCATTATGACATTAATAAGTGAAAACTCTTACCTGTAACGTATGAACTCTAAGGAACTGGCTTTGATTTTACTTGGCTCTACTTTAAATGATTAATTATATCTCACTGTACTCAAATGTTAATTGTTTGGGGGATTTACCAACCCTATTAGAATTAATTTATAATCGCAAAAGTGAAAAGATTTTATTTTACTCAAATTGTGGTTCTTCGTTGAATTTTATAGGTTAACTTTCCTTCACAAACACTCACTAAACTCACTAAACTCACTGCACACTCAGAAGGTTGGATGGGAAGTGTTTGAAGACCTTCAGTTCATAACCATTTCAAGAAACTGACAGCACTGACACAACACTTTTTTATACTGCAGTGAACACGAAAATGAAGATATTCTTCTGAAAAATTGTCTTCTATTTGAAATGCTTTGGCCTTTTCTTCGACTTCTGACGCGAATTACGTTTTCTCGATTCTTCCAAGATAAAAAAAAAACAGAATTTCTGGACATAAATCAATCTTTATTGACTAGCTATAATGAACTGATGACAATACATTCTTACTCGTACTTATAATATGAAAAATATGCTTATTTCGGAAGTTGCAATTTAATTATGAACCTTGTCTTGCAATGTTGAGCTAATTTCTAGATTTTGCAATTTACAGTGAAATTATTATTGATGATTGTGCAGCACGTTTATAGGTGATTGCCTTTGGTTGCATGAAATTGATGATGGTATGATATTGATATTGACGACGTAACTTCTCACCCGTAAGAGAGCGACAGCTAGATGAACTTTGGCTCAGCTGGAGCAGGACCCGGGTCTCGGTGCTGGTCATGACTTTTCCTTATGCAGTATAAGTATCTACAGATGATTATGACGGCACTTAGCAGGATCCCGGAAACTGGGAAAATACAATTCCATACGTAGGTGGGAATTTCTAATAGTTGAAGTAGCCTTCGTCCGGGAATTTGTATCTATTTAGTGGATTGAGTTGGATATCTTCTAGAGTGTCGGTAGTATTAATCTCAATTGATGTTATAGAGAAGATGTCTATGTTGTCCCAGAAGTTACTGCTTTCGCTGTTGTATGTGATTTCATTTATTGAAATTTCGCATTTTTCGAACTGTATTTGTGAAGTTCAAGTTGTTTCCAGTTTGGTTTCGGGAATGTTGACTGTGAGGATATAATTTGGTTCGGGTTGTGATATTTCTGGTACTCCTGAAGCGATCTCGTATCGGCAGGATGCTGGCATGCCGTTCATGATGTTTGCTATGCACCTGGAATTTCTCGACCTTGCTGATTAGTTTTTTTTTTGCAGGAATATATTCCCTCGATTTTTGGGCATTTTATGTCAAAAAATTGAACACTTTGGGTTTCTAGGATGACATAGGATTTTGTAATAATCTGTGCCTTCTGCCGAGGAAGAGGTATGATGTGGAAAAATGGGTAGGTGACGTTAGACAGGATTGGAATTTGTGTGTTAATATTATATTCGAATTATTGTAGTAAGCTTGAAGATTAAGAAGTTCATAAATGTTTTCATCTGATTCGATTTCTACTGATTGACTTTAGAGAATTGCAACCTTTAAATCTGCACATACTTGCCATTTGTGTTCTTCGTAATTGACCTTTTCCAGAATTTGTCGTAAGTTTCTTTTAAGTGAGCGCCGTAAGCTACAGGTAAAGATGAAAGTATATTACCGTTATGGAGTAACACAGCCTTCAAACTTCGTTTGGATCCGTCAATGAACAATCTGCACTCCTTTGATATATGCTTGTGACCTAATGCTGACATCAATCCATCAATATTATTGCAGAACACTAATCCATCTTTTTTTTGAATAAAAAGTAGCTAAAGCAATATGATGTTTTCGATAAGTTGTAATTTTAACTCCAGTTTGCAATAGATTCCACTGTTTCAATCTCGAGCCTAATATTCCAGATTTTTCTTTGGTCAAATCTAAATCGCCAACTAGGTCATTTAGTTCTGTTTGACTAATCAAATGTGGTTCTGTATTTTTTTTTTATCTATAAATACTTCTCCGCTATTGGAAGGACCTGCTTCATCTTCTTCTTCAATAGAACTCGATAAACTTGAAGAACTACTAAATCTTTTCGGTATTGGAATGTCTGGAGAATGTGGTAGCGGCATTGACAGTGATGACACAGTAACATACTTCACAGAATGTTTTAATTTTTTGAAAAATCTTTCACAGTTGTTAAACAAAAGTAACAGTCATCTATGTGATTTTTGGGTTCACGTCACTGCACTGGTACACCAAAAGGCATCTGTTTAATATTACCCTTGTACCAACCCGTCAAATATTTATAACATTTTAAACCCATGATTTGTCTTGATTTTTAATGGCAATTTTAAAATAAGCTTCATAACACTTCACAAACAGAGGCGAAATTGGCTTTTTTTCACTTTTAGGCGTAAATTGACCACAAACATAACAAAAAAAGCCAGGAGAATTAACACGGACATGCGGCATTATGTAGATTTATGAATGACATAAATGAATTACGACTTTACAACTTTGACAAAATGTTTTAAAGAAAAAGTATAACTAATTTAACAATGAATCCTTTATTGTTCTTATATGAGCTGACAATATTAAACTGAGAGACGAACTTAAATTATCTCGGCTTAAATACTGTATCTATTTCTTACCTACTTAGATTATTACATTCTTATCTTAAAAGAAATCCCATCCGTAATACATAATGGGTTCTTCACGCGTCCTGTCTGTTACAGGGCGAAGGATGTTTTTTACTACAATATAATAATTACGAGTAAAAGAAATCCTATCCTTAATACATGATGGGTTTTTCACGCGTCCTGTCGGTTACAAGGCGAAGGATGTTTTATTACATGCATACTAATTAAGAGTAGATATTTCCCGTCGCTTGTTCTTTTACCGTGGCGACGGATATTTTATGATATGTTATTGTATAATGTAACTAATGTTTTGATGACATTCGTACACAACAATGATATAATGTTATAACTTCCCTCAACTAAATGTAGCGGAAAGGAAATAAAGTAAGATTATAATCTTACGTTACGAAAATTACCGTTATTTTTGTTCTGGGACGTGATATCTAAATATTAATTTGTTTTCTGCTGTTTACTAAGCATACCTAATACAAATCACCACCCGGGATGCCAGTGATTTTTTTGATGTTGCATATTTGTTTGATTATTGATGTGATTCGTAATATTATCAAATCGCTCCATCATGAGTTTGTTCAATTTAGTTTGTCTAACGATCAGGTTCCCAAGTTCGATTGATTCAACATTAGCTTTTCGATATCCTTGTTTATCTGTATCGTGGCGTCGGTGTCCATGTTACCAGTAATACCCTTTATTATCGGGCCAAGTCCGTTGGTTAGTCCTCTTTTCGGTCGAAGTCTGGACATCAGTGTTTGTAATTTGTCCTTTGTGGTTTTATTCCGTCTACATTCTTTCCGAAATACAGTTTCGTTTTCTTTGAGAATTGGTGGAACTGTCCTAGTTTCATTCAGTTTCTCTAAATTATTTTTTACAAGTTCGTCGACCCTATTTTTAATTTCTGGATAAATTTTCGATCTGAATTCGGTTAACTTTTTGAGGTAGGCGTGTTGGGTATTGAAGGTAAATTTTCTATTCTGTCTGAGAATATTTCGTAAGGGGTAAATTTTGTAATGGAATGAATAGCGTTATTGTAGGTAATAATGGCCTCGTTTAGTATGTCCTCGTGGTGTAAGTCTAGATTTTGTTTCTTTCGTTTCTCTAAAATAATCCTGTACGTCTGGGTAAGAGTAGAGTGCCATCTTTCTACATAAGCGTTGCTGCTGGATTGTTGATATGACGTGTAGTGGACCTTGATATTGTATTGTTTGCAGAAGTCCTTAAATATACTGGCCGTTTTCTCAGTGCATTAATCCGCAACCAATATTTTGGGGATGCCGTGCAAGCTAATGAAGTGTCGAAGTGACTTTATGATCTTAATACTGTTCTTTGTATCTAGTGTATATGCGGTGGCGAATTTTGAGAAAAGATCTATGATGGTCAAGATAGGTTTACCGTTGATGCTGTACACGTCCGTGTACAAGCTATCCAAAGGTTTTTGCGGGCTTTCAGAGATTTGGAATTCTACTTTGGGAGGGTTCCTGTCATATTTTTGAATCTGACAGGTTTCGCAATTGTTTACTTTTTTTGTCACTTTATCTTTAAGATGAGGAAAGTAATAATCCCTCTTGAGATGTTGGAATGTCGTTTATGATTACTATTTATATGTGGTAATCATTTATTACTTTATCCTGCTCCTCTACGTCTGTTATTTCTTTAAGCATTTCCAGTCATCGAATTAATTAAAACATTCGTGATTCAGAGAAAAAATTTTGAGTAAATGGATTGGATTCCGCCGAAAATTTCATCGGTGGTGTATATTGCGTTAATTTTGTTTCGGGTGAGAAATCTTTTGAAAAGTTCTGTAATATTGCTTTCGTTAAAATCATGCATGGGTATAGTACGTCTCTGTCTATTTTTGAATGTCATTTCCAAAGAGGTTTGTGGTGTCCTAGTGGTCTTTTTGAAAATAATTTGAAGGGTGAATTCGTTTAACGGTCGCTCGGAAATGAGAATCCCATCATTTAAATTTTCCTGTGCGGAGTGTAAGGTTGAACCGTTTTCGCTCTGCAGTGATGTGTTGCTAATTCTTCCAAGGGTTTCGGTGATATTAAGCTCAAATTGTTCGTTGGAAACTGTACCTGGAAGTTTAATTCTACTTAAGGCATCCGCATTTAAGTTTTGATTACCCTTTTTATAAACCACTTGAAAAATCGAACTCTTTTAATCTGAGACGCCGTCTTACCAAATTAGAGTCAGGCCCTTTCGGACTCATAAGGTAAGTCAGTAGTTTGTGGTCGGTCACTATTTAGAATTTCTGTCCGAATAGGTAGGGTCTAAAATACTTCACAGCCAAAACGATTGCCAATAACTCCTTTTCTATTGTGGAGTAGTTGATATCAGTTTCGGTCAGAGTTCGACTAGCATAGCAAATAGGTTTGTCGCTATCTATCCTACCCTGGGATAGCACAGCACCAATCGCATAATTACTGGGGTCCGTGGTTAGAATGAAGGGTTTGTTAAAATCCGGATACTGTAATATCGGATAATTCATGAGAAGGTCTTTACATAATTCGAAAGCCTTAATGTATTTGGCGGCAGCTGGACAGTACGGCCCCTTTTTAGGCATTTGTTGAGCGGTTTAGTCAGTTTGGCGAAGTCCTTAATGAGCTTTCGGTAGTATCCCACTAAACCACGGAAAGATTTTATCTCCTTCTGGTTTCGGGGGGTTGGGAAATCTCTTATTACTTGTACCTTGTCATGATTTGGTTTTACTCCATCAGCTGTGACTATGTGGCCTAGAAAAGCAATTTCCTTATGAACAAACTCCGATTTATCGAGTTGTACCTTAAAATTCGCTTCACGTAATTTTTGGAATACTTTTTTCAAATTTTCTTCGTGTTCCTGAAGAGAAGTCGAGAATATAATAATGTCGTCCGAAAATATCAAACATATCTTCCCTTGGAGGTCTTGGAGTATATTATCCATGACCCTTTGGAGTGTTGATGGGGCGTTTTTTAACCCAATAGGCATGCTGACGTATTCACAATGGTCCCCATCTACGGTAAAGGCTGCTTTCCTAATATCTTTCGGGTCCATTTCAATTTGATGAAATCCACTGACAAGATCTATAGTAGAAAAGTATAGACTTTTGTCCAATTTTTCAAATATGTCGTTATATTTGTTAGTGGATAGCGATCAGTCATCGTTTTCTCGTTCAGTTTCCGATATTCGATGACTAATCTCCATTTCTGTTTCTCACTTGCATCCTTTTTTTTGGGGACTACCCAAACTGGGGCGCTCCACGGAGCTGGGTTGGATGATTCCTTGGTTGAACATGTCAGTGATTTGTCATTTCACTTCATCTCTATAAACGTATGGGTACGGATAGGGCTTAGTATAAATAGGTATTGCGTCCATGGTTGAAGTATTATGCTTGATTTTGTTTGTGAAACTAAGTTTCTGTCCTTCTCGGAAGAAAATGTCGTATTCTCGACATATTTTTAAGATTAGGTCCTTTTCCTCTTGGTTTAGGTGGTCAACACGAATTAATTGGGAAACATCTTGGGTTGTCATAATGCAATCCACTTTAGGAATGCAATCGATATTGAAATAAAAAATTTCATCAAATTTCGCAGGGGAAAATTCAAAGACTTTTAATGGTTGTTCCAGAAAGTGTAGTTTGTCATCTTCGGTCTGATTAGTTACAGCTAGAAGGCTTAACCAGTCTTTGGCCTTGTATATTTCCTCCGAAATAAGGAGGCCGGGTGCAATTTCAGTATTTGGTATGTATATGTCGCCTTCCCGAATGTTTACAGGAAGCTTCGCTATGTATTTTGATTTGGAAGGGATTCCGTACTTATAAGAAATTATTGTTGTGTAACTCTACATATTTTTATATTCACTTAAAGATAAATACATTTCACATGAGCATAAATTCTAATTGACATATTTGTATAAATACATTTCATAGGAACATAAATTTTAATTGCAAGAATCTATTTCGAGCAATTCAAATAGTAATAAATATAACCCAAACTTATATTTCAACGCGCACATAAAATTCTTATCGTAAGAAACATTTTATGAAAATCAAAGTCAAGTTCAAATAATTATTTTGTAACATGATCACTTGATTTTGAATTCGAATGCATCGTTCATTGCATTCTTCATACAGACCTTTTCTGTGTAATGCGATACTAGTCGCGTGCTGAAGATAAACAAGTATATGCATTTTCATTCATGCGATCTGATATTACGACGTGCTATGCCGTAATGACGCATCTGTGAAATTGTCCTTATGTTTCGATAGACAATTAAAGGAATGTGAATGCATATGCTTGTGAACTGACCAAGTCAAGAATAAGGTCAAGTGGTTTCGGGTTTGTTTAAGGTGTGAAGAATGTAATGAGGATGTTGACACTTGTCGTGGAGTAAAAATTTATGAATAATAAATGAACGAAGAATTATGTTTTGAAATTGAAGTGTTGAAAGTAGGTTTTGGGTTTAGGAAAATTTATGACCAATATTTTAAGTAGGTTTACGAACTAATATTTTTGTATGTGTAATAATTTAAGTAGAGCATGACTTCTAGAAAATGATATAAATACCGTTGTGAATTTTAGAGAAAATACAGTTATACTTTTGACTTTCAACTTGCACTTTTCTCTGCGTGATAACGCTGTTTGAATTCGAAGTTATAATTGTCTACGCAATAACTTATCGTTGCGCTTACGCCTAGACTGCAAAAGAATTTAATACTCATTTGCAGTCTTAGTAACAGTAGCGTAGTGGACACTATGTCCTCGCTATTTTATCTGCGGCCCAGCCGCTTGGCTAGGTAGGTTTTTTTAAACTTGATTAAATATTCTTGATCCCACTAAAACCTACATCCACACATAGTGAGGAACAAGAACGCGTGCAAGAACGCGCATCTTTACATGGCGATCCTGCTTGTCCGGATTTGGACGCGTTAGACCTTATTGCTAACCAAGAAGAGTTCGACGCTGTTTTCGAGAGGTGCTGTAGAGTTGTAGAGGAGTACGTTCCAGAACCCGTGGCAGAACGGTATTTGTCACCGCCACCTTACATTCCGGCTGAAATCGGTACCCCAGATCTTCGAGGACCAAAGCCACGTCGAATTGAACCGTTCCTGAAGAAAACAAGAACGGAGCCGAAGGACATTTTGGAATCTATACCGAAGAAGCGACGACCAAGAGGTGGTCGTAAAACGAAGCTGAAGCGTCAGCGAGCCGAGCTGCATCGTGTAATTAAAATAGCGGTCGGAGAGCAGAAGAGAGTACTACAGCGGAAACTTTTGGACCTCAAACCGGCGAATAGACATTGGGCACAATGGGGAATAGCTGCTCCGTTGGAAACAGTTTCGTCGAGGAATATCAACAATCATTGACAACATCCATAGTATTCATAGTAATAATGATAGTTTTTTATGTATACCACAGATACAATAAGAATTACGTGGTAAAAAGACTAAATAGAAATATTAATATTTGAAAATTTGAGTTGTTTTTGATGTTAGAAGTATTTAGCCTATTTTTTTTGGTTTATGGAGTCTATGGATTAAGAGTTATTTACCATTGGCTTTAGGATATCTTGCTTCAAATTTAATGATTTATGGAGCTTTTAGAAAAACTGGTGGTTGAGAATGAAAAGGTTTTGAGTAATTTAAAGAAATGTGCAAAGAGTTTGTACACTTTTGAGACACTCCAGGCTAAATTAGATGAGTTGCAAATTAGAAAGGAAAAGTTTAATGATATACTCAAGACTTGCAAAGATGAAAGTTCTAAAGTTTTAGATCTCAAGTTAAAGTTCAGAGCACTATCATCCATTTTGGAGGGCGAAATCTGGTTACAGCTGAGCAAACAAGGGTATTCGGAGATAGAAGAAATCAAAGAAGATTCTATAAGTGAGGATCTAGAATCTAGTTTACAGATATTAGAAGAAAGATTCACCATGACCGATTTTAGTTTAGAAACAGCCATGAAGATCATCCCTGTTTTTGATGGGAAGTATAAGGAATTGGACCCTTTCCTCAAAATACTAGAAATCCTCCATACAACCCTGTCTGCTAATGCTAGGGCTAGTCTCATTGACTTCGTTGTCAATGTTAAATTAAGTGCCACAGTCAGACTTTCTTTGGCAAATGTTTCAATTACATCCTTCGATACCCTAAAATCAGCATTACGAACAAGATTTAAGAATAATAAAACTGTACCTCAGATTCATACCATGTTAAGTAGTACTTACCAGAAGAAATCTTCTGTGAGTTCTTTTAAGGACAAAATCTTAAACTTGGTGGATGAACTCAACCAATTACAAATACAGGAGTTAGGAAGTCAAGCTACTCCGAACGAGAAGAAAGTTATCGCACAGATGAACGACACCTATGCGCTAACCGTTTTCAAAAATGGGCTGAATGATCAGCTAAGGAACACTATTTTTTCGGCAAGACCAAAAAGTTTTACCGAAGCTGTATCACTCGCACAGGAATTAGAAAATGCAGAGACACAGGCTACTAATAGTGTAATGCATTTTAGTGGCAATGCCAACAAGAAAGGGAGAAGATACGATAACCGTAATAGGAATAGCAATGATAGGAATAATAGACATAACAATAACTATAATAGGAATAATGATAGGAACAGTAGAAGTAACGATAGGGACAATAACCACAGTAACAATAGAAGTTACAACAATAATAATAACAATGATAGGGATAATCGTTACCGTAGCAATCGCAATAGCAACAATCAATCAGATAATCACAGGCGTAATAGGCGCAATGGTAGGAGCAACAACAATAATAATAGTGACAATAGAAGGAGAAATGTCCATGTTGTTAGCGACCAGGGAAACGTGCTAAGTTCCGGAGAGGACATGGAGAACCTCCCGGTATAAGAAAATTGGACACAGAGCACAATATATATAGAATAACCGATAGTTGTACTAATTTTGTGAGAATTTATAATTATAACTCTGATAGATACTTATTATTTTTAATCGATACAGGTGCGGATGTGTCTATATGCAAAGACGATGTCTATAAGGATTTAGAATATTCTATAGATAGTAAAAATAGGATTAGACTTACGGGAATAACAAAAGAGGTAACCACGTCCTTGGGTACTTCTTACTTAGAGATATTAATTGGGAATCATAAAGTAACGGAATCATTCCACATTGTAGACAGTAATTTTCCGATAAGTACAGATGGTATTATCGGCAGAGATTTGATGGTCCATTATTTATGCAGAATTGATTATGAGACATTTACAATAACCTTCAACGTAAATGATGAAGAAGTTGTACTACCTATGGACACGAGAAGACAACAGTATTCACAGATAAACATTTCGGCAAGAACCGAAATGATTGTTCCGGTCAACATAGATATTGATGAGGATAGTATCGTGCTGAACACGGAGATTGAGAAAGGTGTATTTGTAGGAAATACAATCATACCTGTAAGAGGTGTACGGCACATTAAAATCATGAATACAACAGACGAAGATATTGTCATAAAGCATTTCAATGTTGAAGTCGAACCATTGAAAGATTATGACATTTTCAAAGGGGAAAAACAAAGTTTCGACAATGATCGATTTAAGAGATTACTGAACGTTATAAATAAGGATAGTCTGGATAAACCTGCAATGCAAAGTTTGCTTAAAATCATAAAAGAATATCAAAATGTATTTCATTTGGATGGAGAAAAGCTTGCAACGAACAACTTCTATAAACAGAAATTACAAACCGTAGATAACAGTCCGGTTTATATTAAGAATTACAGATTACCTCAATCCCAAAATGAGGAAATCCTGCAACAAGTCAGAGATCTGGAAACCAGTGATATCATCGAGCCATCAACTAGCCCGTATAATTCTCCACTGTTAGTTGTACCAAAAAAGAGTACAGACGGAAAAGCTAAATGGCGACTGGTTGTAGATTTCAGAAGACTCAATGACAAGATAGTCAACGACAAGTTTCCTTTGACGAGACTTGAGGACGTCTTGGACAGGCTTGGTAGAGCAAAATATTTCTCTACGCTGGACATGACTAGCTCTTTTCATCAAATTGAACTTGAGAAAGAGTCTAGACCATTGACAGCATTCTCCACTAACGATGGGCACTATCAGTTCAAGAGGTTACCATTCGGATTGAAAATTTCGTCCAACAGCTTTCAAAGGATGTTAACCATAGCTCTCAGTGGCCTTAGCCACGAGGCATTCTTGTATGTCGATGACATAATTGTATTCGGTTGTAGCATCAAACACCATAATGACAATCTTTGCAAAGTACTACAAAGGTTGCGTCGGTATAATTTGAAATTAAATCCTGAAAAATGCCAGTTTTTGAGATCAGAGGTAGTATACTTGGGTCATTTGATAACCAGTGAGGGAATCAGAACTGATCCAGCTAAGAACAATACAATCAAAAACTACCCAGTACCAAAGAGTGCAGATGAAGTACGCAGATTTGTGGCTTTCTGCAATTACTACAGGCGTTTTATACCAAATTTTGCCGAGACGGCGAAGTGTTTGAATGCATTGCTAAAGAAAAATGTAACTTTTGTCTGGACTGAGGAATGTCAAAAAGCATACGAGACTTTAAAAAGGAAACTGATAGAACCACCGATACTTCAATACCCAAACTTCGCAAAACCATTTATTTTAACCACAGATGCTTCAAACTATGCTTTGGGCGCAGTTTTATCTCAAGGAGAAATTGGCCAAGACCTACCAATTTCTTATGCTAGCAAATCCTTGGCTAAGCACGACATCAACAAACCGACTATCGAAAAAGAGCTTTTAGCTATTCATTGGGGCATAAATTTCTTCAGACCCTATCTATACGGACGAAAATTCGTGGTTGTGACCGATCACAGACCACTAGTATCATTGTTTACCCATAAGAATCCCTCATCAAAACTGACTAGAATTCGTGTCGACCTATCAGATTACGATTTCACAATTGTATATAAGAAAGGTAGTATGAACACTAATGCGGATGCATTGTCAAGGATCGAGTTGGATTCGGACACCTTGAAAGCGATGATACCTCCAGAAACTGATGAAAATGCGAAAAGGAAACTATTAGCGATTACAAGAGGTATGGCGAATAAGACAGAAAAACAGAAAGAAGTGGTCAACAACGAGGGCACCCAAACTCCAGTAGAACCTGATCAACTCTATTGTTGGGATTGCACGAGTTTGTCTGACATTACCGGTATTACGAAACTGAGATTTATCCTGCGCAGTGAAGTTAAAAATAAAGATGTTTATATTGTACGTACAAAAGATATTATAGAAGTACATTGTAGCGATATATCTGATGTGAAATCCGTTTCCGTCAAAGAAAAGCTAACAATGCATAATGGTACCAAAAGTAACAAGAGTGATGAGGCAAATAGTGATAATCCGAATCCGAAATTCGTTTCGATTCTGGAGAAACTATTTAAATTCGCGAATCAAGAGAACATCAATGAACTCTCACTATCTTGTGAAGACAGTATTTTTAGGTCTATAGACAAAACAGTATTTAAAAGAATAATCAATATGTTGCAACAGAAAACGCGTACGCAAAAGAAATTACGAATTATGATATACAAACCGCCTACCAAGATAACAGATAAACTTGAACAAAAGAAGCTAATAGAGGAGTATCACAACTCACCTCATGGAGGACACCTAGGAATTCGCAAAACATTGTTAAAACTAAAACAACGATACTGTTGGAAGAATATGAACAGTATGGTTAAAATCCATATCAAAAATTGTGCAGCTTGCCTAACTAACAAACAAGTAAGGCATACAAAAGAGAGGATGGTTGTAACAGATACACCATCAACAAGCTTTGAGACTGTACAAATAGATACTGTAGGTCCATTAAGAATCTCGAATAATTACCGATACATATTAACACTACAATGTGAGTTAACTAAATTTGTCGTTGCTTTCCCAATAGAGAATAAGGAATCAAAAACTATAGCGGTAGGTTTAGTAGAAGAGTTTATATTAAAGTATGGACACTTTAAAATACTTAAGTCTGATTTAGGAACTGAGTTCACCAATAGACTTATGGGCGATATATGCAACTTATTAAATATAAAACAAATTTTTTCTACTCCATACCATCACCAAACGCTAGGTTCGGTTGAAAGAAACCATCGGGTTCTCAATGAATACATGTATTCTTTTGCTGATGATCAGCAATGGGATAGATGGATTCCGTACTACACCTTTGCGTACAACACTACACCTCATATAGATACCAATTATACACCTTATGAATTGGTATTCGGCAAATTGCCTTACCTTCCAAATGATTTAATTGAGGATGGTGAAAAGATTTACAATCTGGATGATTATGCTAATGAACTCAAAGTAAGATTAAAAATGTCTATTTCAAAGTCTAGGAAGATAATAGAAAATTTGAAAGCAAAGAGGGTTAAAGAACAAGGTCGTACAAACCCTATACACATAAATATTGGAGATCTTGTATTAGTAAAGAATGAGAACCGTAGAAAACACCAACCCCCTTATAAAGGTCCATATAAAGTAATAAATGTTGAAAATAGCAATGTTTTAATTGATATAGACGGACTCCAAAAATCAATACACAAGAATAGAATAAAACCATATAATGTAATCATTCAATAAATGTTAATAATAAGAAATTAAATTTATTGCGAACCGTATAGTGTAATTGTACAAAACATGTAACAATATTGTATGGGACATATTGCATTTCTATGTATAAGTGAACTATATATATAAAATTTTTTTTTAGATTCGTATTAATATATTGTATAAAATTTCAATATATCAACACTCATCTAGAGGATTAGGGTGTTGTGTAACTCTACATATTTTTATATTCACTTAAAGATAAATACATTTCACATGAGCATAAATTCTAATTGACATATTTGTATAAATACATTTCATAGGAACATAAATTTTAATTGCAAGAATCTATTTCGAGCAATTCAAATAGTAATAAATATAACCCAAACTTATATTTCAACGCGCACATAAAATTCTTATCGTAAGAAACATTTTATGAAAATCAAAGTCAAGTTCAAATAATTATTTTGTAACATGATCACTTGATTTTGAATTCGAATGCATCGTTCATTGCATTCTTCATACAGACCTTTTCTGTGTAATGCGATACTAGTCGCGTGCTGAAGATAAACAAGTATATGCATTTTCATTCATGCGATCTGATATTACGACGTGCTATGCCGTAATGACGCATCTGTGAAATTGTCCTTATGTTTCGATAGACAATTAAAGGAATGTGAATGCATATGCTTGTGAACTGACCAAGTCAAGAATAAGGTCAAGTGGTTTCGGGTTTGTTTAAGGTGTGAAGAATGTAATGAGGATGTTGACACTTGTCGTGGAGTAAAAATTTATGAATAATAAATGAACGAAGAATTATGTTTTGAAATTGAAGTGTTGAAAGTAGGTTTTGGGTTTAGGAAAATTTATGACCAATATTTTAAGTAGGTTTACGAACTAATATTTTTGTATGTGTAATAATTTAAGTAGAGCATGACTTCTAGAAAATGATATAAATACCGTTGTGAATTTTAGAGAAAATACAGTTATACTTTTGACTTTCAACTTGCACTTTTCTCTGCGTGATAACGCTGTTTGAATTCGAAGTTATAATTGTCTACGCAATAACTTATCGTTGCGCTTACGCCTAGACTGCAAAAGAATTTAATACTCATTTGCAGTCTTAGTAACAGTAGCGTAGTGGACACTATGTCCTCGCTATTTTATCTGCGGCCCAGCCGCTTGGCTAGGTAGGTTTTTTTAAACTTGATTAAATATTCTTGATCCCACTAAAACCTACATCCACACATAGTGAGGAACAAGAACGCGTGCAAGAACGCGCATCTTTACATTATATTTGGTTTGAATTTTAGAGGAATTATATTTATTTGCCAGATCAACTTTAGCCTTCAGTTTCGTTAATGTGTCTAAACCTAGTAAACCATCAAAGTATTTGTGAAATTTGAAAATTAGGAATTTTATTTCACCTGGTTGCCAAAATTCAGAGGAGTTTGGAAGAGTAACCTGCTTATTTAGCATGTGTTGGTTTAAGACTGTGTTAATGATGACTGGTATCGTTATTTCGATGTCCTTCGGATGAACGAATTCGGGGTTAATAAATGATGTGGAGGCTCCTGTGTCGATTAGGAATTTCAGATCCCGCCCAAATGGAGAGGATATTTTTACATATGGGGGATTGGATCCGTGTGTATTGATATCTATGTATCCCGTTGGGTTAATGAGGCTTTTAGCAGAAAATTTCCGTCATCAATTTCATGACAACTAGCCACAGATTGTATTTTATTCGCATCGTAGGTATTTGTATCACAAGGAGGGTTTGATCGGGACTGGTACACTATGTCTTGTTCGTAACTAGCTTCAGCTTCCTGAACATTGTCAATTACGTCAGGTTGTCAGTAATAATAGTATTCGTCCAAGTCCTGTCTGTAACTTTCGTTAGGGACTGGTTGAAAATATGTGGTACTATATTTCTTTTATTCGCAGGGTGTGGTTCTGTATAATTAACGTTGTGCAACTCCTTGAAAGTAAACATCGGAGGACCTGTAGAATGGAAAAAGTTGTTGCTCTGAGATGGCCGATACTGTGGTCTGTTACGCAAATGTGTGTTACCGGAACTAGTATCCATTGGCTCTGGTCGCGGTAGCGTTGTTCGTTGCGAAGGGAAACCGTAATTATTTGAGTTGAAATTAAAGCTTGGGGTTTGATTATGAGGGTTCCTTTGTTGAGATCAATTTTGAGGTTGAAAAGGTTGGAATTGTCGTGGTACTTGCTGGAATGGCCTTTGAAGTTGAAAATGTTGTGTTCGACGAGCCATTGTTCGTATTGGAAAAATTGTTGATTATGAGGATACATGGGTTGATGTGGATGAAAAATTTGTAATGTATTGTTACTAAGTCGATTTGTTGGCGCTTTCAATGTCGTTTGAACTAAGGATTTCTCCACAGAATCGGTTGGTGTTTTCTTGAAGACGTTCGAATTTTCGTGCTTCGCATAAAAGATATTTTGTTCTTGTATGCAATATGCAAAGGCACTGGCTAGAGAATCCGGTTTCATGGCTCTTATAGTAGTACCAAAGGGTTCGCGAAGCCCAGTCAAAAATTTGTTCAGGCACATTTTCGAATATAAATCCCTTTTGGCTTTTATGACGCTCTCATCCGACTCATGAATTAAGGCATGCTCAATAATTTCACTGTAATATTTTTCCACGGTTTTCTCATTTTGTTTTGTGTTATGTAAATCCCTTATCAGTGAGGTCTCGTTCCTTTTGTCACTGTAATGAAGGGTCAAGTTCATTTTAATTTCGTTCCAGTTTAATGAACTTCCATACATTCAGAACTTCATTTGCAAGGCCCTAAATCTTATTGCATATAGCGCGTAGCAAAAGCTTGCTATAAGCAGGTGAAGTTGAACCGATAAGTGATAAAATTTCCTCCACATTATCGATAAAATCTCTCAACAGTCTGGGGTTGCCATTGAATTTTGGCAAGTCCTAAACTGCATCAGGGACTCTGAGATCATTGAAAACCTCGGTGACGGTAGCCATTGCTGAATCAATGTCTTGGGAACAAACGAAACTATTAAAATCAACGGGCCGATTTGATAAATTTTCTTGATTAATCACTTCACTTTCATCAATATCACTTGATTCACACTTAAATCACCTCTTAAATTTTCTAATGTTTCGCTTAAGGGTATGATTCTCAAATTTTCTCTATTTCTGATTCTTGGATATGGTCTTAGTCTAAGTTTTTTGTTCAGATATGGCATATGTAAAAAAAATGTTAATATGAAAGGAAAGGAAATGTGTTCAAATTTATTTGACTTACAATACATGCAAAAAATTGTTATCTAGTTCATTATAGCTTCCAGGGTTTTCCTCGCGATATTCCACTCGATAAGCCTTCGATGATGATAATCGCTTCCTCAATGCTTATGCTCCTTGCCAGTACTTAAATCCTGTCCAATTTAACTGTCGGTTCTCCTTTGTTGCCCAAACGGATTAGTTTTTGGGAACACAACAAGGTTTTCGCACTACGGTTCGTACTTTTTGCGTATACCACCGAAAAAATTTCCTGTACAAAGGACAGTTTTTTGGCTTTTTGTTTGAAATCATTGAAGTTATCTCATGTTGAGCTGGTAAAATGTACAACATTTGTTCCCCTTCTTTTCTGTTTCAAATAGGTTCCTCAGTTTTATACTGTGGATGAGTTGGTATGGCCTTGTAGGCACTTAGCCCTCTTTTGGAACCAATGGAGAAGTTGTGTGACTTTTTTATTTATTAATTTTTTTAAAATTATTCTTTTTACGTCTTTGTGAAAATTTTTTTCACAGAGACACACTAGTTTCGCGACCTGTCTGTCCGTCGGTCCGTCCGTCCGTCTGTCTGTCTGTTCGTCTGCCCGTGCGTCACAGCAAGTTTCCTAAGAAACTATAGATGCTAGAAAGCTATAACTTTGTGAAAAGGCCAGAAGAGGTGGCCTCTCAAAAGTTTTGGTCTTACCAAACATTTTAAATTTTTTAAGGCCCCCCCCTTATAACGAAGTGGCCCATACATTTTTTTTAATCATAGGGTATCAAATGAAAGGTCTTGATTAGAACTTTTAGAATCTGAATTTAAAAAGTTATTTTGTGCATCAGAGGGTCCAGGGGGAGGCAAATTGTACCAAAATTGTGTGTCCGCCCCTCGCGATTGGACACCTTTGAGCCGAAAAATCTCAAATTAATTACAGAGCTGGGTCTTTGTAAGCACAAAGGCAACAAATACCTCAGAAATCGAAATTTACTCAACATTGTTAATGATAGTATGATTTGTAGATTCTACATTTTCGCCCATAAAACCAAAACAGTACCCTTAAACTTTTTGAAATTTTACAATTATATAGATTGATGTAAGATCCTTATACAATATTTACAAAATTTTATGGAACAACAACAAATAGGTCAGAACTCGAAATTCAATCAACTTTGCTAGTAATAGTATGATTTACCAAGTTTACATTTTCTTGAATAAAACGGTAACGGTATCCATAAATTCAATAAAATTTGGTACACAAATGGCTATTTATAAGAGTAACTAGACCTGAAAGTTTCAAAAAGACCATATGGTATTTACGAAGTTATAGCGGTATGAATTTGCCTGTGTTACTATGTAACAATATGCGCTGTATTGCTATGAAAACATGGCTATGGAACAATATGCGCTTTTTACCGACTCAGACATTACGAGTTGGCTAGGGTTTGCATGAAAGTTTCAAGAATGGTAGGTATCATGAAAATCTTTGAGGATTTTTTCAACTAGTGTCGTCAGTAATCGCAGAACAAAATGGCGGCTGTTTTAAATGAGAAGATTGAATAAATTTGTCTATTTTTCCCCATTGTCAACATTTAAGATACATGATATACACGCTTGATGGAATTTATTAATGAATGGCTGAAGAGGAGCTTCTAAAGGGTGGCCCAACTATAATGCATGATGTTAATTGTGAGTCACACCTTAACGTCAAGTTTTTCGCCCAACTTAATTTTAAATTTCTTTGTTTCAGTGGTTGGAACCAAAAGCAAATTCGCGCGTTTCCAATCTAAGTACCGACGCGTTGCCGGACATAAGCTACTCTAATTCGAACAGAAATATTCTACGCTAATAAAAATATCGAACACAAAACTGTGGCACCGCGTACCGAACCGAACGAACCAATCATCCGCGGATTTATAACAAAGGCACCCTCTTCACCGCATATCTACCTTCCGTTCTCATTTCCTTCTGAAAAACTCTAATTACTGAAAAATAAAGAACTGATTTCGTTCAGCAACTCACATTTTTTTATCTCTGAATATTTATACTCTCACTATATTATAAAAACGGTTTCATTAGAAAACAATATTTTATTTCCTAGTTTAATTTTATATACTAACATCTTCTTCGTAGCACTACAGCCCCTCTCGGACCTTCGGTTTCTGCAAAAAGCGTCTCCAACTGTCTCGGTATTTTGACCGCATCCTCCAATTTTGAAATTCGAGCAGCGATGATCTGCCTTCGTTGACCGTGTCAGACCATGGTTTCCTCGGTTTCCCCACTGGCCTCCGCCCTTCAGTTCTCCCAACAAATACCTTTTCAGGTACCCGGGTCGTCAAAAATTTCATACAGCTTCGCTCCCATCGCTCAAAGGTGTTCCAATATTTGCGGGTTAGGGTCCATGTTTCACACGCAGATTTGTATACTTGGAGCTTTGTTTTTCTGTGTATGCAGCTGGTCTTCAAGATCGTCAATACTGAATAAAATATTTTATTTGCGAGCTGTATTCTCCGGCGTATTTCGTCTCTATACTGGTTCTCGTTATTACACAAATTCGCTCACATTTTCGATACTGTATTCGCCAAGTGTGATATTTTGTGTATTTGAGGTATTTTCCTTGACTGCGTCATGAGCTTTTTTTATTCTCATTGATTTGTAGCCCTACTAGTTTTGCTTCGTTGTCGAGTTTCAGGAAGAGTTCTTTGGCAATTGTTAATGACCGTGTCAAAATGTTGATGTCATCCGCATAGTCTACTACTTGGCTCGACTTGTATGGTAATGTACCTCGTGCATCGATAGGTGGCTTCCTTATGACGTACTCCAGAGCCAAATTGAATAGTAATGGGGCCAGCCCATCTTCCTGCTTTAGTCCGATATTTGTGTCGAAGGCATCGATGAGTTGGTTATTGATGCGGACTTGGGAGGTCGTCGACGTCATTGTCATTTTGGTAAGACGGACTCATTTGGCTGGGCTGCCAAAGCAAAGCATTATTTGGTACAGTACGTTACAATCAATACTGTCGTATGCTTGCTTAAAGTCAACGAAAATTTGGTGTACGTCTATGTTGAACTCCCTGCATTTTTCGAGTACCTGCCTGACAGTGAACAATTGGTCTACTGTCGATCTACATGTCCTAAAACCACCTTGATACTTCCCAATAATACTGTTGGCGTATGACCCGATTTTATTTTCTGAGATCTTTGAAAATATTTTGTACGCCGTACAAAGTTGTGACATGCCTCTATAATTTTCGCACTGTAACTTGCCACCTTTTTTGTGGATAGGGAATATAATTGATTGGCACCACTCTTTCGCATATTTTCTTGTTGCCAAATGTGCTGGATGAATAGCTTTTTGAACACTGCTGCCACCATATTTGATGATCTCCACTGGTATCTCATTATTTTGGGCTTTGATGGTGGAACAAACTTCATCCATAGTTGGTGGGGCCAATGGAAGCTCTCCGCAGACATCTATAGGCTCCGATGCTCTGAAGCTGTGTGGAGGATTAAGGAGGTTCTTGAAATATGATGCCCAACTTTCCTTTATCTTTGTTTCATCACGACAGAGCATTGTTTTGGGTTGATAACCACGTTTTAGGATTTTCACTACTTTGTATGCTTATCTTGTGTTGTTGCTCGCTAGACTTACTTATATACTTCTCAATTGGTCGTCATAGTATTTTCTTTTCTTAATTCCAATTATCTTATTCGCTACACTTCTGAGATTTTCAAAGTATCCTCTCTTCGTCCTGGTTTTCCTACCTACGTGTTCTTTGTACGCCTGATTCTTTTTGAGTAACGCATTCTGTCACTCATCATCGAACCAATTATTTCTCTTGCGCCGGGCTTGATGTCCGATCGTCTGTTCTGTCACGGTCTTAATAGCCGCTTTCACTATTCATTTTATGTATTATGCGTCATTGTGGGAATGCAAGTCGAACGTATCACTAGTATTTGATTTCAATCACAAAGAACATCCCTCCAAGATTAGAAAAGGAATACATACGACAAATAAAAAAGCTCAGTTTAAAAATTCCGAAACAGCCTCTCTTTGTTTTCGCTTGACTACAGATCCCGGAAAGAGCTCTGTCATCCAGACACTTGTCACGCTCTGATTAGAGCTGCCATAGTGCCAAATGCTAGGTCCCTATACGAGATCAACCCAGTAAGTTATTACACATCCAATCTGAAAATTTGCGAAAGCTTTGCACCCGTTCTCAACCGGTTGCAAACCCCATTAACAAATAAAAATTCACAAGAAATAGGTTTCCCTTTTTCGCGTACAACTACGAAACTATAAACATTCAACAAATTTGAAACAAATACCTTTCGATTGAAAAATTCTCAACAAAACAATCTCATTTACCGAAACTCCATCTTGATTATTGATTATTTTGTTTTAAAGATACTGAATTGAAAAGAACCTATTTTAACAATTTAATATTTTTTGAAGACATATTTATACCACTAATATTATGTTGCATCATAGTTTCTAAACGAATTTTCTATTTATTTGCAGGTAATAATCTTTGGTCGTTTTGTAACAAATACAGTGCAGTTTTTATTTTACTTGACGAGAACTCGGAAAAGTTTTATTCAAAAAAACTCCAAAAAATTTTATTGATCGTTGACGCTAACTACTCTAGTAACTATCTGTAATAATATCGTTCGCGTGCAATCTTATGCTGTTTTTTGTTGGAATACAATAAAAATTCAAATATTTTTGTTCGTTTAACTGTAAACGTTTCAAAAACCTCCAAAGCGAAAATGAATTCAAGTGAATTGCTAACTACTACTACTAGCGAGAAATATTCAGAAGTTGAGGAAGGGCATAAACATGATTCAAGCGAAAATGACTGCAATGAAAATGATTCTTTCCCGATTCTCTTGAATCGAACTAATTTATCGCAATTGCAACAAAATGTTGATACTAAGTGTAAAAATTATAATGGAATTATTAAACCGTCGTCGTTGCATTTGAAAAATTTAACGAACGTTAAAAGCTTTGATTCGAGTCCGATTATTTCCCCTGTATCAGAATTGGTGGCGAATTTGAATGGAACTAACCTAGGAACACCTATTTCATCTCGAAGAGGGAATTATGAAAATCAAGTGGATCAAGGTAAGTGGTTGAAAGTCCTCTAAATCATATTTTCTTATTGATAATTAATACTTATGAATTTAATCTTTTTATGCTTAACATAAAATTAAAGATTGACGAGACTTTTTTGATTGTATTAATATTCTATACATATATTTTTAAAGCGAAGCAAGTAAATAAATTCAATCCATTCTTAGTCAAACGTATCTCCCGTACATTCCCGAAATTATCTTTATCCCAATCGGTTGAGCTTTCCCGTCGTTACCGGTTGAATAACTTCCTTTAGCTCAACTATTTCCCGGTAGATGGAAAATTGAAAAAGTGTCTGCCTATGATGCGGTTGATTTTCATGCGTATTTTTTGCAAACTTTTCTTTGATTATCTTATGCCTACATATATTTCGCTATTAATTTGATATCAAAATTTTCTGTCTGTGATCAAAAGGGAGTTATTCCCTGATAAAACTAGTCTGGCGCATGAGTATGGTATGATATGAGCGGGAACAATTTGGCGCTGGGTCAAAATCAACTTGTCCAGGTCACCGTTTTCAGCAAGTATTACAGGTTTCCGAACATGATTTTTTGCTGGTTGTGATTCCAAAATTTGAAATGTGTCCACTCAAGAAAACTTGAAAGGATGCAATGTGTGTCGAGTCCTTTTAAGGGTGCATTATGATGCAAGTAGCAGGTCCGGTTCGTTCGCGATAAATTATCAAATAACAGATTTTCATTAAATCTTATTTGCATTTTTGCCTTCTTATTTTAAAATACCCTATGAGGAGGGTGTAATTTTCTTGTCTTGTTTTAGAATATTTCTATTTGATTTTAAAATGAAATTTTTGCTTTAATTTGTAATATCTTCTGCAATATTTCTGCATATTGGTTCCGCTCTATTTTTCCCGTGCAAGCATTTCTTAGGCGATACAAGTAAAGATTATTGTTTGCTGTTAAGGCATCCGGCGTAACATCTTAGAATAATCGTGAAACATTTAAGCGCGAGGGAGCAGTTTAACACCTGGCTTAGTAACCCCGCATGTGAACGTTATTGCACCTTTATCTCCATTCTAATTGTATGCAATTGAGAAAGTTCTATTGAAGAAGAAGTGTAATCAGTATTTTAGAAAGGGTTGATGAACTCTAATGTTATCAGTTTATCAGTATTAGATGGCATACGAGTACATATAACTATTATATGGAGATTATTTACAAAATAGTGTTTCTATTCTTTGTGTTGAAGATAATAGAAGTCCGCGCAACTTAATGTTTGTTTAAGATTATTTAGATTTAAATGCTAACAGATGTGTGAAACTACTGAACTGTTTGATTTCGTTGTTTTCATGGAAAATAACATCAAATAGCTAAAAATGTAGGATAATGTTACCCTTAAGTGTTTGTTTTTGAAGAGTTAGAGGTAGCATAGTGTTGGTTTTTTGTATTAGATATGTTTTCACATCATATCTAATACAATATTACATCAATCTTTAATTTTTTGCTATCTGCGGAGCCCAAGAACAATTAAAAACACAATGTAACTATCGAACATGTTTTGTTAATACATCTTTAAAATTATATATTTTTAAATGAATCGGGTAGCTTCAATGCAGCCACTCATTGCGTTCGCTGGGGTGCAGGCTCGCCTGTATTTTTAACGCAAACTATGGGGGCCGTACAGCATAATTGACTAGACAACTATATATTTCGGTTAAAAGGATTTATGAACGAATTTCGGTTCGCACAGTGGATAAAGTGTTTACATCTTAAGGGTTTTATAAAAAAAACTATTTTACAATAAAGTCAGTTCCCGTCTGTCCGTCTATCAGTGCGTCGGTGCGTCACAGCATGTTGTCTCAGGAACTAGAGAAACTACAGTCATTAAATCTTGTCAAAAGCCCAGATATTTCTGGTTAAAGAAAATTTCATAGTCGAAAATATTACAAGGCTTTTAAAGGTGTCCCTACATATAAGGATGTGACTCCTTAAACATTTTTTTTCGCCGAAGATAGTCGAGTAGGGTATCAAATGACGAGGTCTTTAAATATTAGTTAGTAAAATATCGATAACGGGAAAGGCAGGGGCATCGAAAGGGCACGAACAAATTGTGCCCCCCCCTCGCGATTGGACACCTATGGACCGAAAAAATCTGAAAAAATCATGGAAGTAGTTCTTTATAATTACAACAACGACTAACACCTCGGCATTCATCATTCGCTAAACTTTGGTAATAATAGTAGTATTTATGAATTTTATATTTTCGTATATAAAATCGTTGGGTACCCTTAAATCCAATTTAATTTGACATCCGGATGTCAATTTGAAAGACTAATCAACCATGAAAATTTCAGAAGAATCGAATAGTATTTAACGTAGTTATAGTGGTTTAAATTTTCAATGTTACAACCACAATACGTGGCTATGGCATAATGTGCACTTCTAATCGACTCAGACATTATGGGCTTGTTAGGATTTGCATGAAAATTCAGGAAGGACATATATCATGAATATCTTCGGCGACAAGTTGAAAGAGTTACTGAAACTGAAGCAACAAAATAAATACAAAGTAAAATTGTATTTGAAAATTTCTATAATATTGTATTACAACAATAAGAAAATTGTACAGGTATTGATTCAATCGTTATAAATTTTATAAAAACATGAAGCAAATTCTAAAACATTCAAGTACTCAAATAATATACAATAAAAAAAAATTGTCAAACAATATACATGTAGCTAAACAATAGCAATAAATTACATATAACTAAAAAACCACAACAAAAGAGTGTACTTGAGCTTACAACTAATATAAAATAATTTAATTCTAATGAGCTGTAACAAAAACAAAAAAAAAAACACATAAAGAAAAAACCACGAAAAACCACAAACGACCACGAATAATTTCTTCTTCGTAGCACTACAGCCCCTCTCGGGCCTTCGCTTCCTGCAAATAGCGCTGTAGGAATCGAGCAGTCACACAAGCAAATTGCTCGAGAATCTTCCTAACCCTTATCCGAAATTTAAATTGCAGATTTATAAAAAAAAAGATTTCATTCATTATTATTATTATTAAATATAATTTTATATCAATTTTCCTTTATATTTGCTTCATGAGATTTCACTTTTATTACTATTTAAAATCTTTTTCATTTTTCTTTACTTTTGTTAATTTTTTGAAAAATTATAAATCTGCAAATTAAAATTTCGTACCTGGGAACACTGATTTAGTGCATCCCAACGGTGTATTGCATTACCGAATGCAATCGAACTCGGCTGAGGGAGCAACTGATTCGATTTACCCTGGGTATACGGGGAAAGAAAAGGAAAAGTTTTGGACGGAGGGCAGTCCACGGGAGATCGCGAAGAACCACGGAGAAATTGGCGAAATGTTGTTCGAGGATACTCTTTTTGGTTAATTCGACAAGTTTTGCCGCCATTTGAATCGGTGCCGTGTGAATTTATCAACATCGCGTCTTAGTTAATACTTGGTGGGAAGTTTACCATTTTGTAATGCGATAAGTTTTGTTGCGTTTGGATCAGTTTCCGTGCAAGTCGACATATCGGCTCACGGCTAAAAATCACGTTAGCTCTTGTTCCGAAAACTTCGCGTAAGTTGTGGGAGTAATTTGCAATAAAGTGTGTGATTTGCCATTGGAATTTTTTCTAGGTGTTTCACAACATAGGCTGTCAGTAGAGCTCATAAGAGATCTTCTAATCAGCATTGATCGTGCGAGTGTTTTTATTGCATCACATGCTTCGCTTGATCGGGAGCACCGGAGATTCACTTAGCCCAAACGTGAAACGAGTGGAATTAATCTTATCGATATCGCGGGACGGGCAAATTTCAAAGTTGTTTCTCGAATGCTGCAGTAGAGGCTGGCGAATCGAAACGTGGGTTGACAATCGTTGTATAGACGGCGGATTGCTGGTCAGCCGGGCGAAACAGTTTAAGTTGTTTTGCAGTCGCGAGTCATCGCTTACGTTGCTGTCTATTTTGCTACATCTATGAGGTGTTCTCCTATCGAGCTCTCGTTTCCATCTCGATCGCATCCTCCTCCTCAAAACTGTATCAACTTGGACATATTTAATACCTCCATTTTTGGAATACCTGGCTCTTAGTAGTACTGTTATTATCAGTCCGGAGTTTACTTTAACAAAAAACAAATTATACAATTCATTCTGCGAATAGCTTTCCTCAAAGTCCTTCAATTTTCCCTTGGCTCTGTTAACATTCGCTTCCGAATCGATGAGGATGTTTTCGTTCTTAGCGTAAGAATCGGACGATATAGACAATAAATTCAAAGCATACGATCTACTTTTTGCAAGTAGGAACCTACTGGAACAAAAATGCGGATATCATCTCATATATGCAGTCAATTTGGAGTATTATCTACCAGGCCAGACAGTTTTCAATAAATATTACTAACGCAATATCCTCCTTTATCAGGATGCCAACATTTTCATCAGCTCGAAATAATTCGTGTCTGACTGTCTCAATTACCAAATGATACATCTAGGTCTCATTAATTTATTCCGCATCGTATGGAAGCTACTTTTCATAATTTACCCCTAGTTCGAATAGCAAAACTTTATTTTAGGATTAGTAATGAGAGAAAAAATAGGGAATGTAATAAAAATTCTCACTCTTTCAAGCAAATTGATTTATAGTGTGCAAGCGAGTATAAAAATGCTCGAAATTGAGGTTTTCTAGAATGTGCTTTCATTTGGAAGGCAATGCTTGTACTCAACATTTCCGTTTCCGGAAAATTAAGACTTGAAAGTTCAAATTGTATTCAGATCATTCTTCTAGTTGCAGAACGAGTGTATTTGTAGCCTATTTAAGATTAATTTTTATATAGAGGAGGGCGATTAGAAATGATACAAACAATTATCTGTGTTAAAAATAATTGTAAAAAATCTTTCTTTGAAACCGAACTCTTACTGTTGCAAGGAAAAATGTGTGAGCAATCTATTTGGCGAAAAGAGATTTCATATCGCAGTTAAATCATTTCCTTCATGTCAAAATATTGATAATTTACCCAAATTAAATTTTTATCAAATTTCGCCAAGAAGTTCGCAGGACTCATAATCGTTAAATTTTGAATAACACATTGGAAGTTTCACAATTTGGAATATGAATGAAATAACTCTCGGTTTATATTAAAAACTGACGTAAGACTTCCTTGAAACGCTCAATCGTTAGAGAGCTAACATGTTGAAATTGTTTTAATCAAGTATCTCCAAGTTAAAAGGTGGAAAAAGCTTGTAATTGTCTTGGTCGCCAAATCGAATTGCACATTAATTTTGAGAATCAGTCATAAATCGTGATTGCAGGCCTGCTAATTCACACTCCTAATTTGTTGGGCCATTTGTTACGATGGTATAAATTCAAAATGTTGGGTTTCAATGAAAAAAGTATACAATAGATGCTTAGTGTTGTCACTTTACCGGATGTTAAATCTAATGTATTTCTTTCACCACACATACAATTTTCTTCGTTCGATTTTAGGATAAAGTTCATTTAATTTGTAAATTATGTATAAATACTTCTATATCTATGAAAATTGAATCACTGAAAAAAAGACATGAATACAATGAATTATTAAATTTACATCTGCGGTCTTTCCATTTCGTTCTACCTGACCGGGTATAGGACCCACATCGATGGTAGGCTCCTCCGCTAAAATGGGCTAGCCATCGGGCGCGCTCTTTCTTTTTTTTGTTAACAGGGGCTCTTGCCGGGTAAGGTGGCCCTCCGCTCACGTGCCTATTGATGGCATAGTGTTATGTGATTCCCTCACATAATACTATGACATAAATTTGCCACGTTTATACTTTTCATTTAAAGGAAAGATTCATTCAAATTAAGCTTGTATGAGTTTTTCATTTAAATGAAAAATATAACCATGCTTCTGTATGGATCATTATCCGGTTGGGAGGGTGCGAGGGGGCACCGCTACCATCTGGATGCCCCACTCTTATTTGTGGGCCATAAGTCTCGTCGGTAATGACAAAGTCATCTTAAGTCTGTCTGTTTTCTCCAGGCCCAGTTTGCCTTCGGAGTCAGCAATATTCTTTGACCCTTAGTAGGTTACCTACTTCTCGACTTCGGTCGATATTTCTTTGACCCTAGAAATTCGTGGATGCGAAATTTTTTGTAGTGGGTCCTTGTGCTTAGGAAAAGAACCCCCTGTCGGCCTCCTTGGTAGAGAGTGTTGCTCTATTTATCTGCGTCGAAACGAGGATGTGAGGGAGATGGTTGTCCGCGAAGAGACAGCGCTCATTCAACGATTGGCAGCAGTCTTGGGTGAATTGCACGAAGGGAAGGTGGACAGCGCGCCTCATCCCGGATGTGAGACTCTGGCTGAATCGAAAGCATGGTGAGAATGACTTCTATCTGACCCAGCTTTTTAGCGGGCATGGGTGTTTTCAGTCTTACCTGCACAAGATTGGTAAGTCACGGTCCCCCGATTGTCGGTATTGCCCAGGACAGGAAGACAATGCCTGCCACACATGTTTTGCATGCATAAAATGAGATAGGCTGTGAAGTGACCTCTACAGACGGGAGAGCTCACCCCGGATAATATAGCCGCGGTGATGCTCGAATCGGTTCACAAATGGAACCAGGTGGCACATTATGTTCGGGTAGTCCTAAAAGATAAAAGGGACTCACAGCCGCCGGGGATGTTGGGGCTGGGGGATCGCTTTTCTGGCACATCCTCTTTCCCTTTCCCCACCCGCTAGGAAAGGGATCCCCCAGCTTGAAGGCGCCTCACGGCGTAAACAAACGAGACCTGGCCTGTAGTAATGTTTAAAACGGTTCCAGGCTAGGCTCTCAGGTTAGCAGGGGAGGTGTTTAGTGGTTTGTCCGGTCGCCTTCTTGCGAACATGGGTGTCCCACACTCTGTGCGTAAATGGGCATATACCTCTCTACCACAGAAAAAAAAATGACCGTGACAAAATGTTGATGTCGTCTGCATAGGCTACTACTTGGCTCGACTTTTATGGTAATGTTCCTCGTGTATCCACAGGTAGCTTTCTTATGACGTACTCCAGAGCCAAATTGAATAGCAATGTTTCCAGCCCATCTCCCTGGTTTAGTCCGATATTTGTGTGAAAGGCATCGGTGAGTTGATTATCGATGCGGACTTCGGAGGTCGTCGACGTCATTGTCATTTTGGTAAGACAGACTTATTTGGCTGGGATACCAAAGCTAAGCATTATTAGGAATAGTACGCTACGATCAATACTTTGGTATGCTTGCTTAAAGTCAAAGAATGAAAATTTGATGCTCGTCTGATGTTTTTTTTTTCGTAGCACTACAGCCCTTTTCATCATAGTCTGTGTGGTCTAGTGGTTACAGCATGAACGCCTAAGCCGAAGGTCCCAGGTTCAAATCTCGTTGTGAGTAACGTGATTTAGTTCAGAGGATTTTACGGACAGATTACGAGTGTTCACTCAGTGGTAATATGTACTGATTTTATCAGATCATATCATAGCTGAGCAAGCGCACGGGGAGCATGGTACTGACCAAACCAACTTCTGAAAAAACCAATGCGGTCATGAAAATGAGATACTCTAACTATCTGAAGAATCAGTCGAACTAAATCTCGTTGAAGCCAACGAAACTCGAACCAGAGACCTTCGGTTTTCGGGCTTAGTGCTCTAATCACTACACCACGCGGATTGGATCATTACTTTTGGCCGGACTCCCAGATAAGTATTCACCGATGATAATGGCGATAGAATATTCTGGAATCGCCATTAGCGCTGACGTCATAAAAACAAAATTACTTGATATGTGTTCGGAGGTTGGCATTACCGGTACGGACTCTGCATTTTGGACAAAACAACAGCGGCCAAAATGTGGCAACACTAACCGCAAACAAATGCTAACCTTAAATGATATGTCAGCCAGCAGTAAGCAAATAAAGTGTTATAATTGCAAGAAAATCGGCCATTACAAAAATAAGTGTCCTGAATTAAAAGCAAATAAACAGTTGAATGTTATTAGTGCGGCATTCTTCAACGGCTGTTATAGCACAGAAGACTGGTACGTCGATTCAGGAGCACGCGCACACATGACGTCAAATCAAAATTTTTTATTCCAATTCCGACCAGTGCACGAAAACAAACGGCGGTGCCTGTAGTTAGTGTTGGTGAAACACAAATAACGACATGCGTAAACAGTTCTCAGTATGATGTGATTGTGAAGAATGTATTCTATATACCTAATCTCCCGACAAACTTACTGTCTGTAAGCCAACTTATAGTTAATGGCAATAGAGTAGTGTCCAAAAAGAATGTCTGTTTGATATACAACTAAGTGAATGAGTTCATTGATGCAGCGAATTTGATGGTGTGTACAAGTTTAACACAAAAAAATCGAGAATTCATTATCGGCGATGTCAACATGGCATGCAGACATATTTCCCTTTCCCATCAGCTAACCATAAAAGTACACTGTAGTACACTCAGATTTATGCGGGCCGATGGAGTCTAAGTGAATTGGTCAGGCAAAGTATTTTTTCCTGTTTGTGGATGATGCTAGCAGAAAGACTTGTCTACTTCTTGAAGGAAAAGAACCTGGTGTTCCAGCATTTCAAAGAATTTCAAGGCTTAGTGGAGAATCAAACCGGAAACAAGATAAGAATATTGTGGACCGACAATGGAGGGGAACTCTGTTCGCGCGAGATGGAGAGTTACGTAAAACAAGTTGGTATTGTCCATCAGAAGACCAATCCGCACACTCCTGAGCAGAATGGGCTCTCAGAGAGGTTCAACGGAACTGTAGTTGAACGGGCAAGATGCTTGTTGTTTGAAACGAACCTCGACAAAAGTTTTTGGGCTGAAGCAGTTAATACTGCTGTATAGAACGCTAGCCGCCAGTTTAGGTATTATGACGCCTTTTCCTACGTCAGAATTTTTGGCAGTAAGGTAATGGTGCATGTTCCCAAAATACAAAGACAAAAATGGGATAAGAAGGCTGACAAATTGATTTTAGTTGGGTATCCAGATAACGTAAAAGGATACAGATTTTATAACCAAAAAACTAAAAATATACTTCGAGCACAGATGTTATTCTGGAGAAAACGGAGTCGAACACAAAAACTATTGTGAAGAAAATTCAGAGAACGATGTAAACTTGGAAGATGATGAAAGTTTATCAGAAAATCCAATTTCAGATCCAAATGATCCAACATACATTTGTGAGTCATCGATTTCCGAAGATGATTCTTATCAAGCTAAGGCTAAAGAAGAGTCTATCATAGAGGATGAAGTTCAGATGGAGCTGGATACTAAACGTAGGAGAAAGCCAGTAGAAAGGTATAGTATAACTAATCTATGTATTCTGGACAACCTCGAATCATGCGATGAAGAAATCAGTTATGAAGCTGCAATGAATGGACCAGATAAGGAACAGTGGAGACAGGCGATGACAGATGAACTGAAGGCTTTCGATGACAATCAAGCATGGACAATTGTAGATAGGAAAGAAGCTGATAGAGTGGTGCAGTGTAACTGGGTATTCAAAAAAAAAAAAAAAAATACGAAAGCGATAATAGTGTGCGGTATAGGGCAAGACTGGTCGCAAAAGGCTTCTCCCAAAAAGAAGGCGTGGACTACACTTAAACATACTCACCAGTGCTTCGCTACTCTACATTAAGACTTTTATTTGCTTTAAGTGTCAAACTTAACTTTGAAATTACTCACTTAGATGTAACTACAACATTCCTAAATGGTTACCCACATGAAAATGTCTATATGCAAGTGCAAGTGCAATTTATGGTTTAAAACAATCAGCCAGGGCTTGGAATGAAAGAGTAAATGATTGTTTATTAAAATTGAATTTTGTTAAGTTAAAGTACCATGTCTATATATAAAAAGATGTAAAAAGGAGCAGATCATAATAGCAATTTTTATAGATGATTTTTTCATTTTTTCAAACAGTAATAACATGGTTATGTCAAAATTTAAAACTAAGGATTTTGGGGCAATTAAAACAATGCTTGGGTATGAGGGTGAAAATGTATGAGAATGGCTGTATTTCCTTAGATCAAGAAAAGTCTGTAGATCATATTTTAAATAAATTTAATATGACAAATTGTAATATTGTTGATACTCCCATTGAAAGTAATTTAAAACTAGAAAAAGATGTAGATGTTTGTAAGCAATACCCATATCAGTAATTAATAGGTAGCTTAATGTACTTAAGTGTTTTAACTCGCCCCGATATTTCTTATAGCGTGAGTTACTTGAGCCAATTTAATAACTGTTATTTCCATACTCATTGGAACTATGCAAAACGCATCCTAAGATACTTATGTAAAACTAAATCGTATGGGCTAATGTTTAGCAAAGATAATTGTAAATTGGAAGGTTTTGCTGATGCAGATTGGGCCTCGAACACTCTAGATAGGAAATCTTACACAGGTTTTTACTTTAAACTGTCAGGAACCGTTATTTCATATGAATGTAAAAAACAACGCACTATAGCTTTGTCAAGTACTGAGGTGTAATATATGGCGATAGCGGAAGCCTGTAAAGAGGGTTTTTATTTAAGAAGCTTGTTTTATGCAATCGTAGGCAGTTGTGATTATGTAATTACATTGTATCATGATAATCAAGGTGCTCAGAAGTTATTAGAAAACCCATTATTTCATTAAAGAACCAAGCACATAGATGTGCGCCATAATTTTGTTCGAGAAGCGGTAGCTAACAATCTCATTAAGATGGTTTACCTGCCCACATCTGAAATGCCGGTAGACTTGTTGACCAAGGGTTTAAGTAGCGTAAAACATAACGATTTTGTACTGAGGTTAGGTATTCAAAGCATTGTTTAATGGATTACTATATATTTGATGATTTGCTTCTATTAGTTCTGATAAGATACATATGTATCAAAGTTTAGATTATTTTGATAAGTGGAGATGTTAGGATTAATATCAAAATAATGTATTTTAAATACTACTAGCGGCATCTATGACGAACTATGTGTACCTACCTGCCTGTATCATATGACAATAAATTTAGTCTTTGACAAACCACCACGCGAGTTTAATTAGTTGGTAGGCAATGAGTCGACTAGTCTTTCTAGGTGATTGTACAACGTTTCCTTCATTTCTTCGCCCTTTTCTTCGGTCGGGGCGTGAACATTCATCAGCCAGATTTTAAAGAATTTCGCTTTTATACGGATCGCACACAAGCGTTCGTTTATTGCCTTGAATTCAATAACGTGCGATTTGAACTCCCTATCCACAATAAAGGCTACTATGAATTCTCCTTTTCCACTAGGCTTCCCACTTTTGAATATTGTGTGCGATCTGATGTCTTGAATATCATTTCTAGTCTAGTTCGTTTCCTGGATCGCCAGTATTTTGAATTTATATTGACCAGCCTGTTGTAAAACGTCCTTAACAGCGCCAGGGTAATTGTGTGATCTGACATTCCAGGATCCAATGCCATAGTCCTTTTTCCGATTGCGAGGTCGTTGCCGTGAGTCTAATCCATTCCGAGGCCCTTCTGCAGGTTTCGAAACATTGTAGGGTTTTCCAGGGACGGGGAGTTAGCCTATCGCCCAACCTACATTCCGGCGGCATGGTTATTACGTCGGTTCCGTTATCAGGCGTGCAAGATTCGCTTTCACCGCTTACGTCCTCACAAAGGAGGTGTAAGTAGGATTTAGTAGCAGAGCTGTAGATGTATTTACAGTTATTAGATATTTCTCGGCATTTAATGTCCCATCATTGGGGAACCAGAAAACCCAATGTGCGACCCCGAGAATATTTGCTACCATTTAATTGAGGGGTTCGGGATGAGGAATCATGGAAGCTGTGGGTTGGGAAACAAGGAGGTTCCTTCCTCTACCTTTCCAGATTTCGACCAGTTTGCTGTGATGGACGATTATCCGTGCCGAAAAAATTATGTCGTTTGCGATGAATACGTTAACTCGGCACTGGTTTTTAAAATAAAGTTTAGTTGCTTTGTCATGGTATGCGTTCTTAAAATTCATAGGATTTTAGAGAGGGTTCTAGTAATATTGCTATGCCAGTAGTGTTTTCGATAGTTTTTAAACATTGTGTTTAAAGTATTGATTTTCCATGTTGGATGAAAGACGAGAATTTATAGCCGCTGCATATCTTAAAAGACTTTCATAGGTGCGCTATCACAAATATGTTATTTAATTTTGGCTGCCCGGTGTTATTTTATTTTGAACAGAAATACCTAGGAACACATAAATTACTCATTTATGAAAATGCATGAAAATAGGACGATTATCATACACTAAATATGCATTATTACCTACATCTTCACTTTTACGTTCAAAAATTAACGTCTATTGTATATGATCAAACAATGCTCAAGCAAATCTTTCAAACAAATGACTTTATATCACAAATCCGAAGAAAAAAGTGCATTTTCTTTTGTCAAGAGTTCCTATAAGGACGATCGTGAGTCAGAAAGTGAAAAGTCAAAGAAACAACACCCTCTTAAGACATTCGGAATATAGCACGCGCCAAAACGGACAACCTGGTGATGGTAGAACAGAAGTCGTTTGAAAACTTTTGTTATCAAAATGTTTTCTTTTTCTTATTTGCTTCATATTGTTGCAGGAGAGGGTGCTGCGAACAGCTCGTGAGTTTAATGACTTTCTTACTCCCCTGCACTATTGAGGAAAGAAAAATTATTAAAGCCTTATGGCAAGTTCAACATTTTCCAGATGTATATTTTCTTCAGCGTACATATAGGGAAGGGTGTGTTTAACCGTTTTTCTTTGATTCAATTCAAATTATTTTTATAATTATTTAATGCTTAAGGTGTAAATCTTTTTGAAAGGGGTTCAGTCTGGGATCGTAAGTAATGATTTGCAAGATTATGATTAGCTAGCATATGTAGGTACTTTGCAACTCTTCATCACCTCATCTCTTTCGACTGTAAATGAATGAATGGATAACATGCATGAACATCATGTTTAGATTATGATAAAGCTTAACGGCTTCAGGTCAAATTCTAGCGTGCGAAAAACTCATTTCAGTGTAGCTAAGCTCCCACGACTAAAAACTTTATTTTGTATCTTCAAATAGGATAATAAGAAAGTCCCTAGAACTTGAAATAGCGCTTGAAAAGTTAACAAACATATAAAAAAACTAATTTCGTAATAGCTATATCTGTAATTAAAGAGATTGAAGATCTTCGTATTACATCTCTTAGAAGCTCCCCAAATCGAACGTATTCAATTTTTTCCATCCTTCACCTGTAGATAAATACTTCAAATTTCAATTTCATGTTACCTCTTGAGGTTACATTGCACAGTTGCATATCAAAAACGCGCGCGCGCGGATTTCAAATTTGCAGGTTTCAGTCAATGATCCTTGCATAGAACAGCATTTATCGTAGTAACGCATTTTCGCATCTGCTTCACACGACATATTTTCTCGTTTAACTCCCTTTGAGCAAGGAGAGATCCTAGTGGATGGGGTGTTTCGTTGGTTGGCCTGAACGATCGCACTCCCAAGACAATTCACGACCCAAAACTAAGAAAATTTCAAGACGTTATCGTTGGTTTCTTCTTCATCCTTCAGAAGGTTGATGGGGTGGCTGAAAATTGTCGATTCATTTATGAATCGGTCTTTTAATAGGGGAATAGTAGGTCTGGATATTCAAAAGGAATCTCTTATTTTCCTACTGTTTTACGTAAATTCATAAAATCAATGTTGTTAAGTCTATCCTTTAAAATGTTATGCATATATCCTTTTCGATTGTTGATTGCTTATAAAAAAATCCAAAAAGTATTCGGAAAAATACTGAAGATTTCTTAAAGTCAGCTCTCTCCTATAAATCCAAACTCTGTCCTGCATAATTTCACCCCATCAAATTGCACATCTTCGATAAACTGTAATGTCCCAAGAAATTTCGTCCTTGTATCCGATAGTTTTCTTAATGTACAGCACCGGGTTTAAAATTGAAACTCCTGATTATTGGTTATTGTTACACTCATTGAAGATTATTATAGCCGAAACCGTCGTTCATTGATTTTTCTCTTGTATTGAAAAATCCATTATCCTTCAATGGTGAAGGCATGAAATTAAAGCCAAAGGGACATAAGAAAATTGGGAAAAGGGTCTTGAAATATTTATAAGTTAAGGGTATTTTAAAGAAAGCCAGCCACCTTACTTTTCTTAATCATATATAGTATCTAACCCTAGTCGACTCATTTTGAAAAAATATAATCAAAGTTCTGATTTAAGTCGCCCGTTATTAATTGATTGTTGATAGTATTTGTTGCGAGTCAAAAGGGTCTTAAAATATGCCTTGCTGTATGAGACTCCGCGGTTTTTTTATGCGTTCAATGATAAAGCTCCAGGCTAAAATGCTGGTCATGTGCATTTAACCGAGTAATTCCACTGGTCAGTTTCTATACAATTTGAAGTTTCTTCTTAATCGTTAAGTGTCCTTCGAAATGAACCTTATTTTATCTTTAGAAATTTCTTTATGGACTTGCGGTCAAAAGCCGATTACCAAAACAAAATGAAATTTAAAAGGACCTAAAGATATTTGCTGCGGTCAAATTAGAATAAAAGAAAATTTAAATGAAGTCAGTCGATATTTATGAGTTGCATTCAAAACTAAATTCTGTTACACTTTCCTACTCATGCCCTTTTTGAAATGTTTCATTGTAATTATCTACTAAACAACAATCTGGTTTTCCTTAAAGGGTCATGATTTAAAGTGAATTTAAATTATTTCTTTTCCATTTTAGATAACACGTTGACTGTTTTAATATAGTTCAAGTTTCGCGTAATCCCTCTGTAAATAATGGGATAACGTTACAACTTGACCCCATAATTTACAATACTTTCTCTTTCTTGAATTAATTTAATTGCAATTGAATGCAAATAGAGACTATAAAAATAACATGATAGCAATCATACGTAGAGTCCCTAAAGACTTTAGAATGTGATTATAAGGTATATGTTAGAAAGGGCTAAACCAGTTTCTTGAACTAAACATATTTTGTTTTGCAGGGCGACGTCAATGCTTCCTAATGTGAACTTTTGACTATTGACAACAAGAGAGAAAGTATTTTTGAATTATCAATAGCATATTGAAAATAACCTCGAGAGTTGTAGCTATCACTCCTAACCTCAGGGTGTTATTTCAATCCACTTAGTGTTTTAAGTTCATCTTAAATCCTTAAGGAGGGAGGAACACCAGATACTGACTGAAAATCGGGTTGTCATTTTATTTGACTATGTATAAAAAGCTTTCTGAATCTTTGAGATATCTGACCATTTCAAAATGTTTATAACTAAGAACAAAGCTATAAACATAACTTTTCTATCCAGACAGTCAAAGACGCTAATCAATCTCTTGAATTTATGGCTTGTTTGGCATTTTAAATGTTTTTACACACAGTGAGTCACTCACAGATACTACTCCTCTCCCTGTTTATTCTTCCAGAGCCATTATACCAATTATTTTTATGTTATAAAAACAATTTGGGTAAACAGACCTATGCTCATGTCAGAAGGGTTTTGTATTCAATTTACAAAATGCAGTCACAATGACGATTTTATTGGAGAAAATATGAAATTCGAAGATCATACTTTTATTAACAAAGTTGAACGAATTTAGACTTCTGAGGTTTTTGTTATTGTTATACTCATAAATATCTCCCTTGATAATTATTTCAGATGTCCATTTGCGAGGGAGGAAACACATTTTTCATGTATTTCCCCCTGTGCCCCCACTGAAGCAATAACTGACAGTTTAAGAACTGTTTTGAAAAGCTCCCACGAAAACTTTCATTTCATACTCGGCTACGTTTGATGAATTTTTTTTTTCAGGGGCCACTCTCCTGTACTGTTATCATCGATTCATGGCCAATTTTTTCGAATCCTAGAGTTGTTACAAAGCCCTTTTGCTAGGAGCTCTCTCCCGCCTCCTTGACTCGTTTCACTCATGAGTATTAATTGTAGGTACTCATCTTCAGTCATTCATTAAATTGAATCAAGTGTTCAAAGCATGCGCCTTAAATGTTGAAGTTGGGAAAAAATAACTCAAAATTATTCAATCTTCGCATTTAAAACAGCCACTATTTTGTTTTACGATTACTGATACCACTAGCTGAACCGATTCTCAAAGATATTCATGACACCTATCATTCCTGAAATTTTCATGCAAATCCTAGCAAAACTGTAGTGTCTGAGTCGGTAATAAGCGCATGTTGTTCCATAGCCATATGTTGCCATAGTAATACATGCAGCGCATATTGCTCCATAGTAATACAAGAAAATTCAAACCGCTATAACTTCGCTAAATATGATTCAATCTTTATGAAACTTGCACGGTAGATCAATCTTATAAATAGTCATCTGTGTACTGAATTTCATTGAATTTAAGGGTACCGTTAAGATTTTATTCAAGAAAACATAAAATCGATAAATCATACTATTACTAACAAAGTTGAGTAAATTGCGACTTCTCATGTATTTGTTGTTGTTGTACTCATCAAGGCCTACATTCTTGATTTTTTTCAGATTTTTCGGATCACAGGTGTCCAATCGCGAGGGGGGGGGGACACAAATTTTTCGTGTATTTCCCCTCCCTGTGCGCCTCTCGAAGCAAATTTTGCGAAACTAAGACCTGTTCTGAAAAGGTCGCATCAAGACCTTTCATTTGATACCCATATCGGCTATCTTCAATGAAATTTTTTTTTGTGGGGTCTCTCCCCTGTATGGGGAGACCCCCTTAAATACCTTATAAAAGTTTTTCAGAGTTGAACTTTGAAGAGATCCCCACTTTAAACCTACATACAAAATTTGATGTTTCTAGCTTAAGTAGTTTCCGAGAAAAACTGCTGTGACACACGGACGGACGGACAGACAGACGGACAGACGGTCAGACAGGACGCGATTTTAGAAGGGTTTTGTAAAATTATTTTACAAAACCCTAAAAACAGCAGTGCGGCACTCTGGGAGTGTCCGGTGGGGAGTTTGGCTTCGTTCTGCAACTGATTGTGTAAAGGTTAAAAAGTTGTGTATAGATAAATGCAGGAAAAATTCAGGAATTAATGTGACAAATTCAAAAACTTAAGATGCATATAGTATGACAAAATACTCATACAATAATTTTTTGTCATAATTACGATATCTAATTATTTTTGGTTCTTTCTTTTCAACATATTGTCCACGTGGTTTGTTACTGTTAAAAAGAAGCGCCTCTTTTTAAGTGAAAAATCTGTTTTCTACGAGGTGCAATTGATCTGGTTCTAATACTTCTTCATTACCAATTTAAGTTACCAAATGACGTCCCATTTTCTAGGACGTCATTTTGCCGCATTACCTGGGTAGGTCCATAAAATTTTAAAGAACGCCAAAAAGTTGTACCAGTTAATTTAGATCTAATTTGTTGCTCACTGGTGGTAAATGCCGTTAATCCCCGATAAGAATAAAGTCAAGTCCAACATAGCTTTTGATGAAGAGAAGGCTCTTCGTGCTGTCGCTCCTCCATTGCAGGTATTTGTTTCGAGGCTAGCATATAAAACTACTGTCGAAATGTTAACTAAACACGTGAAGCGTAAACTTGGTACATCTTTTCTCATCTTAGACTGCGTTAAGTTAACAAAAGAACATCTTCTTCATCGTCAGATCGCCTCCTTCAAAATTAGTGTAGTGTAGTGTGTGGAATGTAGCGCTTTGTTGAATCAAAATTTGTGGCCGAATGGAACTTTAGTCAAGCGTTACAATCCTTCCAGAAGGCGAAATTATCTGAGAACTTCACATCGAAAAATCAACGCATAACAGATCCTACAACTTATAACAATATTAACTTATATTATCAAAACGTGAGAGGCTTGCGGACCAAATTACATAGCCTTAGCGTTTCATACACCCTTGCGAATGATAATATTATTTGCTTAACTGAGACTTGGTTGTGAAGTGATATACAAAGCTCGGAATTTTTCCCAAATCACAGTGTCTATCGGAGGGACCGTGATTTTAATCTGACAAAGAAATTTGATGGTGGTGGAGTACTGAATGCTGTTGCTAAAAATCTTTGAAGTGAGCTTTGCGACAATTTTCATCCCCCAGACTTAACCGAACACGTACTTATCAAAATCAATACTCTTTCCACTCCTTTGTTCATATTCTACATCTATCTTCCCCGTAACTCTTCTTTAGACTTTTGTGATTCACTATTTGACTCACTATCATCGTATTGTCTTTCACTTCATCCCACTTCACTTATTATTATTTGCGGTGACTTCAATCTTCCTTCCGTAGAATGGGACTTAACATCATCTATTGATATCTTGTCTTACAATCGATAGTTTGTATTACTATTGAATTTTCTTTCCCAATCTTCCCTTAACCAAATAAATTACGTTCTAAATATAAATAGTCGGATGCTAAATCTTGTAATGTCAAACATTGATACTGGGCATATTCATGTAGCTGCTGCACCTCACTCCTACGTATCTCCTGACCCCTATCATCCCCCTCTGTTGTTGGACATCAACATGAGCGTTCCAAAAACACTTGAATGCCATCAGCCGCTCAAGTTCAACTTCTGGAAAGCCAATTACAGCGCATTGTGGGAATCTTTAAATTCACTTGATTGGTTCTCGTTTTTTGACTGCCTTGATTGCGAAGAAGCTCTTCCTAAATTTTATTCCCACCTCGACTCGCTTATCCGTCAATTTACACCCCTATGTAGCTTCAAAAAGAGCTCTGAGCCACCTTGGCTCAACCGTGACATCTAAGAAGCTCTGACGATTAAGAACAAACTTCACCAAAAGTTTAGATTGACCGGTGACCCTGACTCTAATAATGAATACTCTAGATCCCGTGCCTCCATGAAATGATTAATTAAAAGCTCAAGGAAAAATTAGTTTACGCACATAGAGCAGTCACTTCATTCCAACCAGTCAAAACCTTTCTGGTCATATATTAATCATCTAAAGCCCTCCCCGCACTTTCCTAGCACCCTGTACTGGAATGATAAACAAAGTTCAACACTGGAATCCATTTCCAACTTGTTCGCGAACTTCTTTTCCACTATAAGTTCCTCTTCAGCATCTGATTCTTCTTATGATTTCCCTCTTCATTTTTCTCTGGCTGATAGTGCTCCTGCAGTTAGCGCTGCAGATATCGAGTCCATAATTAAAACTCTTGACACAAGCATTGGTTCTGGGCCAGACGGAATTCCAAATGTGTTCGTCCTAGAACGTTTAGTTCATAATCACATTTATGAACTTATATACTCCCCGATATCTCCTGCTCAACATGGGTTTCTTCCAGGTCGGTCGACGACTACAAATCTACTTGAGTTTACTCACATTGTTGGTGAAGCCCTTGATAAGCACTTTCTGGTTGAAGTCGTTTATATTGATTTTACCAAGGCGTTTGATAAAGTGAATCATAACGTACTGTGTAAAAAGCTAATACAACATAGTACTTCTGGTTGTTTACTCTCTTGGCTTATCTCATACGTAAACAATGTTTATGTAGAGCAAGTCTCTGTGGAGTGTTATCTCACTCCTTCTATCCACAGATTGGAGTCCCTCAAGGATCCATCCTGGGGCCGCTTTTATTCCTAATATGCATTAACGACTTGCCCTCTTTAATAGATACTCCACGTCTTCTCTATGCTGATGATCTTAAAGTTTTTAAGGTGATTAGATGTATTTATGATTGCATTTCACTCCTAAATGACCTGAGCGTCCTATGCAAGTGGAGTGAATCAAATTTTCTTTTCCTTAATGTACAAAAATGTCATAAATGACTTTCTCTTTAAAACCGAACCCAATCTCATTTCCATATAGCCTACAAAATGAGCCGCTATCTGTAGTAACCAAGTTCAAAGACTGCGGGGTGATCTTCGAACCGTGACTCAAGTTCGAAGAGCACATCCTCGACATTATGTCACGTGCTTTTCGGGTTTCCAGATTTGTTCTTCGTCACTCTTGCATCTTTGGAAATATCCTGTCCCCAGTACATCTTTATATAAGAACTGTCCGGCCTATCCTCGAGTATTGTTTCCAAATTTGGACACCGCATTATAAGTACTTAGAATCACTACTGGAATCTGTACAACGGAAGTTCACCCAAATATTATTCTTTAAATTTAATGTCCCGTACCAATCTTATGAAGAAAGACTTTCTTTTCTGCACCTCAAATCATGATCAGCCCGTAGACACTTTCTTGATGAATGTCTTCTATATAAGCTAAATCACCATCAGTTGCAAACAAATGTAAGAGAGTTACTGACAATGCGGACATCTAATTATCCCTCTAGAAATGAAGGATCATACATACCAAATTCCATTTGCAAGAGCGGAAACATGTGACACGGGAAAGCGGAAACATGTGAGGCGGGTAACTATCTTTCTTAGTGAAGTCGTTAAGCTGCCTATAGTTGATATAAAAACCAGTGCTACCATCCTTTTTCTTTACTAGAACTACTGGCGCGGCCAATGTACTGACAGAAGGTTCGATAATAATTTGTTTTTCTATGTCCGAGTTCAGTGCGCTCACTTCTCCTTTGGCTATAGGAAGGCGTCGCGGTGCTTGTCGAATCGGCTTGGCTCCCTGTGTGTCTATGACGTGCATTACCATACTCGTTCGGCCTTGGCTATCCGGGCTTGTTGAGAAGATGTCAGTGTACTTGGCGACCAGATTAGAGGCTTGCTTGAATTGCTGCACTGACAATTTGGTCTGCTTCAATATTGCGGACCAGAATTCTCGGGCTTTGTCTATTTCTTGCCGCCTTTTCCAATGATGGTCGTGAGTAGCTTCCAAAGAGGCGATGGTGGAAACAAGCTGGCAGCTGCCGATGACTTCTTTGACTTTTATGCTCGTCGTTGAGCCTGCGGCTTTCAGGACTCTAACCGGCACGTATCCATTCCTTTCAGATCTTGCAAGGCTTCTTCCTACAATCAAACTGTGCAATGCCGGCGTCTTCGTTGGCTCTATCGGATAAGATCGGTGGTCACCAGAATCACCGTCAAGCTTGGTCCATACAATGCTCTCGGAAGGTTTCGGTGCATCAGTGTCGGCAAATACTATCACATTCATCTTGGGAAATTGGACGCTGGGATCCACCATCAATACTTCAACATTCTGCCATTTCAATACCCGTTTGCCCAGATCCAACGTGATTCCATGTGGTCTAAGAGAATCCATTCCGAGAATGCAGTCGTCAATACTCTTCGCGACCAGAAAATTATGTCAGAAAGCAAGGTCTCCCAACAGCATCTGGAGGTTGACCTCTCCATGGACAGGTGCAGTTTCTCCCGTAGCTTTCCGTAGTGGAAACATCTTATGCTTGTGAAGTAGTTGTTGCTTCTCTAGGTCTGGTCAGATAATCGATCGGGTTGCACCAGTGTTGATTGTTATGGTGCAATGTTCTGCGTCAACTTAACTCGGAAGGCACAAGTTTGCTTCTCCACGATGTAGTCTTGACACGGTGATGGTGGTGCTGGATACGTCGATCCTCCTAGCCAACCTCTGCCCCACGAAGTTGGCTCTTACATGTTTCTCGACCCCTCAGTTTGAAGGGCTTCCATTCTGGGCTCCTGACTCGGTCTGGATCACCTCCTAGGTGCACACCCAGGACAATAGCTTGGTTTTTTCGCTTCTTGCAGTCGCTTTGCAGGTGCCCTTCTCAAAGATTTCGCTGAATTGCCACGCGTTCACACCTGCACTCGTCTGTCACTACCTCGCGAACCCGGGCAGTGGTACGAGCCACATTTTTCGCTGCCTCAAAGTTCAGACTATAAGACAATGCGTCCTTAACCGTTTGCTTTTGAGCTAAACGCAGAGCTTGTTGCAATTCCTGGTCCTTTAACGCGCTGATGAATGCCTCTGTTGCTACGTCATCTCGATGTTCCGGGTCGTAAGCTGGGTAAGCCAAAAGTGCCAGTCGCTCAATGTCTTGGGCTAGCTGCTGTAGGGTTTCGCCAGACTTCTTCATCCGATGCAGTAGCTGCGATCGATAAATCTGCTTCAGGTGATTGTCTCCATAACGCATGTCAAGCGCAATCATTATAGCAGCCAAGTTTGAGTGTAACTCAACGGGGCTAGTCTGCAAAAGCTTGGCAGCTGCGCTTCTTAGAGCAAGAATTAATGCAGTTGCTCGTTCCTGCTCATTCCAGTGATTTGTCCTCGCGGCTGCTTCAAACTGGGTTTTGTAGTTACTTCAGACCGTTTGCCCGTCAAATATTGGTGCTTGCACATTTCTGGATGTGGTTTGCGCTGCCCCGCTTATAGCCGAGGCTGGTGAGGTAGTTACAACTGCCTTCGCTGCTTCTAATTCCTCTTTCATTTTTTGCATCTCATGGTTGATTCTCTCCTCGGCCTGGCTGACCCCCTCGACCTAGTAAACCTTTTCCTCGACGCATTTAATTTGGTTGGTCAGACCACCGAGCTCCGCTTTTATTTCGGTTGACTATTTTTGCAAATCTGCTTTCAAATTAGTTGACAGTTTTTGCAAATTTGCCTTGATTTCGATTACCTATTGGTGTAGCTTCGTTGATTGCTCCTCCAGCTTCTGTGAAGTTTAACTGTGAATGCTTGTTGGTCCAGCTTCGCAGTTAAACTGGGTGACTGTTGTCGCTGCTCTTGCTGCATCAGCAACAACTTTGCATCAGCGCATTTTTTGGTTCCTTTGATTTTGGTGTTTCTGCTTCTCCCCCTTCTGCGCCTTTTTCCGCATTTCAGGGCTCATCCGAATCCAGATACACGCCTATTCTGCAAATAGCGCCTCCAACTGTCTCGGTCCATTGACCACGTCCTCCTTTAGTCTTCTGCTAGAGAAGAAGGATCACCACTCTTGACCATAGGGACGATGTTGGCTCTTTCCAGTAAGCAGGAAGAATGCCCGTACTTAAACTTAGGTTAAACAAGAAAGCCAGAGGGATGAACAAGGAAGACGCTAAAGATTTTACAAAGATATTTGGTAATCCATCTGGACCCGGGGAAAGATTGGGCTTAAGGGGCTTAACGGGCTTAACGGGGGTTTTGATTTCAACGAAATCTGTTTTAAACAAGGAAACGTTAATGGAGTGAAATGCAGGACGAAAGAGCAGGTGTAAAAGTGGAAAAAAAATATTGAGAGAAATGGTTGGAAATTCCTAAGGAAGAGGAACTCACCATATTATTCCAGCAGAAAGAGGAAGGAACAGAAGACGAGGCCTTAAAGGACCTAATATAAGACTAGAAAGGTTTCGCGTTGTTCTCCCTTAGCGAACCCTCCATGCAACTGAAATAGTTTTTTATCGCTGCTTTGATTCCGTTGTTAGCTGCAGCCCGCAAGGCATAAAAACGAGTTCTAGTTTCATCAGTACCATAAAGCTTATGATGGCGATGCGCTTTGCTGTTAACTTTCAATGCAAAAAGTTTTTACTAAGTGAGCCAAGGCTTGAGCTATCCTGTTCGAAAAAGCTGAATTGGTGTAAAATGTTTTGTCAAGTTTTGAAGGTGAGGGTAAAATTTACTCAACGCTTCCTCACACTCCAGTTCAGCAAAAAATACCTGTCAATGTACTAAGGATTTGATTTAAAGAAATTAAATTTAGGAATAGGATATTACAATATCTCTTAGCAACCACTGAGAGGTTAAGGGATAGTGAAGAATGATGACTATCAAGTGGGACTAGAGGATTCAATGCAAGGGAAACAGTTAAACATTTAGGTGGGAGATTGGATAGCACCAGGTCAAGTAGCCGAACAAAATGTTAGGAACGAGGAGATGGACAAGGAAAGAGCATCAGATTCAAGTTTCAGTTAGACAGATAAATGAGCCGTCGCTAAGCTGTAATGATAAAAACAGCTAATCAAGCTTGATTCTTAAGTCTCTTAAATTTTGATAATGTAAAGAAATGCTAGAAATTAGGCTAGAGTCGATAAATTTAGTTTGCAGCTTGTCGTCTTCAGATGCACGAAACGACCCTTAAGACCCTTGTTTTGGTCGCTTCGGCAGTGGTCACAGCAGTCACCATTGACTCTCAATGTTCTTTACATTTTCCTCCGCCGCGCGAACATCTGGCGCGTCCTCCAGAATTCCCCGCTCCTCCTTTTTGAAACGCTCTGGCTCTGCTGCGCCCGAACGCTGCAGGAATTTCAGTTTTGACAAGTCTCGGTCCATTGACCGTGTCCTCCAATTGAATAAGCCATTGGATTATTACCATTTACTTTTATACATTTACAAAAATTGCTTGCATCTAAAATACATATCGTTTGCATGTCGCTTAATTCTACACGTAAATTATTATTGATTATAGGAAAATGTGCAAATGCTTATGCGCGATATGCCATAAAAAAAATGATGGGCAAAGTGCACATTGAATGGAAATTTATGAAGTTGAATGATCTTTGAATAAGCAATAAGAACTATTGATGATGTGAAGGATTTAAGTTGAATGATCTAAAAATATTAATGATGTTTACATTTGAATTTTAGCATTCCCCCTCGGAGCCGCTAGCACTGCTCGTGTGTGTAGTCACATTTTTGTTCTCATGGTCATCTTTGCAGAGCAGGGTGGCCATGCGAGGGTTGGTACAAGCCCTTATGGAGACAGGTTCTCAGAGCCAGACTAGCGCTAATCGGGAGCCGTCTCAACCGAACCTACACCACCCACTTAATGGTGCGATCTTCGAACGTACTCCGAGGCCAGCCAATGTTTTACCACGACGAAAATGCTTCGATAGTTGAATTGGAGCCTTTCACACACATGTGCCACACTGGCGCTATCGTGCAAAGCAACTAGGTCCAAACCATCATGTCCACCGGCCAAAAGGATCGATTCCAGTTCATTGTTCAAAGCGTAGTCCAGATTCAGTTAGGTTCGTTTACCTGCTGTCTCAGGACGAACCTCAAGGCGACCTCTATTTCCCCTGGTCTGTGGGGGTGGCGTTCCCTAATGAATGCTAGCCATCAAGAGTGCTCCTGCCGATCGCCATTTCGCCTGCGGGGAATGATTTGAAAGCACACAATATGAGCAGAAGCACGAAAAAGTGGTGGTGCAGCATGACAACGCTCGGCATTACGTTGCCAAACCCGTTAAAACCTACTTCGAAACGCTCAAATCGGAAGTCCTGCCGCACTCGCCATATTCCCCAGACATATAGCCGTCCGATCATTACTTGTACCGTTCGATGGCACATGATCTGACTGATCAACAGTTCCGCTCATATGAAGACATTAAACAATGGCTTGATTCGTGGATAGCCTCAAAAGATGAACTCTTTAACCGTAACGGTATTCAAGCTCTGCCAGAAAGATAGGAAAACTGTATCTAGCGAAGGATTCATTAGCAATCATTTTTCACAGCAAAGATGTATTTTCATAAAAGAATCACCGAGAAACTAGCTGCGCACCTAATAATTAATTTATATCAACTACCTGAGAATTGTTTGAACTATGTTTTTGTTTCAGCAATTGTATTACAAAATTGGGATGAATTTGACATAACTTCAATTTTTTTCAGTGTATGAATGATCAATGACATCAAATTTTAAGGGTCCTCCATCAAGAATTTTTCTCCGAGCTATTACCCTTAGTTTGAATTAATTCTCAAAGCACAACTTCAAACTCATGTCGAATAATGATTGAATTAGCTTCATTTAAAAATTCACATCATACATAAACACGTATTAAAATTAATCATCAACAGGATCATGAAGTTAATACCCCCAAAACATTCACCGGCATCGCAGTTCAACCGTTACTGCATCACGAATGCAACACAGTTCGTTGACCGTTTCAGTCTAGATCAACCCTTAGATAAGACTGATGATGGCACGAGCCAAATAACTATTACATCGTCCGATCTGTAATCAGCCCTCAAGTAGCAGTCATTTAGAGTTCATCTAAACATTTTTTTCATCCCTCGCTTCTCAGTCTATTATCTCATATCAGCCACCTTCTGTTGTCCTATCACACCTCCGTGTCGCGATACGCTCGAATTGACACATATTGGAATAACTTCCACGGCCGACTGTGTATTTATTCAAACTAAGTCCTTGCCAACGGAATTCATTTGAAATAATTCTGTTTTTTCATCCCTTAACAAATTCTTAAGATCTTTGTAATACGCTAATAATTACCATAACGATATTATTCAAAACTGATGTCAGCAGTACTTACTTGCTCACACCACACATATGACAACTTCACATACGCGTCCTCGTGTATTCAACAGACTTGAAAATTTTACACTGACCTAGCGAACACGAAATAGAGGGAATGAATTTGCGATTGCTGTGCCACGAAGTGGTGCATTTTTTCCTTCTTGGTCGTCCTTATTCGCCAGGATAAAACAAATTCGCAGGGGGTTCCCTAGAATTTTCAATAACGTCTTTGCCACACTGCATGGGCTTTTGGCTCGTGCTGGTGGCGCAGAGAAATAAAAATTTCCCACTGTGGACACTTCACGGTCTGGGTTTTTAATGAGGTCATTGTTTTAAGGGTTTTCGAGTTTCAAAGAACGGAGGTAACAGGATGCGCAGGGCAATCCTAAGAAACCATATGGTTTCAATGTGCTCGATCGAAAATTATAAATTTTTTTTCTATAGTCCTTTACGTTTAATACCGGTGTATGAACGCACCCTTGTGCAATATGTGAAGGTTCTCTTTAGACCTTGTAGAAGTTCAGTTGTATCTTTTAGCTCGAAAACACAAAAAACAATTTTTTAGTGCCGAAAATTTTGCACAGACGATATTGTACGACGGGTTTTTGTAGTGGATTTATAAAGGACGAAAGAGGTAGTAATGTGCAGACAATTTAAATTCAGAGAGCGCCAAAATTATTATAATTTTATATGAACGTCTGCATTACACAAATACAAATAGGTAGGACCCGATTCGGTTCGATAGTCCTATTTGAAAATTCTATTACAATGAAGGCATAAAACAGTGGATCAAATGTGTTCAGGGTGGTTAACGGTAATGTAAATTAACAGCACCTGGCTTACTAATAAGAAGTAATTTAAATGAGGTTAGGGTGGATATCGTTTCGTATTCAAAAGTGCCCATGGTTAGAAGGATTTAAGAGGAAAATTTTGTAAAATACAGTTGGCATCCTCATGTTGAGCTGATTACGTGTATTCTTAACATTTTGGATGACTCAATATAAAATGAAAAAAGTATTTTAGATGGCTATATGCCTTCAGTATCTTCCATCAAAATATTGGATAGTCTAAAAACTTATGAGCCTTTTTCGTCACTAGATAGTGTCCGTTGCCATATATCGGGCAATGCTAATCAGATTGGGTCAAACTGACATGCGTTTGAAAGTTGACATGCCAGTCTACAATTTTCATACAGACAGTTTTGTATTTTGTCATTTCTGTCAAAAGTTGTATTCATTTAAAAATGAGTGAAATTTCTGAAAAAATCCGTCTTATTTTACAATATCACTACGATCAAGGTGAGAATGCATCGCAAACTCGTGAAAAAATTTGTGGTGTCTACGGTCAAGATATTTTATCAAAAGCCACAGCCAAGATATGGTTCGCTCGCTTTCGTTCTAGAAATTATGATGTCAAAGATACACCTCGCTCAGGTCGACCAATCACTAAAAAGGTCGATGAAATGTTACAAAACATTGAAGAAGACCGATATCTAAGCAGCCATGAAATTGTTAAGGAACTGAATATCCATCACCAAACAGTTTTCAACCATTTGTGTAAGGCTGGATACACAAAGAAGCTGAGTGCCGCATGAATTCAAACGAAATTTGATCGACCGAATTTCCATTTGGGAAATGCGAATAAAACGCAACGAAATCGAGCCGTTTTTGAAGCAAATCATTACGGGCGATGAAAAATGGGTGAGATGTGAGAATGTCGTTCGAAAAAGATCATGGTCAAAAAAGGTGAATCATCACAAATGACTTCAAAGCCAGGATTGACACCAAATAAGTTATGCTGTGTGTATGGTGGGATTGGAAGGGAATTGTTTATCATGAGGTGCTAGAACCTGGCCAAACACTCGATTCGGCTCTGTACTGTCAGCAAATAATCAGATTGCTACAAGCAATTCAAAAAAACCGGCCAAAATTGATCAATAGAGAGGGCGTTGTCTTCCATCATGACAATGCCAGACCACACACATCTGTGATGACCCGGCAAAAACTGACAGAGCTTGGATGGGAAGTTTTGATGCATCCACCGTATAGTCCAGACCTTGCACCATCAGACTACCATTTGCTTCGGTGTCTGCAAAACTTCCTTAATGAAAAAAATTCACTTCAAAAAGGGACTGTGAAAATCACTTGGCCAAGTTTTCCGCCGATAAACCACAGAAGTTCTAGACAGATGGCTCTACCCAAAGAATGGCAAAAGGTCATAGATAATAATGGACAATATGTACTTAAATAAAATCCATTTTAAATAAAAGAAATCTTCGCACTACAGACCCTCTCGGGCCTTCGCTTCTTGCAAACAGGGCCTCCAACTGTCTCGGTCCATTGATCGCGTCCTCCAATTTCGAAATTCGTGCAGCGATGAACCGTCTTCCTCGACAGAGTCAGACCAGCGTTTCCTCGGTTTTCCCATTGATTAATGATAAGTTATTTTCCATGTCTTTTGTATCATGTGTTGATGTGAAACTCGTAGAAGCAGTCTTTTGCATTTGGCACATGCAATCCTCGAGAAGCTCTTCCGGTCTTTACCGTTGAAAAAACGCTGTTTTTTCGATGAATGTTTTGGGAGATGGCAATTATGTGTGCGTACAATATCCACTCGTGGATCCAAAGTTCTTGATCTTATACTTGGACTTCTGTGACTATTTTTGTCGGTGGATGAAGTTTGGCTGTGAGACGGCCCGCCACGTTTCACAGAAAAAGGAAAATTTCTTGAGATTAATACACGCGCAACTTCGGATTTAAATTGAAAAAGTATTTTCACATTTTTCTTTTGCACGGTCTCAACATTGCACTGCTTCCTGTATAACAACCATGCGTTAACAATCGATTCATCTAAGATGTAATAAAATACTCTCATGTAGCATTTCTTTGTGCCAATATTAGTCCGATAAAGAACGACGAGTATGTCAGATCAACGCCTCCCATGTGCAAGTTGTATGTAGACACTATATTTGGCCGAGTTATAGTAATCACCCTTTTGTCCTTTGCTGAAAAACGAACGATTTCGCGTACTTCTTCCACATCAACAAAAGATGACAATATATGTATTGGTTTACTGTTGTGCCACTTAACAGCAATAATGTTGCAGCTCGTTTCAACTCTATAACCAAAAGAGCCTCTACCTCTTTTCTTCATGGACTGGTCAGAATTCTCAAAATCTAGAAACATTACCTTCTAAAATGAGCTGAATTTCCCCAACTTTTAAGTATCGGCGTGCCATTGTTTTTTTTACAATATCTGCAAAACTGAAAAATTATACTTTCCATGTCCCATGGTAGCCATTTGGCGACAAAGGTGTTTGAAGCCTATAGTCACTGACGGAAGTAACATTTCCCGAGAGCACTATTTTTTTTCACTATTTTTGTTGTTATGACTATTTTCAAAACCAAGTTGACTGCTATAACCGTCTCCACTGAAGTCCTTACTTAGAATGACTGCTTCTATCTGAAGAAAGTAGCTTGCGACACGCAAATTGCATATTATTTAAGCTAAGAGTGCTGTTAAATTTATTTACTACAAATTTATAAAAAAATTCATAGAAAAGGGACGAGTTTCTGAGATTTTACCTTGATAGCCATTTGATTAAATCATTTCGATGTCGTCCAACCAGTGTCCTTTGAGCTGCATTTTCGTTCTTTGGAACAGCCAAAAGAGATTATTTCCCAGTTTGTTGCGAGCGATTTCTTTGTGTAGGTTTTTCTGCTCTGCAGTGAGCAAATGCGAAGAATGCAAAAATAATCTGCCAATACAAACTGCGCGTGTACCAAGGCATTTCATCGCTAACTGCGGAATTCAGGGAGTTTGTGAGGGACCACTGCATACGCTCATGCCTTGCAGAGGTTGCTCAAACGTTCTGGCGCGGGGATATGAAAGCAGGTTGGATACTTCGTGGACGGGTCTATAACTTAATTCATGCGTTTTTTTTTTCAAAATTTGAACATTTATTTAAGAAAAAAATTGTACAATGGTATTATTCAAAGTATTGTCCATCTGAAGCTATGACCTTTTCCCATCTTTCTGGCAATTTGTGGATCCCATCCCAAAACTACTGCGTCGGCTTGGCAGCCAAGAATGAATCAAGCCAATTTTTGATATCCTGCTCTGATGTGAACCGTATTCCAGTGAGGGCGTTCTGCATCGATCGGAACAAATAGTAGTCAGAAGGGGCAAGGACTGGGCTATAAGGCGGGTGGGGTAAAACTTCCCATTCACTTCTTTCCAAATAGTTCTTAACCGGAAAAGCAACGTGGGGCCGAGCGTTGTCATGATGGAAAATTATTGCCTCGTGTCTGGTCGCATATTCCGGGCGTTTTTCGGCTACTGCTCTCTTCAAACGGATTAATTGTGTTCGGTAGCGTGCTACATTGATGGTTTCACCCGGTTTTAGCAGCTCATAACACAGCACACCCTTCTGATCGCACCAAATACAGAGCATAACCTTGGCGCCATGGATATTCGGCTTTGCCGTTGATTTGGCTGGTTGGCCGGATTTCGCATATAATTTTTTGCGCTTGGGGTTGTCGTAATGGATCCATTTTTCATCACCAGTAACAATCCGATGCAAAAATGACTTCCTTTTGTTGCGTTCCAGCAGCATTTTGGACATGCAAAACCGCCTTTTGACGTCTCTCGGCTTGAGTTCATGTGGAACCCAATTTCCTTGCTTTTGAATATATCCAGCTGCTTTTAAACGTTTTGAAATGGCTGCTTGAGTGATTCTGCGAGCTCTTCTTGTGTTTGGCAACAATCTTAATCGAGTAATGCTTCCAGTTCTTCATCTTCAAACTTTTTTGGCTGCCAAGGACGTTCATCATCTTCCAAGCTAAAATCACCACTTTTAAATCGTGCAAACCACTTTCGGTATGTTCACTCAGCTAGAGCATGTTCACCATAAACTTCCACCAAAACACGAAGACTTTCGGCAGCAGTTTTCTTCATATTAATGTAATGAAGAAGAATTCCCCCCAAAAACACTTTTTCAGGAACAAAGTTCGACATATTTGAGTGAAAAAAAATTATTGTTGTTAACGCTTCAAATGAATGGCATTCACTGAAAAGATGTACAATGACAGTAGCTTTCCAACGCAGGTTCGAAATATTGGAACGATGTAATAATATACAAGTTACGCCATCTCTTAGCAAACCGCACGAATTAAGTTAAAGACCCAGTAATAATAATTGGAAAAAATCCATTACAATTACATTTCTGCTTCCAATACAAGTAGTTGTAATTGAGTAATTGAAAAATTCAATTCTTAGCTAATGAGAATTGAAATTTTGACCATTTCGACTACAGTAGTTTTAATGGGTAATGGCTCTGCTCCAAATCGCTTTGAAGAAATGAAAAAGTCATGGAAATTGAATGTGTCCAACTACTTTCAGATTTCAATGGAAGTTGCGACTTGCTATTGATGCAGCCTTTGAATAGCTTCGGTAATATGAAACTTCTGGCGGCTGTTATCCTACAAGAGTATACAGATGCGGTAGCAGGTCGGCTAGTTCGTCGTACACATTATGATAGATGCTTTTAGTAAATCAATGTGTATGTTGCTTATACAAGTAAGTTGTGTATTTGTCCTCTGCTCAGGATTTCTCTCATCGAAAGTGGCAGCATCCTAATTGTTTTGTAGCTAAAGGTAAATGATCGCTTTTTGATGACAATGTGAAATTATGTTTGGAAATTGATCTTTGAAGGTAAATGAACTTAAGTATTATTGAAATATTGCGTAAGAATTATTTAGCGTAAGTGAAAATGAAACGATGAAGAAATTTGGAGTCATCGAACTTTTGTTGCATGTTCGATGTAATTTGTTCCGCTTGGAACATGCCATTTTGGAGGCCGAATCCATTCGCGTGTTTTGGGCAGTTGGAATGCCAATTGGGCATGATGGCTGATGGTTTCTGCCTGGATGAAGATTGGTGTTTTTGGTACTTAATGAGGTGGGGCGACACTTTGCACTAAATTGAAAGAGCGTATGGAATCACCGAAAAACGAAGAGAGTGTCTCAAGCTCCAACGAGAGGCCCGAGCACGAATAAAACCAACCGCTGGCAAAAACTAGTAGACGACGTGAACCGGGACCCGTGGGGCTCAGGCTACAAGCAAAGATCACCCTGCTCATAAAATGCGGAAAATATGAACAGGATTGTGCGGACTCTCTTCTCTGTTCATCCAGTCTATATTAAGGCTGTTCACGACAAAACAGTGGAATGCCCACTTTTCACAAAGACGGAAGAGGAAGAAGCAATCTTGTTTTTGAAGAAGAAATGGTTCCAGGACTGATGCAATTCCAGCTGAGATGCTGCAGATAATTTATCGCTGCTCAGTAGGCTCAATCCCAGAGTACTGGAAAGTGGCGAGGCTCGTGCTGATCAGTAAGGGGAATCTCGAGTCACCTTCTGCATACTGACCGCTATCTATGCTAAAAGCCGGGAAAGTACTCAAAAAACTTATCAAGGGAAGAGTCGTTAACGCGATCTGCGCCACTGGGGGTCTATTTCCAATGCAGTATGGCCTCAGAGCAGGTCGTTCTAATATTGACGCGATCGAAAAAGCGCGTTCTCGCGTCGAGGAACTTTCAATTTTGCCAGATGGTTGGTTTCGTGGAAAGTCGTTTCGAAGTGCCACAATACCATACACGAATCTTGAGGGACTACCTGAGGAATCGTAGTCGGCTCTATGATACGCAGGAAGGGGATCGAAGTATGGCTATCACATCGGGTGTCACTCAGGGCTCCATTCTCGGTCCCGATTTGTGGAACATCTTGTATGGCGGGCTACTGGGACTTGAGATGCTAGACAAATCACGCTTTGTCAGCAACGCAGACGATGTAGCGGCGTTAGTCGCACTGTCGAACATGCCCAATTCAGACATGGTACGGTGATGCAGCGAGTGAGGGACTGAGTGACTGCTCACGGCTTCAGTCTAGCACTGGAGAAAACCGAAGTAGTCATACTAACGAAGAAAATAATCCGGAGAGTAAGGACTATCAGTATCGCGGAAACGCCGGTCGACTCGACACCAGCAGTGAAAACCGGGGAGTACTGATAAACTCAAAGATGAGTTTCTCTGCACAAATTGGAGCAGCAGCTGAAAAGGTGGCAGTACGTGTAGGAGCACTTACTCGACTGTTGGCCAACATAGGGAGACCTACTTCATCAAGGAGGTGACTCTTAATGAGCACTGTAAAATCTGTCCTGCTTTACGGGTCAGAACTATTAGGCGGCGCTCTAAACAACGAGTTGCACCGAAAGCGTTTGGCACAGGTGCAGAGACAAGGAGCGTTGCAAATCGCATGCGCATTACAAACAGTCTCCTAGTCGGCGGTAGTGGTGAGATTGTAGGTGTGATGCCCTTTGCGCTCCTTATTAGGATGCGAAGGAGCGCCTTCTGCGCAGACGCGAGGGCGACAGAGAGGCGATTGCTAAGGAGGAGAGACAGCGCTGTGTCAGCGATTGGTAAAAGTCCTGAGAGAGCAATATCAGTGGGAAGATGGAATGCTCGCCTGATCCCTGACTTGAGGCCATAGCTTAATCGAGTGCACGGTGAAACTGATTTCTTCCTAATCCAGCTCTTGAGCGGACTGGACTGGACTGCGTGTTTTTTAAAGGAGTGGTGGATGATGTCTGCCACACGTTTTTCGGGCTGTCTGATGATCCCTGGAGCGGAATTGGCATGCTCTCTCCGGAAACTGTAGTCGGAAAGATGCTTACGTCAATTGACAAATGGAACATGGTGGCACAGTACGCTCGGGCGGTGCTGACGGTTAGAAAAGGCATACTGAACCGCAGCGAGGCGTCAAGAGCGTAGGGGTCCCTTTTTTAGTAATCCTTTCCTCTCCCCTTCTTCTAGTCCGAAGTAATATGTCAAACAGTTCCAGGTTGGGTTATCGGGCGGTAAGGGGGGTGCTTAGTGGGTAGTCTAAACGCATTGTAAGCTTGGGAATCCCACATTCAGTGCGTAAACACCATTCACCTCCCAACTAAAAAAAAATGCTGATTTTTAATATTTGCTGGTGTGTGTTGTCTCTCATCGTGAGTAATAGCCTCCTCATCTCCTTCATGTTTACGCAATTAAAATTATGCCATTTTGAAGGAAGAATCCAGCCGCGTGGTTTAGGTCGTTGGAATGCCTTTTCTCATTGGCCAACATTACAACAGAACAAACAAAATTCAATCACAAGGTTTCTGGTCTGGATGAAGATTTGTTGTTGTTTTCACTTAGTGTGGTGGAGAAATCCTCAGCGCCGTCTTACACTCAATTGGAAAGAGCAGTTGATGAAATAGCTTACGGCTACCGAAGCAACAAAATTAGACTACGCTAACTCTTGGTGATAGACAGCCTTACCAGTTGCTGCGTTAAATGAAGCGACTGGGAGGCTCAGTAGTTTGGAATGAAATTTTCCAGTCTATGTGGCTTCAGAGACTTCTGGATTCATCCCAGGCGATTTGAGCATGTAGCACATCTAGTTCTTTGGATGAACTGGCTCCTGCAGCAGACAAAATACATGATAAATGAAATAGTTACGCGCCCCGGAGTGATTTTCATAGCACAACACAATACTAATCATAATGATAAATGAACTCTGTTACAGAAACAAATAGAAACTACGAGGTTCATTCAATAAGTACTTAGCCTCATCCCCGCTGCTGCTTTTACAAAAGAGTTTTACCATCGTGCAGTACATTCTTTTAATAGCCTACTGTCAAAGCTTCAGTCGATTCCCTTCATTCGTTTTGTTGAATGTACTGCACGATGGTAAAACTCATTTGTAATAGCAGCACCATCGGGCGGTGAGGCTAAGTACTTGTTGAATGACCCTCGTATGTCAGTGTAACTAAATAGAGTACATAGATATCTTGATACGTCTTCAAAGTTCAATAGGGATAGATCACGCTCTAGATCAAAGTCTAGACTTAGAGGTAAGTCCTCTAGTGATAAAACTTTGTGCTGGTATTATTTTAAGCTCGCTGATAAAGCTTCTACATGTGTCGTCCCATGTAATTTTAATAAAACAAAAAACTAAACATCCAGAAAATTCCGACGACTCGTTTTCTGTGCACAAGTCATACAAAAAGCCGTCTAGGAATTATTGATTCACTATCAAAACAAAAATATTTAATGGATACAGGTGCAGATACTACCCATGCCAAAATTTAATTCTTATATTACAACTCCGCTGAAATTAATAATAATAAATAATCCATCGCGCAACAGTCCAAATCCGAACATTGTCATTGAGATTTATTGTTTGGGTATCTCATTCCATGACCGTAACGGAATTCGAGGTGAAATGGCCAAGTATGGTCAATATCACGCTCAACCATGTGATTATTACCGAATTTTTCAATTAGTACCCATCGCAGCTAGATGGTCTCATAGTCTGACAGCAGCATCAGGAGCTCAAACTCAATGCCGCTGAAAGTGGCACCAGTAAATTCTCCGGTAGTCCGCGTTGTGCAGCGGTTAGACCACTCACCTTGTCAGCCGAAAGCCCCTCGTTCGAGTCTTTTTGGCAACATCGAGATTGGTTTCGAGTGATTCTTTGAACGGATGACAGGCTCGTTTAGTTACCGTCTTAAAATCGGAACGTATCACAGCTGGGTAGGCGGACACACGGCCAAAGCGTGGAACTTTCCGGAGTGCTGAAACATTCAATCAAGATAATGAGATACTCTAACCCGGAAGGGCCCGGAAGGTGTTGTAGTGCTAAAAGCAAATAATTCTCCGATCACGATCAATGGCTGCAGCTGCTTATAGGATCTGGTGAACGACGTGAACAGGAACCCGTAGAGCCTCACCTACAAGCTAGTCATGTGGAAGCCCGGCGGGACGTTTGTCCTGCTTATTCGGAGCAGTTAAGACAAACGAGATTGTGCGGACGCCTTTACTCACACACCCCGTCTATGTTGATGTTGTTCACGTTCAAACGACAATTGATTACCCAGTTTTCACGAACCGGAGGAGGCCATCTTGTTTATGAAGGCAAGAAAGGCTCCAGGACCTGATGGGATCCTAGCTGAGGCACTGCAGATGGTCTACCACTCTTTCCCTGTCTTGCTTCTTACAACGTTCAGTGCTTTCCTGTGTGAAGGGGTCTTCCTAGAGCGCTGGAAGGTAGCGAGGCTCATATTGACCACCAAGGTTAAGGGAACTCTGAGTCACAGACTGCATACTGCCGGTTATGTATGCTAGATACTGCTAGGAACTTGCTCTACAAACCCATTAAGGGAAGACTCACTGACGCGGTCCATGGTGCTGGGAACCTATCTCCACGCCAGTATGACTTCAGAGCAGGTTGTTCTATTACCAATGTAATTGCGGAAACGGTGAGCGCCATCTAACAGGCGGAGAAACACGTCAGAAATGCTCCAACTCCGCTAGATGGGCGGATGTCCCGGAAGCGCTGGAAACCTTTTCCAATGATCTAGAACACTAACACGCAGAACATAAACTAGGTATGTTTATGCGCCGGGTGAGGGACTGCATGACGGATCAAAGCTTCCTGAAACCAATTAATCGACTCGAAGATGATTTTTTCTGAATAAATCACTGCAACGTCTGATAAGGCTGTAACAGCTGCAACGGGTGTATTGCTACTCAGTCGACTGATGGCCAACATAGGGGAGCACCGTGCAGTCTGTATTACTGCACGGTTCGAAAATGTTGGGCAACGTTCTCTGCAAGGAACTGCGCCGAAAGCGGCTGCCACAGGTACGAAAATGAGGAGCAATAGAACAGCCTCTGAGTCCGCAATGTTGGTGATCGCAAATGTGATACCCATCGCTTCCTTTCTAGAGAGCACAGATATATCTGCCTATGTAGAAATAAAGGCGACAGAGGGCAGTCGCTCACGAGGAGAAACAACGTTCTCTCAGCGGTGGCCAACAGTCCTCGCAGAGTGACACGCTTGATCCCTGATTTGAATCGAAGGCATGGTGAGACTAACTTCTACCTGACCCAGCTTTTGACCAGGCGTGAATGTTTTCAATGTTACCAGCACAAAGTTGGTAAGTCAGCGCCCCCAAACTGCCTGATCGGATTGAGAGCAGCGTCTTCTAGAGCGCAGTCTAGCCTGAAATAATAGGACAAGAAGCACGGTGACCTTTTAAATAAAACGGAAGAGCTTTCTTCGGAAATTATAATCGGAAAGATGCACATTATTTTGAGTAGTCCTGCTGGCTAAAAGCAGTTACTTGAGCGTCCGGTGGGGTATATTTTTTAGTAATCCCTTCGCCTTCCTTTCTTCCCGATAGATAACAGATTCCTGCAATCTAAAGGGGCGTAAGAAAACGAGGCCTAGTACGAAGTAACGTGTTAAGCGGTTCCAAGCTAGAACCTCAGGTTAACAGCGGAGGTATTAAGTGGATAGTCCAGAAGCCTTGTACTTCTGGGATCCTTACACTAAGGGCGTAAATAGTATTTGCGTCCCCAGCATAAAAAAAGGACCATTCCAACCATAACTAAATTTCAGCCAGGATAAGTTTCTCATTGTGTAAGGGGCAATAGTAACTTGTCGTGGGCTTTCGCCTTCCTCAGCACGTTAAGTTCTAACAAGTTCATGTTAGTAAGTAAGTAAGCCACTACAATGCGCTGGTTTGAAAAAATCTTATTGACGCTGGCCCTAGACCATAACCCAAAAGAACACATTTGGGGCACATTAAAGTATATCATCAAATGGCACAGCAAAACACCAAAAATACCTACGATAAATGCTCTTACCCAAGAGTGAGATGTCATAAATGCTAAAAGAGCAGTGTGCCCAAAATAATTGCTGCTGGTGTTAAAGGTGGACCAACCAAATATTAATATTGGTTTTGAATTTTTTGTCGATACAGTAATTGATTATTATTGTTTATGTCTTACATTTCCACACAAATTGCAAAAAAAATAGGGGTGGCTAATTTTTTTTGGCCAAAGTTGTAGAATTAAATGTCGGATTCCATCTTAGAACGATTAATAGACTGCTCGACGAACCAACCGATAGTTCCTCGTTTTTTACTAACAAAATACCATTTGTAATACACTTCATAATGAATCTCTAGATCGACTTTTTTTATTTCTTGTTTGTGTTCACTCATTGATGCATTTTTTTTCTTGATAGCGTATCTGTTCTACCTGTTTAGGGTCTCCAAAAAGAAACCCGGCACCATCTGATATATTCAAGACCTTCAGCCACCTTGAAATGAAAAATTTGAAATCTGCAATCCATTGAGCACAAGAACCGCAGAAGTTCCAAGTTAAATTATAGTTTCATGGGTTCTTGTATTGACTAAAATAAATTAAAATCGAAAATCGAGTTCTTCGTGGTAGCAACAACCATGGGGGCGAACCGGACCCTTACGGTCTCGTTAAAATCGAAATAAAATTGGACGTTGAATGGCAAGGAAAATTACAAGTCCCTGGATTTCAAGTCATGAACGAGGTGGTTTCGTTAGGTGACGGATGTCCTCTTTTGATGGGGCAATGCATACAATAAGTTTTGAGTGTGCAATCTACGCGAAATTGATAAATTTTGAATTTTTATCCTGAAGTAAATTAATTGTTGAAAAACATCGTCATGCCGACCTATTCACATTGGAGCACTGAGGAAGTGAAGGAACAGGTAGATGTGAGGTTACGCGCGTGCTAGAAAACAGTGCAGGATTTGCACATTGGAATGCTGGGAACGGAATAATTTAAATATTTTCAAACTGAACTCATCTTTTAACATCATATGTTTATATTACAAGTGATAAAGTGTAATAGATACTGATATCAACTTCAGTCGCCATTATGTTCACATGCAAACTTATTGAAGCTTTGAAAAACTTATTAACTAGGGAAATCCAATCAAAATCATGAAACTGCATATTCGCGCCGCAGATACCTTCATGTAATTAATTTCATCCTTCTTGGCGCGAATTTTTCAAATTGCAAGGTGTGATATACATGCGAACAATAACGCTTTTTAAATTATATGAAAATCAAATTGTTAAGGACTCCCTTCTGCGACACACGTTTTCTACTTCACCGTCAAGATCATCGTCGTCAAGGAATCAAAGCACATATCAACTTCTTATACACATCAATTCGTCTGGTCTGGTCTGAACTCGAATCGTTGAATTGATTTCTCTGTCTGATTTCCACTGAATTGGTCACGGGGGTTGGAAATTTATGATTCGTTGCAATGAACACCGAAATCACATACCTACCAAATTTTGACGGAGTCTGAGCAAATACAATGCAACAAGGGTATGATGCGTTACGTAAATCTTGACGTCTTGACATTTTCTTATGTTTTTCAACGTCTTTCCGTCGTTGCTGGTAATGTGCCGCATGAATTCCTTCCGATTTTAGGGAAAATCGCGCCAGAATGTGCTCGTATGTAACGTGCGCGTAATTGAGTCAAAGAAGGAGAAGGGCATTTCTCTTTGCTATGGGGTTTGTATCAATTAACTGCATACTATGTGTAGTTGTTGTCAGTTAGTCAGAGTCAATAGTAGTTGGCATGATCATTTGGCGTTTCATTATTTGGGTGTGAATGACCTGGGGAAGACTTTTAAGGGTCCTTGAACTGATACTACGCGTAAGTAACATTTCGAAAGTCATATCAACTATAAGAGTAATGCATGCCGAAATCATTTTTAATTAAAAGTCTCTTAGCATGAAGTAGGAGTTGGCATTTCCATTCATTGTATGTATCCTTAACGAAAATTACAGAAATTATCAATTTCCATGCTTCAGACCTCAAGACATCCACCGTCTGCGTAAGATGTGAAGTGAAACGAAATGGAACAATTTCGGGGAATAACTTAAATCCACGGATATTTTACGCGCCGCTATATGTGTTACAGTTTTCCTTTTATTCGAACGCTTTCTTACTTCCATATAAGTACAATGCCAACTTCCTTGAATGCTCTGTCGATAGGCAGATGTAATGTCTCTCTCCTTTTTGTATGTAACATGCACAAAACTCGAGCAAATATACACAGCGACTTTGTTACTTACGGAGCAACTGTACGTAACGTAAAGAAGGGATGATCAGGGTGGATCATCAATAAACAACAATGGCACGAGCCAAAAATATGGAACAGTTTGTACAGATGGTCGGTCGATTTGTAAGTTAGGTCAGTTACACCGTCGTCGTCGAGAAAATCACCTGTGTGCGCTATTTGCCGCGTTTTCTCGTTTGCTTTGTGAATAAGGATGAAGGGATCAGCGGAAGGATATTTTGCTGTATGGAATATTGCAATCGTAATACAGGGATGTACAGGAGCGGTGACGAAAACCTTTCCAGCATTTATGGATCTAATAATCAGTTGCAATATTGGTCAAATACCTTCGATTTTTTACTGAACTGCAGTTTAACTCTCATTTTTAAGTTGGAAAACTAAATGCTGCTACCAGGAAGGCGTTTTGTAAGTGAAAATAGTTGGGTAGTGCATTATACTCGTACTTTCATTTTTACACTTTTTATGACCCAAAACGTTCCAGTCCTTGAGGAGGGGACATCATATATCCTCCCTTCTCCACGATCACTTGATACTGGTAACGCAATTTGAAGACATCTGATTGAGGCCTTTCATTTGATCTCTACCATACGCATGAAAAACTTAATAGGGGTACCGGTTAATTTTTTCGTAAATTGAAGACGATCGGAAATGGTTTGTTGAGCGACGCCAAGTGATTTTGGATGGATCTTGGTCGAACAATGTCTCCAATTCGTAATCTTCAAACTTTTTTGGCTGTCCGGGCCGTTCGTCGTCCTCCAAGTCTAATTTGCCACTTTTAAACCGTGCAAACGACTTCTGGCATGTTTTCTCAGCTAGAGCATACACACCATACACTTCCACCAAAATACGATGACTTTCGGCAGCCTTTTTCTTCAATGAAGAAGTACTCCCCGCAAAAACACTTGATTCGGCACAAAATTCGACATTTTAAGAGTAAAAACAAGTATTGTTGTTTACGCTTCAGCTAAATGACACATCCTGATTCTGAAACTATATGACAGTAGCTTTCCAACACATATTTGGAAAGGTGAATCACTGGAATAAAAATCAAGTTACGCCATCTGTTAGAAAACCGCACGAATTAATCGGTACTACTATTACTTAGATTCTCATGTGTCTAAACGCAATGGAGAGCTGGACAACCGGTACCCCTATTAGCTTTCCGTAAAAGCATTTCAAACATATTTCAGCTCAAAACCTTTCAAAAAGCCAGCACTTCTGACGTACCTAATAGGTTCGATAATTGTAGTTTATATACCGACAGAAACAGCAACATTAAAAGACTGCCTGCGTAAATTTTTTCCAAAGCATTGAAAACTCTCATAAATCATACAATTTATAGCTTTAGGTATTTACATGTGATCAAACTAGGTCAAATGTACAGGAAAATGGTGTGAATTACACTGAGGAAGTAAGGCTTAATCATTAACTATAATATCCCATTCCTTTCCTCGTACTCATCACTCTGATCTCCTGTTGAACGTGTTGTTGCTAAGGTAATTATTTTATCTAGTCGTCCTCCATCTATGGTTTTCTCAACTCAGTTTCATCAGAGTCAACCCCTGTTGCCTGTCTACCTGAGTTTAATGGTACATCTGAGTGTGAATCGTGCCCGAAAAGAAAAAGATTGAGCTTGTCGTGTCACTTATTCTGTTTAGATGTTCTGTGAAAAGAGAACAAAATTGGCAAGAGCTTTTTATTTTAGAAATATTGAACCCTCAGTTAATTCTAACCTAGTCGTTCAGGAAGTATTGCACATCCGTTCCTTCATGTTGTCGACTAAAATCTTCTCCTCTTTAACCCTAAATAACCGCCTCGTTTCCTCGCCTCAGGATATTTGGCGGCTTTTTGTGCTTGTTTTTTTGACTCGTTAAATTTTCTACCATTCTGTTCATGTATCATGTGTTCTTCTGAAGGAGCCAAAAATCTCATTAATGCTCTTAACGTCCCTATTGGTGCTGGCCATGACGGTATCCCTAACTTCTTCAATAAGACCATATCTTTCATCTTCAAAAAAAATTTGTCGACTAGACTTTTCCCTTCTTACTAGAGGAAAACATACATTTTGCTAACTTTTAAAGGCGATGCGTTCTCAGCTTCAAATAATCATTCCATCTCCTTTTAATCTTTTTCTCTTAATTATTGGAATAGTAAAGCATAAACTATTGCCTGTGTATCATGGATTCATTAATGGTCAACGTGCTATGCCCAATTTAATACAATTTCCTTCTTTTGTTGCAGGAACCTTGAAAAGTCAAGTTCTAGTAGAAATCCTTAACCTAGACTTCTTTAAGGCGTTTGGTTTGGTCAATCATTATATTTTTCAAAAAAAAACTTCGAATTTTAGACATAAATCATCGACTGCCCCAGTGGCCCTCATCTTACCTTTCCAATCGGCTGTTACGCCCCTAAAACAAGGATAATTTGTAGTGAAATTGGTAAAGATAAACGTCCGTGAAGGATTGCAGCAATGGTCTGCTGCCACGGCGAGAGAGGATGACAGGTTTCGGCGGTATTGGTCTTGTTTGAGGACGCGTGAATGCGCTGGCAGGCTAGAATTGCCGTTTCGTGGGCGGGTTCTTTTCCGCAGCACAATGACTCACTACAAAAGAAATTTCACGTCCACAAATTTCAGTCGAGCCTGAGGTAACCAATTAAGGGTCAAAAATTTGCTCACGTAGTTGACAAACCGGGCCGGGAGAAAACAGACAGACTTAAGAAGAATTCGTCGTTACCGACGATACTTATGTCCCCCAAACAAGAGTGGGCCGTCCAGGTGGAAGCTCTGAGTATTCGATCCTTTAAAGGTTGAATATCGTCGATGTTGGAATTGTCCAATTTTTCAACCTCTTCATCCAATTGTTTTTCTTTTCCACATGCGAAGCGACTGTCGTCAAACTTTCTTGGAACATCTGTGCCCTGTTCTACGAATAAAATCACACCTGGTCGTCGGAAAGTAGTCTAATTAGCAAAGTGAATCCGTTCTTTAAATTCGCCGGCATCATCAGTTCTAGATAAATGAAATTTAACTCAAAGTCATCAATTTAAAATGATTAAGCACCGCATAAGCACAGTCCCACACAGAATCTTACTAAGGCGGTGCAGCAATCACGAGTGTCCGATGGGGTTAGCGGTATGTAGTTTGGAGTCCGGTGCAGAAATTTTAACAATTGGGTGGATCGTACTGCTCTAAGTGCGGATTGCACGTCTCCCGGGCTAACCGGGTCTTTTTCTTGTAGAACATCCGCATAGGATCTACGATGGGTAGGTTTGACCAACAGAGGCTGCCTTAGGAGTTTGTACCGTTGATTGGTCCTAGTTCGGGTTACCTTTGATGTTATTTATTTTCCTTCGCCATTTGGAGGAGCTTTTGGGCTGCTTTTTTTGGCTGCCTTAGCGGGGCTCCCAGGAACCTTTTGTTCGACGTGCTCCTTGGATACCTCGTCCTTCAATTGGCCTACGAGCCACCTTGTAGTGTAACTTTCATCCTTGTCCATTCTTTCACTTTTGATTTTTGTTTGGATTCCTTCCCACAGCGTTATACCTACTGCCTGGATATATAGAGTCTTGATGGTGCCATATTTTCCATCAAGTATGTATGGTGACATAGACCATTCCTCCCTTCTCTGCCTACCAATTTACGCAACTGCTTATTGGTTATTCAATTCATATCTTCAAAAAGGTCTTCCCCTGCTCATTTTCTCAATTATCCTTGAAAAGTGCCATAAATGGTTTAAAGGTAAGTTTATGTTATTGAGTATGAATAGTACAACTAAAAATCCCAAAAATTTCATCGATATCGATCACCCACAAATCTTTAGACCTCCTTGTTCGATGATATGACTTGAGAATCTTGGCCCATCAACTTTTGTTCTTTACGGTCCACAAACTTTTCGTTATCCGCTTTCGCAATCCTGGTTTTCGCGGATACAGATTAACATTGTGCAAGTATATCTCCTTTTCTGTTGACTTCGTACGGTTTGTTGTTAAGTCTTCTTCTTCTTAGCACTACAGCCCCTCTCGAGCCTTCGCTCCCTGCAAACAGCGCCTCCAACTGTCTCGGTCCATTGACCGCGTTCTCCAATTTCGAAATCCGAGCAGCGATGAACTTTCTTCGTCGACCGAGTCAGACCAGCGTTTCCTCGGTTTCCCCACTGGCTTCCGGCCTTCAGTTCTCCCCTTCTTGGGTATCCGTTCTTCGTCCATCGATTCATGTGGCCAGCCCATTGCAGCTTCCGCAGTCTGACAATCGTTGAGACATCCGGCTCGTCAAAAATTTCATACAGCTCATGGTTGTATCGAATTCACCATTGGTCCCCGTCTAGCTTTACTCCGATTATTCACCTCAGGACCCGTCGCTCAAAGGCGTTCAATATATTTGCGGATGCTTGGGTTAGGATCCATGTTTCACACCCATAGCATAGCACAGTTCTTATCACAGATTTGTATACTTGGAGCTGGGTTGTTAAGTATCCACATTGAAATCATGTTTTTCTTCAATTCCACAAGAGTCATCGCTACTATGATGTTTGGAGAACATTGCTTCGAATCCGGTTCGACCATAATCGCTCCTCAAATTTCCCTTTTGTCCAAACGAGTATTTCTGAACTATGCAAGCACGTTTTCTTTTATAAATACTTATTTTTGATTGGTTGAATTTCCATTTCATAAGAATTTGCTAGCGATATCTAGGATAATTCCGTTTGCAATGATGCAGTCGTCATACATATCAGTAATTGAAACTAGGTGTACAAAATCCAGGCGTACCAAGCGGTTCGTAGGGCAATCTTTTTCGGACACTCTTTCTGCTTATCCTGCAGTGGTCTTCAATTGACAGCTGTTGGTGTTGTGTTGTCATGTAGTTTCCCAAATCTTTTCCAACACCGCAATTTACCAATCTTGTGCAAGTAAGACTCAAAACACCCTAGCGCGCTCAAGATATTGGTCGGGTTGAAGTCGGTCTCACCGTGCGTTCGATTGAACCACGGTCTCAGATCAGGGATGAGGCGCGCAGGCCATATTACCTTCGTGCTGTTCACCCAAGAATAATGCCAATCATTGAGCGAGCGCTGTATTTCCTTGCGGGCAACTCTCTCTCTCTCTCTCTCTCTCTTTCTGATTGGAAGCAGTCCTGGGTTAACATGACGAAGAAAAGATGGGTCGCACGGCTTATCCCTGATCTGAGACCGTGGCTCAATCGAACGCACGGTAGGACTGACTTTTACCTCATCCAGCTCTTGAGCGGGCGTGGGTGTTTTCAGGCTTAATCGCACAAGAGTAGTAAGTCGCAGTTTGCCGAAGTAGGCTTTGCGCAGGAGACGAAAATGGCCCATTTTTTGAATACGAAAAATGGGACAAGTTTTGCTGGGACCTCTACAGGGAAACAGGGGAGCTCCCCCCGGATAGTCTAATGGAGAAGATGCCTGGGTCGGTTGACTAATGGTATCCTGTGGTATGGTCCTAAAAGGACTCACAGCAGCCGGGGTTGGGGGATTACTTTTTTGCAATCCTTTTTCCTCCCTCCCCTTTTGTTAGAGGATAGATCCCCAAACTTGAAGGTGTCTCATGGCGTAGAAAACCGAGTCTTAGCTCGAAGTAATTTGCCAACCGATTCCAGGCTAGGTTCTCTGCTTGATAGTGGAAGAGTTTAGTGGATAGTCCAGACGTCTTGCTTAGCTGGGAGCCCCACACTCAGGGCTTCAATAGTTTTCACCTCCCAGTCACAAAAAAATCTTAGATACTTTATGGACTTACTCATCGTCCCTACCTCTGGGGATTCTCTTCTTCCTCAGGATGACCTCTTCGGTTTTCTCCAGTTCTATATGCTAGCTTTTTTGGAAAGCAATTCCATGACAAGATCATTCCTCGATATCCATTTTCCTTACTCGATGACCTGTCTGGGAAACCTCATTTGTTGCCTCCCATTGTTAGGGCGACATTGTGTTTCAGAAAGCGTGCGTCTTCCCGCGGATCGAACCGCTCTCTGAAGATTTATATCTTATATGGTACGGACAAATTCTTCCGTTGCGAACTGATTAACTGCAGCTGAAATTCCTGTTCAATGCCTGCCTGAAATTGCAGCAGTCTCCCCTCTTTTTGGACTCTGGCATTTAGTTAGAAAGCTCAAAAGGAAAAAATTGACAAGAGTAAGAAAGAGTTTCTACATCTTAGAAAGGAAAGTTACCCCCATAATTGAAAGAGGATTGAAAACTGATTCTTTAATAATTTCAAATGATGAAACAAGTGGAATAAAGTAATATAATCATAGTAATAATGCTGATGATAATTATTGTTACAAAAGAAAACAATGGTGCTACTTACCATTTTTTCTGTGCCGCGGGCGTTCGATGATCGATCCAACATAAATCACTGCTTATGCAAGAAAGAAAAACTGCTCTGTTTACTCTGAATATACATGATCAGCAAACTCATCTCGACCCCATAAATTTCAAGTTTACTGACCATTTCATGATAGCGGGAATTAATTTAGAAAGCCATGTTATATAGTCGATTGAAATTTGCGTAAAGTCTGAGGATTCACAATGGAGTACCGATGCATGTTGTGGAGAGGGCAGATGAGGGTGTTGTAGAGCGCGTGGTTGATTCCATGGACGTCATCATTACTGCCGGGCCCATGTCGTGTACCTCGTCTGTGGCGAGTTCCTCCAGCACCTGGTTTTTGATCAACAGCAGCATGTGCCGCGTCTGCTACGCCAGGACATCGAGTCATTTGACCCGCAGTACGTCGTCACCGACCCGCGTACCAGCAAGGGAACGCATGTGACACAGCAATTGTGACGGCCCTCTGTCCCCAAGCTCGACGCCTATTAGGAGTTTGTGTAGCTGGGCATCGGGGGAATTCGTCAGGCGAGAGACGATGGCCGCTTTGAAGATCTCGTACTTGTCGAGCTCCGGCGGCGCGCAAATGATGTCCGTCACATCGGCGATAATGTCGTGCTCCATTGAGGAGATCGTGAGCTGGTACCTGGTTGATTCCCTTGTCACCTTGTTCCTTCGATGGTCCCATGGGATGTAGTGATATTGACGTTATGTGTGTGAATGCTGCTGCTGCACGTTCCCCGGAAATGCGATGGAGGCTGGTGCCTGTCTGGCTAGGAGGGCCTGGAGTCTAGTTCCAGAGTGTGAGAAGGTTAAATACAAGGCAATGATGCAAGAGCAGGTCGAAGGCTTGCCTCTTGTAGTTTTCGGTTACCTCAGCATTGACGGAATGGTATCTTATCTTCAGGGGTGCTGGAGACTGCCAGGCAACTGAGATGGGTGTACCAGAAACTTGCTAAGGAGTATAATCGACTGCTTACGAAGTTAACGGAGAACATTGCCAACGCTTTGTAAGTGATAACGCTAAACCCGTGGGGCAGGCATATAAAATATATCGGGGAAGGAGCAACAGGCACGGTGTGTTGGGACTTCGCATTCGTGAGAAAGCGCCACCAATATGGAGTGAATGTGTTGAGGACTTGCTGGGAGAATATTTTCCATCTTGAAAGTGCTACAGTGCAATAGCATACTCCCCCTCTGCAGCGCTGGGAGATAGACGCTGGTGTCAAAAGATTAAGCTGTAGGAAGTCACCTGGGTGGGAAGGTATGACTGGCGAGATGTGTAAAAGCATCTGGTGAGCCGTGTCGGACTATATTCAGTGCCTTTTCTCCAAGTGCTTTGAACAAGGCTGCTTCCCCGTTGAGTTTAAGCGTGCAAAGTTGGTTGTGCTGCTTATGTCGGTAGACAAGGATCCCAGCTTGCCAAGCTCGTATAGGGGCATCTCTCTACTCTCATCACTTGCGAATGTGATGGAAAGGGTTATGGTTCAGAGATTGCAGGCGCTGGTTTCTGAAACTGTCGGATAGGCAGTACGGCTTCCGCATGGGGTATGCCACTAGTGACGCTGGGCTGTTAGCATAGACCTTCTCTTTCACGTGGCCCCAAAGGAAGAAGTCGCAAGATTTTTAATCACAAGATCTCGGTGGCCAATTGTGGTCACCTCTTCGAGAGATAACACTTTTCGGAAACTTCTCCCGTAAAAGATCAATGGTTTCGTTGCTTGTGTGGCACGTAGCGCCGTCTTGTTGAAAGTAAACGTTACCCAGATCAATACCATCCAATTCCAGCCATAAAAAATCATTAATCATCTCTCGATAGCGCAATCCATTCACCGTAACTGTTGCTCCAGCCTCATTTTCGACAAAGTAAGGTCCAATGACTCCGCCGGACCATGAACCGCACCAAACAGTCACACGTTGAGGATAGAGAGGCTTTTCAACAATAACTCTTGGGTTTTCCGAGCCCCAGATGCGACAATTTAGCTTGTTGACGAAGCCACCGAGGTGGAAATGGGCCTCATCACTCGAGATGATTTTTCGATGGAATTTCGGATCATTTTCATGCATTTCAAGGACCCAATCAGCAAAGACACGACGTTGTTGAGGATCGACCGGCTTGAGTTCTTGTGTTAACTGAACTTGATAAGCCTTAAGACCCAAATCTTTATGCAAAATACGGTGTAACGACGTTTGTGGAGTGCCTAATTCCAAAGAAGGACGAGAAATGGACAAACCTGGGTTTTCTTCAACACTTTCGGCTACAGCAGCAATATTCTCGGCTGTTCTTGAGTGACGTGCACGGGTTTTATTCTTAACATCACTAAGTTGCCCCAACAGCTCGAATTTTTCCACCAATTTCTGTATTGCGGTCCGACAAGGTGCTTCACGACGACCCAAAAAGCTCGAGTTTTACGAACCGTCTCTGCCAAATGCTCACCATTTTTATAGTGAATAATATAATTATTTCAATGCGTTGTAGAAGCGTGTATCGTTCCAGTTTTATTAATGGCGTAGTTTCTACTTGTCAAATGCTAAAAAATGACACCCTCAAAAGTGACATCTACCGAAATAGAGGGCTATTCAAAATAACACCTCTTATTGGAAACCCCTTTAAAGTCTGTCATCGTCTCAATAATCTTTATGTATGTGTTATTGATTGAAAGCATAGATCAGACTTTTCTTTATTTGTTTGAACAATTACCCCTTTCGGACCATCGCTTAGAGATAGATCGGCACTCGAGAAGGTGATATGGTCAGTACCATGCTCTGGCCGAGTGTTCGTCCACCCAGCTGCGATGCGCTCTTATTTTAAACCAGTACGAATCATAACGGGCTCTAAGGCCGTCCGAAGAATCACTTGAAACAAATCTCGTTGTCACCCACGGGATTCGAACCAGGGACCTTCGGCTTACGCAGCGAATACTCTAACCATTAAACCACGCAGACTACACTATTACATTTTATATCATGTGATTAATATTTTAACGTAAGATTGGAAAGCTAAATTAATCCTTGAATACTTCACGTCCAAAGAATTTCACATTTTATCTTAATCTCACGTAATCCAATCTCAAAAATAACAGTCAAAAATAATCTCAGCCGTAAAAACAATAAACAAGACTCAGAAAAAAAACCAACAACAAAACCAATACTTCCTCTTCATCGTCTAATATTTCATATTTTAGTTGCTCGTGTGCGGTTTTCCGCCCTTGATTGATTGTCTTCCTTCTGCACTTGTTTATCGATTAAGAAAAAAAAACTGTTTTTCTCATGCATGCACGTACGCGCTACACATAAGACAACGGACGTTATGACATACGATAGTTTCAATGATGAAACCCCAAAAGGGTTTTACATGGCAAGAAAGACCCAAGGGAAAATTAAGATGGTAATAAAAAACCACCATCATCCTTAAACAAAATTTAATTGGAATACAATCATACATATGTGAAATCATTTATAAAATAGAACAATAAACCGGTATCATGTGAAAAGATGAATGAAATGATTCGTGGTATGTGATCAGATTTTACATTAAGTTGGTTTAAACACATGCTGGGAAAAAGATGAGAAATTTTTCATTCTATTTGTAAAGGATTCTGGTGAGATCCAAGTAGGTTAAATCATTATAATTACTTTATTAATGCTCAAAAGGATATCAATAGTTTCCTAGAAATTTTGCTGTAGAAAAATGGCTACTATCTGAATGAATGAATGTTAACTTACTTTAATTTATACCTTCTTTATGCTTGGTTTATTTTTACCCTTTGAACACTGTACTTACCCTGCACACTTCTTAGAAATTACAAGTCTCTAGATATCAAAATTACAGCAACCTGTCGCTTGCTGCCTTCAATTGACCGCGGAATGACCCCTAGACCCTTTTGTCTTTTCCATTCTGTTTCAGGTGAAAACCAATGGACTTTGAAGTTGTATTTCCGTCATGACATATTCAACAGTAGATAAGTTGAAACTTCTCAAGCATGGTACCGCGAAAAGTCCTTTGCCAGTACTCACTCCACTTGCAGTAGCAAACTTGGTAATCACTCAAGTGAAACAACTTACATATATGCTAAGTGCTCTCTAACTGACATAGGGAGAATTCCCGCGGTTTCTTCTCCAACGTATCCTAGAATTGTATTAATAGTAGCAAACGCGTGTGTTTCTATTTAATATGCACTAGATCCATGTTTAATGAACAGGTACATTTTGACCACAGGATAATCGACAAATGAAGGAAAACAGTTATTTGAATAGAGTTCAGTGCCCTTTATACCATCTGCATGTGATCATGAGTAGATAATTCAAGTATCTTTTCTATTGTACTTAAGAGAAGGAAATATCCATTCTACATCCTTTAGCTGATACTCAAACTTCCTTAGATTGCAAAATATTTTGATTTCATCTAACGCTAAAACTAATCACGCCATAATAAATTCATTAACTTAATAAAACTTCCGCTCAAATTCAAAAATTAATTCCAAGGTTGTTGGTAATCAAAGAAGTCTTCACATTCCCTCGTCTTCGCGGGCTTAAAAAGACATTCTCGACTTCCTGAATCTTCAGACCAAAATTTCTATTCTTCCTCTGGAAGTGAGTAATTTTGCTTCCGCTCAAGTGAATCTTGAAAGACTTCTTTAATATTTGTTAAAAGGAATTAACGTATGAGGCGTATGTGAATGAAGAAAAAAAAATTACGTATTTATTAAGGGCAGGAGATTTGCATGACAACGCACTTGTTCGGGAAAAAGACGAGGGAACAATATTTCGTCAGTCATATCAGTGTCTTCGTATTGTTGAAGAAGACACCAACAATGATTTCTTGTCTTGTGGCAAACACGTGTTCATTCAAGCACAAATTATATCAAGTAGGTGGAGCGTTTTTTCTTCACTCTTGAATTCCATTCTGTGTGTTTTACACAAGATGTCCGTTGCGAAGGGGACCCATCCAGTTTTGATATGGAAATCAACGAAAATAAGATCATGTAAATACATATTACAAACATATGTAAAATATTGTAGGGAGCGAAAAGCGGTTGATCTAACTGATTCATTGTAATTCAGTGAAATCGTTCAAATTTACATTCTATTTCCAAGGAATGCGATTTGGTAACATGACTCAATTTTCTAACGTATGTTTGAGGCGCCAAAGGCAATTGCTCAAATAGAGGCTGATTATTTTATTTGAATGTATTATCTAAAATAGGGTTAGTGCTGAAGTGACATTCCTTCAGAAGGTGAAATCCAAACTTAGAAATTTTTAATTCTATGGAAGATATGTTACTAGGAAGCTTCTATCAAGACTAGACTAGCCAAAAACTAAAGCAAAAGCTGTTTCATGCAACTTGTGAACAATTTTTAGGCAAGTATGAGACTGATCGTTAATTTATTACGTAATCTTTTCCATTCCATTTTAACTAGTGGTTTTGTGGTTTATTATTGTTGATGGCGTTGTAGTCCGAATCTGGCCCTGTCCTCCAGGAGTACTCTTTTCTAATCGTCGAGGTGCTGCGATATCGTTCCCCGCTGTACGACTCGTAAGAAGAGTGCGCAGTTAACTTGAATCGTTTCTCCGTTCGATTAATCTTATCCTAATTTGACTCTATTGTCCGTGTGGTTATAGTACCCACCAAGTAACCCGAAGGTCCCAGGTTCGAATCCTGTTGGTGACAATGAGATTTAGTTAGAGTGATTCTTCGGACGTACTATAAGCCCGTTCAGTTATGATACGTACTTGTTTAAAATCAGAACGTATCGCAGCAGGGTGTCTGGGCAAACGGCCAAAGCGTGATATTGACCATATCACGTCTCCGAGTGCCGAAACATGCGATCAAGATGAGATACTGTAACTATCTGTAAGCAAAAGCCCGAAGGCTGTAGTGCTAAAGCAAAAAAATAAATTTAACTCTCTCTACTTATTCAAAATATTCATTAGTTTATATTTAATTTTCAGTGGAAGTTGCGCTATTTGGACCCTGCCACACGGATGTGTGTGATTCAAATTCGCGGTTTTTCTCCATGAAAAACTATTGACATCGTTGGTATCCCTTCTTTTTTTGTTTTTTTTTGTGGTTGGGAGGTGAATGTCATTTACGCACAAAGTATGGGACTCCCATGCTCGCAAGCGACTGGAGTACCCACTAAACACTTCCCCTGTCAACCCGAGAACCCAGCCTGGAACCGTTTGACGCATTACTTCGCGCCAGGCCTCGTTTTGTTACGCCATGAGGCGCCTTCAAACTGCGGGATCCCACTTCTAGCGGGAGGGGAGGGGGGAAGAAGAATTGCCAGACAAGCGATTCCCCCATCCAAACGCCCCTGACTGCTATGAGTCCCTTTTATCTTTCAGGACTGCCCGAACATAATATTCCACCTGGTTCCATTTGTCAACCGATTCGAGCATTACCGCGACTATATTATCCGGGGTTAGCCCTCCCGTCTCCCTGTAGATGTCTCTTCGTAGCCTGTTCCATTTTGTGCACGTAAAAAATTTGTGGTAGGCCACGTCTGCCTCTCCTGGGCAAAACCGACAATCGAGGGACCATGACCTACCAATATTGTGCAGGTAGAATTGAAAACACCCATGCCCGCTCAAAAGCTGGGTCAGATAGAAATCCGTCTCAACATACCTTCGATTTAGCCAAGTACAGTTACACTAACTTTACGGACCTCATCAAAAATCGCCTTCTTGATGGCCATAAGTCGACTCAGGGCCGATGATCCCGAAGCAGCCTTCTCAATCAGAGAAACTCATCTTCAAGTCGATCAGTAGCCCCAGGTACTTCACCGCTGGCTTCGATTCGATTAGTATGTCTCCAATACTGATCATTCTTACTCTGGCGATTTTCTTTTTTGTCGAGCTAATCATTTCGGGTTTCCCGGTGCTAAACTGAACCCGCGAACAGTCATCCAGTCCCTCACTCGGCGCATTAGCATACCTAGCCTAAGTTGCGCTTGTTCAACGGTGTGTCTAGCGTCCAGAGCTGCAACATCATCCGCATACCCGATGAAGCGTGAATCATCTGGCATCTCCAGTCTCAGTAGCCCGTCGTAAGACACGTTCCACTGGTCTGGACCAAGGATAGACGCGTGGGCAATACCCGATGTAACTTCCATCCTCCGTTGGCTCTGTGTCGTGTCGTTAAGCAGGCATCGGTCCTTCAGGTAGTTCCTCAAAAGCCACATCAGATATTCTGGAACTTGAAAAGGATTTTCCAGCGTAACCAGAATATCCACCCATCTAGCGGAGTTGAAGGCGTTCCTACGTCGAGTGCCACCACCACCCTGCCTTTTGGACTGCGCTCAGTATCTCTGCAATCGCATCAATGGTGAGCGTCCTGCTCTAAAGCCGTACTGCTGAGGAGATAGGTCGCCGGCTGCACGCTTAGCTTCGGTGAGTTTTCCCTTGACGATTTTCTCTAGCGCTTTCCCATCAGTGTCTAGCATGCATAACGGGCGGTATGCAGACGGCGATCCGTGATTTCCCTTCCCCTTGCTGATCAGCACGAGCCTTGCCACCGTCCGTCGTACCAGGAAAACCCCGTCACGTAGGCAAGCGTTGAATGTGCTGAGCAGCAAGTCAGGACAATGGTGACAGACAAGTTGCAACACCTCAGCTGGAACTACGTGTGGACCTGGAGCCTACCCCGCTTTCAGTGAAAGGATGCCTCTTCCAGTTCCGGCTGTGTGAAGAGTGGACATTTGACTGCTGTTTCACCATGGTCAGCGTCAACACGGAGGGGATGGGCGGGAAAGAGTGCCCACACTATCTCGTGCATCTTGCAAGGCTTCCGTTGGGCTTCCATAGGGCACCAAACTTCCGCATAATTAGCTTGTAGCCAAGGCCCCATGGATCCTTGTTCACGTTGTCCACTTGATCTTGCCAGCATCGAGCATGCTGTTAATCAATTTGCAAAGGCATTTCCTGACCGCTTATATGCTACTACCCGGTTGCATGCCTTGTCACGGTTCCGTGCCCGTGAAGGTTCGCGCCGAAGCTTGTGACACTCCCTTCGCTTCCCAGCGATTTCAGTTGACCACCAGTTCACTGGAGGCTTGCCGTGCCGGGGTTTTTGACGGGGCGTAGAAGCGCTGCAAGCAGTCGTGATGATGCTCATAGTTGAGTTCATCATGTCTTGAGCTGCCAGTTCCTTCGTCCCCTGCGAATTTTCCTGCAGAGGAGCACTCGACGAACCTCTGGACGTCCATCCTTCCGATGTTCCACCCAATTGTAGAAAGCCCAGAGCACAGACGTAATGAGACGACATCACTGATCTGAAGCAGAATGCACTGATAATCACTGGCTGAGTAGTCCTCTAATACTTTCCAATTATGTATCCTCCTTACTAAGGACTCCGAGGCGAATGTCACGTCCGGTATGGTTCCTTCACAGCCAATACGAACGGAGTCGGCGTATTTCGTAACGGCTTAACTGCTCAAGCAGATTTCGGGCGGTTGAACTGCGGTGTAGGCTTAGCTGCAGGATCCGGGTCATCGAAGTTGACATTTAGCCTTGGCTAGGGCTTCCTGGAGAACCCGACATTTCCCTGATCCCAAGAGGTGCACAAGATCAGGTCTTGGATCAGCATCCTTGCCAAGAATATAGTGTGCTTTCTTTTATGTACCATTTCACAGCATTTGAAGCAAAGGGAACTCCTATCGGATCCTTTGCATTTTTGTGCGGAGTGACCATAGCCAAGGCAATTGAAGCATTGAAGAGGCGCTGCTCTTCGCTGTATCCTGCAGACAACCCACCATATTCTTACTTTGCCCTTATTCAGAAATTGTTCGGCGTCCTTTTCGGGAAAGTTAATGATGGCCATGCGTTGTCCCCTATGGTTTTCTGGTGTGAGCCTCGTTTTTATGCTGCCATGCTAGGGAACTCTCTTTTGATAAGTTCTTCTACCTGGTTCAGTTTCGTGACACAGTCAATGTCTCCTATTTCGAACGTTGCTATTCGGTGAAGCGAAGCTATACTTACGCTTTTACCGAGGACTTGCTTTACTGCGTCGCAGAATGCTTCTTTATTGTCGTCCTCTGCTCCGAATCCGACTAGCATATGGCCCGACCGCGTTTGTCGTACTGCTTCACAGACAGTGCTGATTTCTTCGGACGTTACATTTCCCCCGATATCCTGCTGCATTTCTGCGTAGGATCGGCCATCTTGGAGTTTTACGAGCAGTGCCTTTTGCCGGGATCTTCGTAGGGGCTTTCTTCTCTCCTGTTTTATCTCATTTATTTTTTCTTGTTGGGCTTCCATCCGAATTTTATTTTCTGGTACTTCTTCAAAGAGTTTCTTTGCGGCTTTCTTCGCTCCTTTTGTCAGCGCTGTCTGGAACCCCTGATCTAACATTCCACGCCCATCAAATGCCTCTTCCTTCCTTCGATTGGGCTAGACGCCGTTCTTATATTGAGGTTTTATGGTGGAGCTATGTGCGCGTGCCCCTTAGGCTTAGCCCTCAGCGCTTCTTTAGCCTTCTGCTCTTCTTCGGCCTTCTAGTATTCTTCGGCCTTCAACCAGCCCCTGCGATAATACTCTATGCGGCCTAAAACCTCTTCTAGTTCAAGGAGCCCAATCTTTACTCCTTTGCTGTTTTTTTGAAGAATCACATCTTGATTTTATTCTTTTTAGAACGTCTCCCACTTTTCGGCTTAGCATTTCTTCTTAACGTCGCTGGGCGGCAATTGTGCATTGCGACCACATTTCTTGGGAGAGACTATCGGCTTCCGTTTATGAGTGCTGTTATTCCGCCACATTTTCAACGGTGTCGATGAAATCGCACAACGGTGCTTAATTTGTCTGGTCACTCCTTTTTTTCCTGCTGTAATCTCTTTGTGGACTTCAGGATGGTTCTTCATTATTTTGAGATTTACGACCCTTGCTTCATTTGCTTCGGTAGTGATCGTAGCATTAACCATCGGATTTCTCGATGTTCTTTATATTTTCCTCCACCCCTCGAACATCTAGCGCGTCCTGCAGAGTTTCTTGCTGTTCCTTTTCAGGACGCTCTGGCGTATTAATCTCCGGTTTTCGTTCGTCTTCACTGCCATTGTATTCATCGTCTTTTTTGTGCTGTAAACATCGTGGTTGCAGCAGGATACGTCTTCATTGTTGTTATTTTTGCTTTCTTCATTTTGTATTTTTTTGATCTTTTCTATGATTTTTAGTTGCTCCAGTTTTATTGGATTCCCCCTCGGCGCCGCAATCTCCGTGCGTGTGTGTAGTCGCCTGTTTGGTCCCATGACTATCTTTGCAGGGCAGGGAGGCCATACGATGGTTAGCACAAGCCCTTATTGGGGACAAGTGCTCAGAGCCAGACCAGCGCTAATCGTCTCAACCGAACCTGCACCACCAACCCAATGGTGCGCCAAGGTTTTACCGAGACTGAGACGGTATACTTGAATTGAAGCTGTTCACGCACGAGTGTCACCTCGGCGCTACCGTGCAAAGCAACTAGGTCCAAACCATCATATCCGCCGGCCCAAAGCATCAATCCCAGCTCGTTGTCCAGGTCGTTACCTGTTATCCCAGGAGGGAACTTCACGGCGCCCCCCATATCTTCGGGTCCGTGGGGCGGCGCTCACAAAGAATGCTAGTCTCCAAGAGTGCTCTTGTCCTCCGGCATTCCTCCTACGGGAATTTCCTCGGGTACGTGGGGGTCCGCAAAGAATGCCAGACTCCAAGAGTATTCCTGTCAGCCAGCATTCCCCCTGCAACCCCGTACAATGTTGGATAGCGTACGTGAAGCTTTGTAACTGCAAAGCCTATTGGGTGAACTGTTCGTGTAGGTCCGTTTGGCTCATTAAGTATTTAAGAGAGGCGTGGTCGGTTACTTTTTCAAGGGCATGGCCCTCAATGTACGTCCAAACTTCTTGATCGCTATCACAGCTGCCAGACATTCCTGCTTGGAAACGATATAATTTCGCTGGGCAATGTTCAGCTTGTGGAAGATAAAAGCTACGCCGTATTGACTTGCGTCGCAAAGAATGGCGAAGGGACGGTTGAAATTGGGGCTGTGCAAGACGGGAGCGCTAGTTAGGCACTATTTGAGCTCCTCGAAAGCCGTCAAGCTGATTTCGTCCCAGACCAAATGTTTGCCCTATCGTAGCATATCTGTCAGTGGGGGTGACAACCTTCGGTACCATCTACAAACTCCTGGGAACTCCGAAGTTGCTCAATGAACTTCTGCAAGGGGAACTCAGCGATCGCTCGCATTTGTCAGGATCGGTCGTTATATTACCGTTCCCTATTCCATGGCCCAGATACTTGACTTGAGTCATGACAAATTTACTCTTCTGCAAGTTTGTAGTGAGCACCGCTTTGCGGATCTGGAGAGCGACCTCTTGGAGTAGCATAAGGTGTTGGTCGGATGTCGAATACTTGATACCTCAGGTGTGGTGGAATCACCTTGTCGATGAGTCTACACATGGTTTAGGGGACGCCACAGGGGCCGAATGGCATCGTGACGAATTGGTACAGCGGCCTTCCGGCCACTGTAAATGCCGTTTAGTCTCTCCTTCCCGGTTCGAAAGGAATCTGTTAGAAAGCATCATGTAAGTCAAGACTTATGATGAATTGTGCTTTCGGCAGTCAACTTAATATGCCATCGATCAATGGGCATAATCGCACCTTGTTTGGTTTTACCGCTGGGGTTTCTGGAGGTGACCACACGCTCTGTGGCTTCTCTATTACTCCTTAATCCAACATGCAACATACAGGAATTTTTCCATAGCAGGCGAAATCGCATAGTGACGTTGTTTGATCGGCTTGCTGTTACCAACATCTATCTCGTGCGACAGTTAAGAGGTAGCGTATGATGGGAAAGAGGCTGTAGCGACTTTAGTCATCGTTGTTGGATAGGGTCTAGTTGGTGTCTATCTAGATGAGGTTGGTCGGACTGGTGTAGTGTCTCCAGGGTCTTGCCCGGGAAGAGGTCCGGAGCTAGGTCAAAATTCCTCTGCAAATCTGCTCCCAGGTATAGATTTACAAATCCATCTGCTTCGTTCGATCTTTGAAGGTGACTGGGGTGGAGATCACGCCGTGGATACCGTGCTTCGTTTCATCTGCAGTGCTTATGTGTATGCTCAAAGATTTAATGCGATCGGGATGTTTTTCCAGAACCCTTGTAAATATTCACAGTGAGAGCGCGGGCTCGTCTGTCCAAAATTAGAAAAACTGAGCACTCAGAGGACAGTTCATTACAAGGACCAGTAGAGCAACCTAATCTTCAGAATTAGAAAAATTGGAGAGAGAAATACCTGCAGTTCTATAGGGTTTTGCATTAGGGACATAATAATTTCGTATTTTTATATGAACACACCCTTAAATTTTTTTTAATAAACTGTCAATGTCAAAACGATAGTTAAAGTCAACATTTTCACCATGGTAAAGTTCACGAACCAGCAACGTTTTGAAATTATTAAAAAGTAGTAATTACTATTATCAAAAAATCATCTAAAGCGATGAAGCTCATTTCTGGCTCAATGGCTTTGTTAATAAGCAAAATATGCGTTATTGGTCAGCAACAAACGCACATGTGATCCTTGAAACACCGTTGCATCCGCAAAAAAATTACTATTTGGTGCGGTTTTCATGCCGGAGGTGTGATTGCGCCGTATTTTTTTGTGGATGAAAACGACCGTCATGTTACCGTCAATAGAGAGCGCTCTCGTGTTATGTTGGAAGATTATTTGAGGCCAGAATTGGATGAGCTTGACATCAACGATATGTGGTTTAAACAAGACGGTGCCACTAGCCACACAGCGCTTAGTGTCGAATATTAGAAATTTATCATTCTTTAATCAAAGTATCTTCGGGATGTTTAAAAGATTAACCCTTGGCTGCTTGCGATCAAATAATAATAATTTCAAATAGCTGACAATGTTGTTCGCAACATTGCTCTGTTAATATTCTAAAGCTATTTTTAGGCTTTAAATTTCTAAAAAATTCTTGAGAATTTTGGAACGTTTAAAAATATCAAAGAATAATTCAGAAACCGGATTAAGCCCAAAATGTTAGTATGTCGATTTATGAACATCTCCTGACTGCACGTTTTATTTTAAACTTATGTTATTTTTTATTTCATATTCGACTAAACAGTTCATATTTACATCTCCTAGGAAAATCAACAAGTGAAGGAGACTTGGAGAATCTACAAGATCGCAATGCAAAGGACACTGAAGAAGCCTCGGACATATGTTCATCAGACAAAGAGGCAACCGATGATAACAATTCCAGGTAAGTGTCACCATCCATTTCGGCAGCATTTAAAAACGTTTCATATGAAACTTGAAAAAAAAATAAAACAATTTATCTTTTTGCAAGCCCGCGAAAAAGAAATCTTCGATAATACAAGCCCGACTTTGATGTGCTTACTTCTGCCTCGCTCCTTAAGATTAATTATTTGTTTTTGAACATTTCGCATAGAAGAAAGTGCCGCTTGTCCTTCACAACAGGTACTTGAAATAGTGATGATTTCTTCAAGGCAAAGAAAAAATTTAAAAAAATAAAAATAATTGACTTTTGGGGTAATTGTTATCTTTAAATCCTATTGCTTAAAAGATTTCAATGTTTTTGCCATCTGTTTTCTGTAGCTATGAGTAATCGAAGTCCTTCCTAAGGACTTAACCGATTATCTTTTGCGAAGGTGCGCTTCTAAGGCAGTTACAATTACTTAGGTGAGATTTGAGCTCGAACGTAATATGCGTAACAGACTGCATCTTTGTCCTAGACGTAATTAGGCCCTTTTGTTGTGTAGAAGATGAGCGAGGATATTTATGGTTTTGCTTATAGTATCGTGTAGCGCCGGCGCCAGGATTTGTAAATCTTGAACAATATAGTGAACTTGTTACTATTTTTGCTTCTTTTGTTTGTATCTCAACTGTATTTATTTACAGGTGGTTGATTTATTTTTATACTCTCAACAGAGAAAAAAATAATAAATAAAAATACTTCTTTTTTGAATTATTGGTTGAAATCCTAACTTATTATATATCATACCTAAATGAACTGAAAATTTCTTATTGCATTGACCCCTAGTACTTTGGATTAGGCTTCACTCTGATTTCTCGAATGAATGACATGCATCTTTGTGCTGCGCATGCAATAAGGATTTCTCTCTTTTAACATTTATTTTAATCTCCTGGATTCTAAAAGGCATTAATTTAGTTTCCTTTCATTTCCCCTTCGATGTATTGAGAGGATATAACGAATTTAGAAATTTATCACTGCAACTAACGAAAATTCCGTTTGTTACTGAATTTTAAAAGTAAACATAAATATCTTCAGTTGAAATTCGTTATCGATCATTAAGTTGATTTAATTTTGCATGGGATTTCCTCGATAAGTTAGACAAGACCATAACCGAAAATTCAACACATTAAACCAGGACTTTATACTCGTAGTTTGGCCATAAATAATTATTTATATTTGTGCGGATACTATTATTGCCTTTGTGAGCGCAAACTTTCTCACGACAAATTTTCGAAATTTGGTAAAAAAAAAATCACGCTACCATCATGTCCCCTGAATTTTTTCCAGTTCATTGAAATTAAATTTTTATAGGATTTTCCGAATCGTTGCGTCAATTTTATATAAAAGTGTGCATTTATGGGATGTTAGCCAGATGTTAGCGTCGAATATACTCATGTGCGTATAAACGAAAGGGTTGCAACGATACTGGTAGTGATTTGATGCCAGCATTTAAAATTTGTAAATTTAAACTGAAAACTGGGCCGCACACAGTTTGAATTTGATATTGTAATTTAATATTATTTGATCGGAATTTTCCGATTGAACGTAAATTAAATTTTAATTTTAGAATGTAAAATCTGTTGTTTTAGACCATATGGGCTTTGAATTCCTGGTACGCTAGAATGTGTGAACTACAAGTATACTGAAACCCAGGAAAGATTTTGAATATTCTCTGTGGTTCTTTTGCAAACTTTATGTCATAGCGGCTTATAAAAAAAACGCCTGAATAATTTCACTACAATACCTGACATTTATTCATTAAGAATTCTGCGCAAATGCTCTGAGAAACAGACGAAAATCAAATTCTATACGATCAGACCGTTAGGCGCCCTATGATTTTTGCTAGGCCCCTATATAGATTTTTCAGCAGTGCGTTAGTTCTTGTACAATGCAAACTTTAATTTTTTCTACCACTGCATAAATATTAGTAACCTAGTTTTCCTGTCATCAATGCCTTAAGCTTTGCCTGATCAAAAACAGCAAAAATAAACGACTCTCAGAGAAATAAGGTTATCGTTTTATTCGAGTGCTGTTATAACGAGTTTACAAATTTTATTACTGTCTAAATCGTACTTTTCCGTCCCTTTGTCAATGCATGACAGCAAGTCTTCTCAGGTACTCCGGTAGTTGTAGTCCAGAAATTTTGTGCAAATATATGAAATATATAGTGATTAAATGCTACTCGTAATAGCGTAGTACTGACCATATCACCTTCTCGGGTGCCGATACATTCCTCGCAAGATAATGAGATACTCTTCCTATCTCTAACCGAAGTCCCGAAAGCGTCTGTAGTATTAAAGCAAAAAAAAAATAAGTTTTATGGTAATCGTTTTTACCTAATGATTTTGACAGGTTTATCTCTGTAATAGAATAATACTCATAAAATAATAAATAAATTGTGTCCCCTGGATTGCTATAGGACATTTATATGCACACAAATCTGCAGCGGTAATTTTGATTTGGTGTACTTCTAGAATTAATCACCTTCAACCCTTGCCGCCCTCCAATCTTGTTGATAAATTTACAATATCTTGCACGGATCTGCTATCGGCTTCCAATCAGTCCCTCCAATTTTTTCCCGATCCATTGCGGCGAGTACCAGCCATAGCAAACCTGTGCCAAATGAACTTCCAAAGAAAATTTAGTGGAAGGTTCGAAGGTAAAGAGCGCCAGCTATAGTGCTCAAAACCCCAAAAAGAGACAAAAACCTTCTGGCATTCTCACGAAAAACAGTACCACTCTTATCAAGATTTCTGAGAATAGGGCGATTGGTACTGTTCATGCCAGGAACCAGGAAGATAGAGAGAAATAGAAGACATTTTTTGATGTATATAACAAACTCCTAACTTCAAAATGTAATAAAACCGCCCAAAAATCACAATCGAAAAAGTTTCAGCGCAACCAGTCGCAAGATGAGAGCGATAGTGCAAAGCAGCCTAGTAAACTTACTAATGGGATCAAGAATGTCTAAAAAGCGAGCAGCTTCAATGCCGTCCAACTGCAAAGCATTATGCCACACCCCCACAGAATACCTGCAGGTGACCATAGTGGCTAAACTGGATTAAATGGAGTGTTGCCAATCTATAGAGAGCCTTCAGGATTCAGCTAGACGTAGCAAAATTTGGTCCGATGTAAATTTCCATCACTTTTTTCTTAAAAAGCCGGACGGGACCTATGCAGTCGTCAGAGGAAACTTTGGAGTTCTTAATGAATACTCACTTTTCGGTATGTAATGACAGCTGCGCGTTACTTAACCCTCTATAGAATGTGTGGAATGTCCTGGCGAGTGGCGTCGAGCAAATCGTTATGGAACAGCGTTTCTCCGTTAATCTCCTGACATTGTAGATGAGATACTAGCGGTCATGCTGCAGAAGCTAGTAGTTCCTTGGCTAGTTTGGATTTTCCAAGGTTTCTTGCTACAGAATCACTCCCCCATGTCCTGCAGGCAAGTTTATGTAGTATCATACTGAAAGTGGGGTAGCAGAGCAGTGAGTTGTCAATGGACTTCAGACAAATTAGTGTAACATCCTGCTTCCTTGAAACGCTTGAGTTCCCTGTCTGTGAATGTGTTGCCTATTGCTGCGTTACATCATCAAACATCAAATGCGGAAGATTCTAAGGAAAATACCGTTATCTAAATCTCAACATGAGTATCTAAAAGACAAGTCTACAAATCCAGCCCTTCACGAAGTTGGGCTCCTGTTGAGCAACAAAGCCAATACAAGTAACATATACGCACTAGGTGCTTTTCTAAACATAGAAGGATCTTTCGATAAAGCTAGCACTGCATCCGTCCAAGTGTCCTCCGTTTAATCAGAGGCGGACAGATGCCTGAGCAATTGGTTAGCTTCAATGGTGCGCACTTTGGTCCTCCAGTTGAGTTTAAATGACAGGCACAACGAGATTCGAACACTTTTTCTTTTAAATATGCCCAGAGAAAGAAGTCCAACGGTGTCAAATCACATGATCGTGGCGGCCAATTAACATCGCCACAATGTGAGATAACACGGCCATTGAATTTCCCGCGCAAAAGAGCCATTGTTTCATTGGCTGTGTGGCAAGTTGCACCATTCTGTTGGAACCACATATCGTCCAGGTACATAATCTCAATTTCTTTCCACAAGAAGTCCGTTATCATCTCGCAGTAGCAAACACCATTCACGGTAACTGCTTGGCCTTCCTCATTTTCGCAGAAGTACGGCCCGATGCCGCCGCCGGCCGATAAACCGCAGTAAACACTCACTCTTTGTGAATGTATCTACTTTTCAACAATCACTCGTGAATTCTCATTTGCCCAAACGCGGCAATTCTGCTTGTTAACGAATCCACTGAGGTGAAAGTGTGCCTCGTCGCTGAAGATGATTTTCTTTGTAAAGTCACCATACCCTTCTGTCTGTTCAACCAACCATTCGGCGTGTTGCCGCCGTAGACTTCAGCTCTTGAGTCAATTGAACCTTGTAAGCGTTTAAATTAAAATCTTAATTCAAATTCGCATCAGTGATGTTCGTGAGATGTTTGATAGTTGGGCACGACGACGAGTCGAGGTTGACGGCTCTTCTGCCACACTATCGCGAACAACAGCAATGTTTTCCGCAGAACGAACTGCGCGAGCATGCATAGGTGATTTCATATTTCCTGCAGACTCGGTTTGCTGAAATTCGTGCACAATTCTCCCGATTGTGGACACATTCGGTCGATTATGCTGACCAAAAAAATCACGAAGTGCACGAAATGCATTTTGATTTAAACGCCCATTTTCATAAAAGGCTTCAACAACCTTAACGCGCTGCTCAATTGTGTACCTCTCCATGGTTGAGTTTGTCGAACACTGAAACAAAGAAACGTCGAATTAAGTTGGGCGAAAAACTTGACGTTACGGGGTGATTCACAATAAACATCGTGCATTATGGATGGACCACCCTTTATTTCATTAATTTTCACCTCTTCGTTCTATAATTTAATTTGCATCAGCACTGCTCATTGTTAGGCGAGCTGATTCCTGTTCATAGTTCTATGAACTCGATATAGCAATATTATCATGGCCCAATATTCACAGAGGTAAAATTTGGTAAAAAGTAACATCATACCAATGCTAATGTCACGAATGAACCAGCGCGGGGTATTATGTAAAAATGGGAACTTCCATCCTTCGCTATACGGCCAGCCAATAACAAGTTCCTTATTAGTGCTGTATACGTTATCATCGGGCGCAGAAAGTAACCGTCACAAGGTGATCTGCGATTTTACTTCCCCTGTAGTGAATTAAGCAGTGCGTTATACAGCGTGCTTAACCCGCGAAAGCGCGTAAAGCTTTCACTTACTGGCTGAAAGCTGCGGTACGTTGCGCACGTTTAAGGCAGAGCATATAGACCATAGTATATTTTCAAAGTACCCACTTCATCCATTTACCCTGTGCTGCGCACTTTCTGAATTTTCCCAGGGGCCGGTCAGCTGATCCGGGGCACGTCAGCTGAGCCCAGGCCTGGCGCGTGCAAAAAAGAAAGCAAAAAGCAAATAAAATTTCCGACGCACGTTTTCTTTTCGCATTTCAGAACATGGGAGTGCTGCCAGATCCTAATAAAAAACTAAGAGACTGCATAGAACGAATATGTTTTTCTGCAAAGTTATTGATATTTATTTTGAGATCTGGTAATCCTAAAATCTATCGTCGAAGCACATGTGTATATTTGCGCCAATCCTCGCGTCAGCATTTACTTACCCACCTGCTACCGACTTGTGTTCGAATTTTTCCGGAGGGTTGATGGATTGTGGATACTATATGAGTATACTATGGTGTGAAGCGTTCGCTTGCCGGCTAGGAGCTGCGGAACTCTGCATATGCTCAAGGTGGATCGTTCCCTCTGCGCAAATTAAATTTTGAATTTAATTTTTCGAAATACAGCAAATATTGTTTAATGGTTCTCTCCGTCTACGTACACATGAGACGAAGAGAGGTGGAAGAGATTTTGAGAGTGAGAACACACTTGAATGTCTCTTCAGCAATGTTCGGGTAAAATTGGGTTAAAGCTCGTAGACAAATTGAAAGTGCTGGATAGAACTTTTGCAGCCAGTCGAACACCGAATGGAAGGAAGGCCCCACGAGAAAGCGCAGCGGAATACAACAAGATAGTATCAAATGGTGAGATGTAGGCGTACCAACGCCCTGTAACCACCAGCACTAACTTATCCGTCTCCCCCTTTGAAGGCCACTAAACAAAACGGAAGCGAGACACGTTCCACCGTCCCCAAGGCAAATGGACCTAGCAGACCACGCCACCCGGGCTTGTACACCGACCGCCAGCGCACTGGGGAACATCAAGTTGACCCTCGGCGATCCCCTATCGAGGCCCAACTCATACTTTTCCGGTATCAACCGGTGGATCTAGAAGCCACGAGCCAGCGATTCGCCCTCGACCAACACCAACAAGGAGTTTGGGGCTGGCGTTCCAGATGAAACCCTGAGAAGGGTCCCGACCGATTACCAAGGGGGAATAGCTCCCCAGGCTGAACACGCCTCTGGACACCACCGTTCGGTGGCAGGCGCTCCACCATCTGAGGTGACTGCCACCCCCCCCTCTTTGTCACAGCCGCAGAGCGGGTCTTCTTGCGAAGAGAAGTGAAGGTGTTGCTCCGGCAAACAAAAGCGGAAATAAAAGCCAAATCGTTAATCGAGAGCCGTTTGCAGCCTGCATCACGACGCTTATGCAGCGCTAGAGGAATAAAATTCTAACAAGTGACAAAGAAATAAAAAAAAAAAATAAAACTTAATTAACAACTGGGTTTTTTGTTACGGAAATTCAAAAGAATTGGTACGCAAGTTTTTCTTTCAAGCACGTAGGCAAAGTGTGCTAGGTTCCTTGCAGGATAAATAACACAATACCAAGTTGAAAGTTATTTTATACTAAGTACTTAAATGAATCTCCCAAATTTATGTTCAATTGCAAAATTTAAAAAATGCAGCCGCAAATAAATTATGATTGAGTTCTACCAATTCTAACATTTATCCTCTCTTCTTCCCCGCCATACTCGAAACTACAATTTTACGTTTTAATTAATAGTTATTTATTCAAGCATTCATTCAAGTTCATAATTTTTCAGAAGCGTTGCTGGAATCGAACCGGCATATTATGGAATACAAGGCAGAAATAGTGCTATTGACCTATGGGACACCTTATTTTCCCTTAGTTCAATTGTTCTGGCGGTTATTATGCATAATTTGATTTCCTTGCTACCTTAGAAAAGAGGATCATGAACCGATTTGGAAGAAAGAAAGTTCCCTTTTTCGGGGTCATGTCCTTCCAACCATTCGATGCACTTTCCATAGATTTCGAGAAATTCCTTTTCAAAAATCCTAAACAATGCATTTCTGTGGAATTAATATCTATGATTTCAGCAGCATCGGTGGCTAAGCCGTTAACAGCTTAGGCTATCATCGAAGAGTCCAGGGTTCGAATCCCAACGTGATTTCGATTTTGTTTTTTATGTGGGATCTTTTTTCCTACCATCTATTTTTAGGCATAGTAGAAATTAGACAATAACTAGCGGGAAAAATGCAAACATTTTTTAAGGGGTTATTTCACTGTTAAAAGGCAGAAAAAACAATCAATTTAAAATTAAACATGCTGTTTTATTAGCCTTTCAAATTAACATTTTCATTGGAAAATGATTTAAAAAACAGAATGGCGTTGCCGAAGAATTTTTTTTACTACATTGGCAAAACATGGCTCGTGGAGGTCATCTGAAACAGCGATTGAAACTTTTCTGTTAATTTTAATAATAACAGAGAACTGACATGAATTCAAGTGCAAATATTGCTTTTTCGCTTATAGGTAGTACTTTTTTCTTTTGATAAATTTATAAAGTACCCCCCGCAATAGGGAGAGTACTTTATGTATGCTTGTATATACTATACATATATTAGTAAGTCTAAAAAGTATTGAGCTTGTTTTGGTCATTTTTCGATTGAATATTTCTTTTATTTGAAATGGATTTTATTTAAGTACATATTGTCGATTATTTCATCCGTGTAGAACTTCTGTGGTTTATCGGCGAAAAACTTGGCCAAGTGATTTTCACAGTCCCTTTTTGAAGTGAGTTCCTTTTCATTAAAGAAGTTTTGCAGAGACCGAAACAAATGGTAGTCTGATGGTGCAAGGTCTAGACTATACGGTGGATGCATCGAGACTTCCCAGCCAAGCTCTGTCAATTTTCGCCGGGCCATCAAAGATGTGTGTGGTCTGGCATTGTCATGATGGAAGACAATGCCCTTTCTATTGATCAATTCTGGCCGGTCTTTTTGAATTGCTTGTTGCAATCTGGTTAATTGCTGACAGTACAGAGCCGAATTGAGTGATTGGCCGGGTTCTAGCACCTCATGATAAACAATTCCCTTCCAATCCCACCATACACACAGCATAACCTTATTTGGTGTCAATTCTGGCTTTGAAGTCGTTTGTGGTGATCCACCTTTTTTTGACCAGAATCTTTTTCGAACGAGATTCTCGTTTCTTACCCATTTTAAGTCGCCCGCAACGATTTGCTTCAAAAATGGCTCGATTTCATTGCGTTTTATAAGCATTTCGCAAATGGAAATTCGGTCGATTTGTGTTAATTTATGCGGCACTCAAACGTCGAGCTTCTTTGTGTATCCAGCCTTACGCAAATGGTTCAAAACTGTTTGGTGATTGATATTCAGTTCCTTAGCAATGTCATGATTGCTTATGTGTCAGTCTTCTTCAATTTTTTGTAAGATTTCATCGACGTTTTCAGTGATTGGTCGACCTGAGCGAAGTGCATCTTTGACATCAAAATTTCCAGAACGAAGGGAGCGAATCATCTCTTGGCTCTGGCTTTTGTTAAAGTATCTTGACCGTAGACATCACAAATTTTTTCAGTCTGCGATGCACTCTCACCTTGATCGTAGTGATATTGTAAAATAACACGAATTTTTTCCGAAATTTCACTAATTTTTAAAGAATATAACTTTTGACACGAATGACGAAATACAAAACTGTCCATATGAAAATTGTAGACTAGAGTGTCACCTTTCAAACGCATATCAGTTTGACTCAATCGGACTAGTATTGGCCGATATATGACAACGAACAACATCTAGTGTCAATACTTTTTAGACTATCCGATACTATTTTAAAGACGAGGCCTTAGACTATCTTCAGTCAAAAACTGAGCCTCATTAGTAAACAAGTTTGTTAAAAATAAGCTACAAAATGGACAATCAAAGAGAGCATTATCGGCATATTTTTATTCTTTTACTTCCGAAAGGGCAAAAATGCAATGCAAGCTCGAAAGAAATTGTGTGAAGGTTATGTTTAGGACTGCCTTACTGAACGCCAGTGTCAGCGTTGATTTGCTCGCTTTCGTTCTGGAAATTTTAAAACGTAAGATGCATCACATAGTTGTCGTCCAAACGCTACTGATGCCGACAAAATGAAGGCGTTAATCGAAACTAACCGGCGTATGACAACTCGAGAGATAGCAGAGAAGCTTGACATATCGAATTCAACCTTTTTCTTGCACCAAAAGAAGATTATGCGTTCTGTGTGGTGGGATTACAAAGGTATAGTCTACTCTGAGCTACTTCCAAGAAAACAAACTTTTGATTCGAATGTCTACTTTCGTCGACTATCGAAATTGAATGAAAAAAATCAAGAAAAAACGTGTTCCATCATGATAATGCCAGACCGCACATCTCTTTGATATCCCGTCAAAAATAATTGGAGCTCAATTGGGAACTGATGCAACTGATGCCCTGACTTAGCACCACCAGACTATCATTTCTTTCGCTTCCTTCAAAACCATTTGAATGGTAAAACTTTCGATTCCGATCAGGCTGTTAAAAATGAGTTGGACCAGTTCTTCGCTTGTAAAAACCAAGGCTTCTTCGAACGTGGAATTGTACAACTTACCGAAAAATGGCAAAAGGTCATCCAACAAAATGGTCAATATATCATTGATTAATATAAATTTACTTTGAAGAACATGAAAAAACAAAAAACACAAGAAAGCGGTAGTTTTTTCTACATTTTCTTTCAATACAAGGATCAAAAGCATTAAATTATTATGATTGTAGCAATCAGCATGGGAGAGTCCGACTTATGTGATTTGAAAACTAGAAAAAAACTACATATATCACCTTAAAGTTGTAATTACAGGTCAATTTGATCTCATTTATTTTTATGAAAAGATAAAGTACGGCTAATGTACACTCCTAATAGCCCGCGTGGCTCAGTGGTTAGAGAACTAACCCCGTAAGCCGAAGGTCTCTGGTTCAAGTTTCGTTGGCGTCAACGAGATTTAGTTCGAGTGGTTCTTCGGACGGACTATAAGCCTGTTCAGTTATGATACGTGCTGGTTTAAAATCAGAATGTGTCGCAGCTGGGTGGACGGACACACGGTCAAAGCGTGATAATGATCATATCACCTTGTGGAGTGCCGATACATTCGATCATGACAATGACATACTCTAACTATCTCTAAGCGAAGGCCCGAAAGGGGCTTTGGGCTACGAAGAAGAAGAAGAATGTACTATCCTTGAATAACAAAAATATATCGATGATCCATGTTAAATACACAATGACTTGGTACTGTGAATCAACACGTGTTGATATCTTCTGGGAAAATATGTATGTGCCATTTAATAAATATTTTGTGGTCAGTCACTCTACCTGAACTTATTGAAATAACCTTAGGTCGCCATCATCCTTAGAAGAAAAGTCACTATTGTTCTGAGTAAAGGATGATAGTTGAAAATCTTTTGAGTATGTCATTAAAACCAAGAAAATAATGTTTTATGATTAATAGTTACTAAATGACAAGATAAATTGGTTGTTAGGATACTTCCGGTCATCGGGATTGAAGCGGCATTGAAATTATTCGCTTGGTTTTGGTTGAACTACTTTTGAATCAAATTCAAATCCTGAGTTAATTTTCTAAATTATAATGTATTTTTAACACAATCTACCAGTACGTTACCTTCAATTGAATAATCTTCATCCAACGATCATCTGATATCAATTGAAAATTCCAACGATATTTTAGTGAGAATGAATTATACAGGATTTTCAATTCATTCATGATTCAACAATGATCGCTATCAAAATTTGCCTTGGAAGATGATCTTTAAAGATGTTTCGGATGCTGAGAGTGTCGGCAAAAGCGCTTTCATCTGTGGTTGTTGAATCACTAACAATTGTAAACGAAGGAATTAAAAGCAGAACCTTGAAAGTAGATCACGGAATTCCATCCTAGTTTACATATCCGAGTGTGTGTGTGTGTGATAATCCTCGAGAATTTTAATCCGAAAGCTTTTGGTAATTCGCATTGGTACATTTGTGTAATGGTTTTAATCTGTTGGTATTTAGTAGGGCAAGTGTGTGCTTCAGAGTTAATTGGGTTAATTTTATGATTGTTTTTTGAGGCGTATCGTCCTGAATATTTAATTGTGTGAGTCTTTGTTTATCGTGTAAAAAACATTTTTCTGATTGATAAATTGTCCTTACAAATATACACTTCTTCTGAACGAAGACCGCTACTTATTTTATAAAGAATATTGAAATAAATTTTTTGGTCGAAATAGAAAATTTCATGTTTATGTATATAGTGAATATGTATCATCCCTCAGGTGAACATAATAAATTAAATTACATTTAATTTGCCAGTTAAAATTTGAATCCTTCTTTTCTGGCATAAACCGTTCGAAAATCAATTGTTCCCTTGCCGATTTCTAATGGCCATTTGCTACTTGAATAAACCTACAATAATCACTCAAAACAGAAATTCCACAACTGTACAATTGATAAAACCGATAAATTGAAATTGGCTTCTTTGATCTCAATACAAGTATTTGATTATACGATTTTGGTGGTTCAAAGGGGTTTTATCGCGATCAGCTGGCGTCCGACTTGGTGGCGGCAGAAAGTAAAAGGAGGTCGAATGAATGTGGCCAGAGAAATTTATACTTATCGCTGAAAAAAATAAGGACTTAACGTTAAAAATGCATAAATACACTGAAAAGTATGAGTGAAAATGACATGGAATTCTTGAATCTTATCGGCCACTAGTTTAGTCTATAGTTTCAATATTTCAAGTTCCAGGATCCTGCTCCTCTCACTTAGGGTGTCAATTTATTTCGCATCAAACAATCTTAATTATTCAATAACGATACTATCCTGGACAAATCTTTGGCGCAGTTCTAGCGAGTGCTCAACTTTTTACTTCAGAACGATCATCGGAATTTGTCACGTCTTCACACTTGAGACGAAGGATTAGAATATTTTGCACGATGGAGTCACAACGATCGTCAACACTGTATAATCGAACCCAAAGTATTATCGTCGAAAATCATGACACACGACTTGTTTCGTTTTTTTTTGGTCTTACGTAAATAGATTAGAATACACGACATTCACTTTCTTCCGACTTTAATACTCGTCCTCCACTTTTATTCACTATTGCCGCAAGCATTTCATTGTCTAATTTGCCGAATTTTTTTCTTTCGAGTTGAACACTCGTCCTACACTTTTATTCATTAATGTCACAAGCAAAACTTTATTTCATTATCTTTTTTGGCGAACTTCTTGCTTTTTCTTCAAAACTTTTCATCACCAAATCCAAACCAAAACTTCTTTTTCCCTCTACACATTCCCAATCAAAACCCTTTGCTTTGAATCCTCAATCACGACCCCGCAAAAATTTCCTCTTCTTTTCAAAACCAAATACCGAATGCCATAAACTCCAAAAGACTAATCCCGCAATCTTTTCCTTCTCCAATTCCCGCTGCCGTACCCGGGTAACGTTATCGAGGTTCAATATACTTCGATTCCGTTACCCACACATCTTTTCCATATCGACAAACGCAACAATTTCCATTTTGCATTTATGGCGATTTGCATAACCATTATAGCGTTTGGTTATATGCAAATCGTCATATACACGGAAATAATTGCTTTTGCCAATATCCCAAAAAGAGTATTTTCCTGTGCTCGGGAGAACTTGAACCCATGTTTCCAGCGGACCCCACGGTCGAGAAACCACGACGCTACTACCAGAGTCACCTTCTATTGATCTCCCATTCATCCAATTAGCAACTTCAATTGGGAACCTTTCTTAATGGGTATAGAGATGAAATTTGTTAGTAGGGAAGCTTGAATGAATTTTCGTTAGTATGACAAATATAATTTGTAGTGGGAGCTAATGAATAAAATTAGTTAATTTGAAGGTAGGAATCAGGTTTTGTTAAGGAAAAGGTATCGAATGAAATTTTGTTAAGGGGAAGTAATGAATGGAGTACTGTTAGTGGGGAAGGTAAGATTATTGTTATTATATTATTTTTTTTTATTTTTTTGCAATTAAAAATAAGATAAGACGGTAGGATTGAGATGATGGTGAAATAAAAATTATAGGGATATTTTTAAATGTTAAAAAAATAAATGAATATACAGACTATATATACCTTGTGCCCAAAAGAAGGTGGAGATAATACGGATGCAATTGGAAGTTTCGAATGGGACAATGCCGGTACGCCGGAACTCGCAACACCTACTATCGCCCTAAATCTCTATAAAATACCCATAAGAACGAAACTAGAGTATGGCATTACTACTTTTGCAAACGCTCCTAACTACTTGGCTGCATCGATTTAATCAAAGCTGAAGTCCTCAAGCTGTGTCTAGGACTCCCACTTAGTGCTGCTAATGTACTCGCACATGCTTTCGAAATGGCAGGAAAACTTATGACCAAAGCCAGAGCTGAGGTGCTCACCGTAAGAAAACGGAGCAAGTGCTTTTACAACAACTTTCTCACCAGCACGTAATTGGAGGTCTTAAACCCATCAGCCTGTAGCTATACATTAGTATACCATCAATTAAGGACCTGCTTTAACAACATAGTCGTATCCGCTATAAGCACCAGACTGCCGAATTTCAATGTAACGCTTGAAGCTAGCAACCCTGTATACAACATACATAGAGCCCGAACGGGAGGTGGATTGAACGATAAATTCAATTGTTACATTAATGACCTGAACAGAAATTTGCATTTCGTCTACGTTACTGACGGTGCTAAAAATATACTTGGGGCGGATGGAGCCTTCATCAACTTAAAAAAAAATGAGGTAAGATTTTCAGATTTGAGGAACACGTCTCGGCTTTGAATGCGAATTGTACGCTATCCTTGCAGCCCTTAAAGATTTAGAGGTTACTACGGCCACCAGCATTACACTTTTTCTGATTCTAGAGCAGCACTATTATATTGTAATCATAACAGAAATCATATTTTTGTGGTTGGGAGGTGAATGTCATTTAAGCAGAGAGTGTGGGACCCCCATGCTCGCAAGAAGGCGACTGAATTACCCACTAAACACCTCCCCTGTCAACCCGAGAACCCAGCCTGAAACCGTTTGACACATTAATTCGGGCCAGGCTTCGTTTTGTTACGACGTGAGGCTCCTTCAAGCGGGGGCATCCCTCTTCTAGCGGGAGGGGAGAGGGGAAGAGGAATTGCCAGACAAGCGATCGCCCAGCCCCAGGCTGCTGTGAGTCATTTTTATCTTTTAGGACTGCCCGAGCATAACATGCCCCCTTGTTTCATTTGTCAGCCAATTCGAGCATCACCCCAACTATATTATCCGGAGTGAACTCTCCTGCCCCTTCGTAGCCTTTCCCATTTTGTGCACGCAAAAATGTGTGGTAGACATTATCTTTCTCTCCTGGGCGAAACCGTCGGAGGAGCGTGGCTTACCAATCTTGTGCAAGTCAGCCTGAAAACACCCATGCCCGCTTAAAAGCTGGGCCAGAGAGAAGTCAGTCTCACCATGCCTTCGATTTAGTCACGGTCTCACATCCGGGATGAGGCGGGCAGTCCACCTTCCCTTCGTACAATTCACCCAAGACTGCTGCCAATCGTTGAGTGTTCGCTGTCTCTCCTCGCGGACAACTATCTCCCTCGCGTCCTTGTTTCGGTGCCGGTAAAAAGCGTGGCACTCTCTAGCAAGGATAACAGAAATCATAAAATGGTTGTTAATGACATCTGGCAAGTTATTAGGAAACATCCAAACACGAACTTCAATTTCTTTTGGACTCCTGGACATAAAGGGATTGATGCAGTGGCAGAAGTTGATTGCTAAAGAAAGTGTCAGAAAGGGCATCATCATCCATACACTACCTGAACAAGAACACATTATGGACATGATCAGTACACGACTAACCCGATTGAATAAATCGTTGCCAAGAAAAAGGACAGTGGCTCTCCGATTGCATTTGCCAAACAGCCCACCATTTAAAGGGTGAAAAAGCATGGTTTTATTCTCTGCCTATCAGCAGCCTTGCGGTTAAACCCAGCAATAGAATCCTTGTTCACAAGAACTACAACAATCTATGATTGTACAAAGCAGAATGTGTTGATTCGGATCTGTGTAGTCCCTGCAATCAAGTTGATCTAGGTCACAAATTCTTCGAATGCAATGCTTATAATGACAAGAGGGAGGTGTTTGGGGTTTCCAATGAATTCAATGGCCTCAATATTGTAGGGGGTATCCTTGCCAAGAATAACCTAAATTTGATCATAGAGTTTTGTGCCTGCATCGATGTCACTTAAATAAAGATTAAGCCTTGAGTCCTGGTGAACTCGAGACCTATGATTAACCCTTTTAAATCTTGGACCCCCATCGACACTGAGGATCGAAAGCTTATAAAGGTTCCTTTTGTTTTTTCCGCTTGGGAAATTACAGTTTAGCCCCTGTCTAAGCACTTTTTATAAAAGTGCCATCGCATACCACACTACATTTTGTAGTGAAATGGGTAGATATAAATGTCCGTGAAGGACTGCAGCGATGGTCTGCTGCCTCAGCGGAAGAGGATGGTGAAACCCGCCGAAATTGGCCTTGTGTGGGGACGCGTGCATGCGCTGGTAGGCTACCGTCGCAGTGTCGTGGGGCGGGTTCCTTCCCTTTAGCACAAGACCCGCTACAAAAACATTTTTCGCATCCACGAGTTTGGAAATGTTCTTTGAAGCTCGATCGGAGTCGAGAAAGGAGGGAACCGGCTAAGGACGATGAACACGCTGGTTCAGAGGACGAATAGGGCCTTGCAAAAACGGACGGACTTGAGAAGACTTCGTCGATACCGACGCTACTTACGGTCCCCAAATAAGAGTGTGACAGCCAGTTGGAAGCGGTGCCCCCTCGCACTCTTCCAATCGGATCAAGATCCAAACGTAGACGTGGCCATGTATTTCCCATGTGAGTGAAAAACTCATACAAACATAATTTGCATGAATTTTTCCATCAAAGGAGAAATAAAAACGTGGCCAATTTATGTTATAGTATTATGCGTTGGAATCGCATAACTCTATACATAAAAGAGCGCGTGAGCGGAAAGCCACTCTACCCAGGCAATAGCCCTCGTCTCGGACAAAAAGGGAGGAGCTCATCCGACGGCTAGCTCAGTATAGTGGAGGGGCCAGCCATCGTTGCGGGTCCCATACCCGGTCCGGTTCTTTACTCACACGTTTTTTTTTATTACACTTTACTAATTTATGTTTATACAGGCTGATATGTGGGGAGTCAATTCATAGGGGATGTATTATCAATTTTTTTGATAGCCACGTTTCGTTTCAATTACGTTACGAAATTCATCGAAGCTGTTGCGAAAACATTTGAAACAAGTGAATAGGTGCAAACAACCGTTCCAAGTCCTAAGTAAATCTTAATTAATTCAACTGTGACTATTAACGGCACTTCATCTAACTACTACCTCCTTCTCGCTAAATTTTAAGTTCAATTATTATTTCTCATTATATTCCATGGTGCATGTATTCTGATAAATAATGAACAATATTGTTTTTTTTTATCTTTTTAAATAAACAAATTAAAACAAAGTAAAGCAAACAAATGCACTCACCTACATCCTCACCGGGCGCCCGCTGATGATGTGTGTGAAATGACTGAAACTGATTTTTACAATTAATGAAAATGGCACGGTAAATTCCAAATGAGACTCTTGCATTGAGCATAAGACAACTTCCTTAATAAGATATGATGACGAGACAAGCTGGTATGGGTCAACTACATCAGCAAGTGGTTTCGTTGTAGCTACTTTTCGAATACAAATCACCTGATAAAAATTTTTTTTTGCTTTAACACCTTTAAGCCTTTGGTCCCTTCGGGTTTGTATATCATCGATGTTTAAATTGTCGAATTTTTCAATCTCTTTGTCCAATTGTTCTTCTTTTTTCACATGCTAAGCGACTGTCACCAAACTTTCTTGGAACGTCTGTGCTCTTGTATGAACAAAATTCACACCTGGTCGTCGGAAAGTATTCTATTAGGCAAGGTTAGAGCGTTCTTTACATCCGACGGTATCGTCCGTTCTTGTAGCTCTTTTGTTCCGTCTAACGCGTAATCTGCGAAAGTTGCTGGCTCAGGTGAAAGAGCAGCTCCGGCAGAAATCGGTGGGCTCGCGCTCAATGAACACTCAACGTCAGACCGGAAAACGAAAAACAGCGCGACGGCATTTTATTTTCATACACCCCAAACTGATTATTTAATGAAATCTTCAACATCAATTACGAGCAAAGTTTCACTATCTGGGAACATCATCCCATTTTTTGTTTTGCCACTTATCTCTTGCAAACACCCCGTATCTAATATTGGTTCGTAAAATAAACAGTATCCCGTTCATTCAGATATTATATCACTTTCGCAATCCCATCTGGCATCCTCTTAAAGCAACGTGGGCAAAATATTGCGACGCTGGCAACTCACTAGACTTGAGCCCATCAGATAACCAAGAAACTTTAACTCTGAAATGTCGTTACCGTTGTTTCCATGTTTCCCGTTCTTCTTTGGCGGCCTGATTATTTCTGGGATTTAAAGACCAACTTTTCACAGATGGTTTAAGGGAGGGAGAAACTTTTGCACACCCAAGCAAAACACTTCCACCACACATGTTGATGAGCACTTTCCTAGCCATTCACTCCTCTCACGATAAAGGTAATATTTGCATCATTCATGAAATATTTCAATGATGATATTGCAAATCTTTTCACTTCACTTCATCGCTTCCAATCAACTATTTACGGAAATTAGTGGTCAAGGGTGAAACTCCGCACTACCCGAGGATCAAAACAAAATTGCAAGCCTTTCTAACAGCACACCTTTCCCGTTGCGCCATTATACTCGTATTGTTATTTAGGACACTTTGCGATCTTAATATATTGAAAATATATTTTGCTTTGTATTCGGAACAGACAGACACGATACGATCTGCGAGCAAGCACAATCAAATAGTCGACGCTTTACTTTTTCTGGCTAGCTAGCTGGTAAACAGACTCCCCGGCGTGCTTACGATTTCGCGATCTTAAGTGGACTCCTCGATCCGTCCAAATCTTTTTACATTTCCCTGTGTCGCAACGGTAAATCGAATCTAGCTGCTCGCTCAGCCCAGTTAGATTGCATTCGGCAATGCAATACACGGATGGGATGCACTAAATCAGTTTCCCCATGTCCGGAATTTTAATTTGCAGATTTGAATTTTTAAAAATGAAAAGAAGTAAAGAAAAATGAAAAAGATTTTTAATAATAATAAAAAGTTGAAAATCATGAAGAATATAATTAAAAGGAAACGTTTAAATTTAATACAAATTAAAATGATATAAAATTTACATTTAATATCAATAATAAAAAAAAATATTTTATAATTTATGATTATGAATGGAAGTAAGGAAATTGTTTCCAAATCTGCAATTAAAATTTCGGATAAGTGTAAGGAAGGTTTTCGAGCAGTTTGCTTGTGTGATTGCTCGATTACTACAATTTTTCGATTTACCTTACCACGTCCACACTGCAAATTATTTGACAAGTTACACCACATGGTTGAGACACAGAGGGTGTTCACCCACGTTTTTTTAAGGGGTTTGTAAAATAATTTTGCAAAACCCTACTAAAGTCGCGTCCTGTCTGTCCGTCTGTCCGTCCGTGTATCACAGCACTTTTTCTCGCAAAATACTTAAGCTAGAAACATCAAATTTTGTATGCGGGTGTAAAGTAGTGCTCTCTTGAAAGTTCAAAATCACAAAAATTTTAGAAAGTATTTAAGGGGGTCTCCCCATATAGGGATGTGGCCCCCGAAAAAAAAATTCATCAGAGGTAGCCAATATGGATATCAAATGATAGGTCTTGATGAGAACGTTTTCAAACAGGTCTTAATTTGACACTTTTTGCTTTAGGGGGTGCACAGGGAGGGGAAATACACGAAAAATTTTTGTTCCCCCTCCTCGCGATTAGACACCTGTGATCCGAAAAATTTGAAATAAATTATGGAGGTAGGTGTTGAGTAAAACAACAACAAATATCTTAGAAGTCAAAATTCGCTCAACTTTGTTAATAGTAGTATGAAATTCGAATTTCACATTTTCCCCAATAAAATCGTATAAGTACCCCTAAACTGAACGAAATTCGATATTTCAGTAGTCCTACAAAAGATCCTTGAAATATGTAAGTTTGATGAAAATTGAATGATATACACGGAAGTCATAGCCATTTGAAATTTCTGCAATTACAACAGCAATAACACTTGATTTTGGTATTTTATGGACTGTCAATCGAATCAGTCGCTGCAGTTTGGATTTGATCTTCTTGAAGTTTTCAAATAAGGTCAGTTCTGAAGATATTGTATCGGGAAAAGTAAGGTCCGTGAAAGTTTCTTCTGAAAAAGAAAATTTGTCGATATATTCTAAACGGCCCTACCGCCCATGAGGGGTTTGTTTCACTAAGACACTAAGAATTTGATGAGCGAAAATTTTTCAGCATTTATAAAAAAACGTTAGTATTTTCTAACACCACTTCTGCTTTGCCACAAGGGTTTTCCCTAGTAGCTGAGATAATAATTTTTCATTGCTTACAGAGACCCAATCGCACCACTACTTACTATTATCTTATAATTAATAATACAAAACAAAAAAGTAAATGCAAATTTGTGGCATTTGTTCATAATACCTCTTTGTTCAAAATGAAGACAAAAAAGTACTCGTATAAAGTAAAATGATGTCTTCAATTTCCAATCCAATGGTGTTACAATTTTAAGAACATGCACATGTGAAGCATTCCAAATGAATCCTGAATTTTCTAACGTCTCCATTCAGCATGAAAATAATTTCATGAATGAAATAACATCCAACACCAACTTGTGTTACTTCCTGTGGTCATGCAATACACACTTCAGATTGTTAATATTCTTTTTGTCCTATCTCTGTTAGCACCAAGGATAAACATGTTATCAATTGTTGTCATGTGCTAAACAGAACACATCTTAACCTGACTAGCAGAGTGCCAAATACAAATCGGATATAGCCACAGGACATTTCCCTTCGTACAAATCCAACAATGTCAAGTTTTATTTCCGCAATAAACCTTTTTACAGAAAACTCTCACTCAGGTCTTTCATAGTTTTGAATTTCCTGCTCTGCAAGGTTCTATGTTTACTAGCGGTTTAGAAATTTCACACTCTAATAAAGATGTTGAGGATTTTGGCTGAAGTTACTATAGCATGTGTATCTTTGAAGGTAGGTTTGAAAAATATTTTTTTGAGTCCTTATATGCAGATTTTATTAGTTCGCTGAAGCTAATAGGCCTTACCTATCAAATAAAACTAATATTGGTTTGACCTCTAACATTGTTATTTTATTAGGAGTCGGAAAGTGAATTGGCTCAGAAACGCTGTTTGACAGGACCCACTTGTTTGTATATTTTCTAGCTGGGTTGCTACATTAAAATACCCGACTATAGAGTGAATTTGAACTGTGACCACATTAAATTGTCGAACTTGGACGAGATATAGCTGCACAAAGGGTTATTGGGAATCGATAGCATTGAAATCGACTTTAAAACCATGAATTGGTGAATATCCTTGAAAAAATCGATGTTTTTTTATGGGCCTTATGGTTGGGAAACAAAAAAATTAAAAATATGAAGATTTTAGGAGTTAGAAATATATAAATATGTATGTGACTGCTCAAAAATTGTCAGGTTTTTTTTTAAATATTTTTATTTAATAGACAACTTATTCGTTTTTGTCAGCTTCAAAATATACTTTACTCCTCTTTCCACATACTTGCTCGCGCAGAGCCCTCTTTATTATAGTGTCGCAGTTAGTTTTTTGGGCACATTCATAAATGCTCGTCATGAAGTGTTATCATTTCGGTAGTTATCTAAATTTTGGAGCGACATCTGACCTGTAAGAAGGCTAGGAAGGAAACTAAACTCATTTTTGGCTAATCCGACGAATGACAGTGCAGCCATTCATGATGAATAGACTTTGAGATGTCTCGCCAAAACTGGGGTCTCTATTTGCAAACTTTTCCACACAGTCTATGGTACTACTGGATGATTTTGTGGCCTTGTGGCAAAAATACAAAATGCACTTTCGTCTCAATATATTCGCACTTGATACTTCAGTTGTTATTACAAAGCACGAGCTATTTAAGTTTATTTTAGATGTCTTAGCGTTATGCTTCAAAGCACTTCAGTTTTTCTAAAAATGTGTCTACAAATATTTGCGACGTATTTCAAATCGCCGAAATGCTTGCAATTGAATTTAATCCTTGAAGTGCTTCATTAAAAAAACGGCATGGCATGTTTAAACCTCGAAACATCTTTTAAGGAATTGTTTGTGCTATTTCCTCGTTGTTGTTGCAGGAATAGTAGACCAAAAGATCTTACAGTTATTAAATTAAATACTGCGATGAGTCAACTCTATTGAACGAATAACCGATGAAAGGATCCTCGTTGGGGACGCTTTTCCGGTTAGATTCCAAACTATTAACTTTTTCTTCTATGAGGCCGACAAGCCGGACGTTAGGGTGCCTGGAACTTTTTGTAGTGAGCGATTTTTCATAATAAAGAAAAAATTCCCGAAGCTTTCCCCATGAGATTTACAAATTTAAGGAGCAAATTGTCCTTCATGAGACTATTCCTCAAAATCAACAATTCCTTTTTATTAATATCTGAAATGCACTTTTTCGCTTTTCCAATAAAAATGAACTATCCGAGTCAAAACAAAAATTAATAAATCATAACCTAATTTTAAAACGGTATCATTGTAATATTATTTTCATTACAATAAAAAATCATTGAACACATTTTTCCAAAAACACTGAACGAGTTAACCTTCATGCTTGTCGGGATAACCAAAAATACTTTATTCATTCGATTCCGTTTTTTGAATCTGGGAATCTAATAAGTTTGCTTGATAGTTTTCGTAGGTAAAAAACTTGGTTGGGCTTCTACATTATCCGCCCGTTCATACAGCAAGGAATAATGTTTGCTAAAAGGTTATTCCCGTCTGCATTGGTTGTGTTAACGAAAGTGAATACACCTTAATTAGCCAAGCAGATGTAACATTCCACAGTGCCATCTGGACACGCTATGTGACTGTCCGAGCAAATTGTGCGATATTGTTCCGATTAGACTTTCCGTAGAGAGCTCTTTAGTTTCTTTGTAGAGGTCGCTGCGCAATCTGCCCCATCTTTTGCAAGCAAAAAATATGTGGCAAGTATCGTCTTCCTCTCCTGCGCAAAACCTTCTGTTGAGGGGCTGCGACTTACCAATTTTGTGCATGCAAAGACTGAACACACTCATACTTGCTCAAAAGCTTGGTCAGGTTGAAGTCAGTTTCATCGTGCGTTCGATTGAACCATGGCTTCAGATCAGGGATGAGGCACGCAATCCGCCTTCCTTCGTGCTGCTCACCCAGGACTGCTGCCGATCATTGAGTGAGTGATATTGTCTCTATTCGCGGACAATTGTCTCCCACGATTATTCTCTTCGACGCAGGTGGATAGTACGGACTTCTTTAGCAAGGAGAGCGACAGGTAACATATCACACTTCCATAGCTAGCACACCCGGAGACTGTCGGATATGCACATACTTGACGTACGTATATACCGAGGAGCAGATTGTAACTCAGATCATCACTTGATCAAATCAAAGGCATATTTATCGAAGACCAGCCCACTAAAAAAAATTTGACATCGAAAGGCTCCCAACGGTGTCTGTGGCCAAAAGTTTCACGGAGACCCTCGACAATCAGCTGGCTCCCATCCTATCAGACGCATCGTTAAACATAAGCAACGAGCTGTGGGTGGAAGTGAAAGCGGAAAGCAGACCGAACAAAAAGAATCAGGCGTACAAAGAATAGGTAGGCAGAAAAACCAGGACGAAGAGAGAACACTATGAACATTTCAGAAGAGTAGCGAATAAGATAATTAGATTAAGAAAAGGAAATACTGTGACGACCAATTGAGAAGTATACATGTATGTCTGGCGAGCAACAACACAAGACAAGCAAACAAAGTAGTGAAAAGCCTGAAACGTGATGATTAGCCCAAAACCAGGCTCTGTCGTGATGACATCGGCAATATCATCGCTGATCAAACCAAGATTAAGGAAGGATGGGCATCATATTTCAAGAACCTCCTTAATCCTCATCACAGCTCAAGAACATCGGAGCCTATAGATGTTTCCGGAGAGCTTCCATTGGCCCCACCAAGTCTGGATGAAGTTTGGTTCCCCATCATAGCCCAAAAGAATAATAAAGCTCCGGGCATCGATGAGATTCCAGTGGAGCTCATCAAATATGGTGGCAGCAGTGTTCATAAAGCTATTCACAAAGTTGTTACAACACCAGTATACCCTATGTATACTGGCGTGAAGGCTACCGGGGAGAGATCTCACTGTAAGACATTAACCTGCAACTATTTTCCATTTGATATCATTGTTAATTTTTACGTTGCTTGAGTTATTAATGTTTACATGTTTTGAAATTTCTTTGAATTCATTGAAAACTTATAATGATACAAATTGAATGAGGCGCCATTGACTTCCTTGATGTCGGCGGGACTTGTCGCGCTTCCCATGTGAACGTTAGCCTGTAGAGGGAACCAGGGAGACAAGCCTTTTAAATCGGGGTGCCCACAAGGCGTGAAACGCCAAAAGGCCGGTTAAGGTTCACGGCTCAGGCCAACACCTCACTCCTCACCATTCGGTTGTAAATCAGCGTGCCCTGCTAACGAACTGCTAGGATACAACTCGAACACTACTAAAACACTGCTGAAAAATGCGTCGTTGGCAATCTGCTTACTAGCAGAGTTAAATGCCTACTGACTGTTTATATTCGGTTGCGGAGCGAGCTTTTGCTCCAATTTTCCCCGAAATCCGCCGAGTATACGAATACGTGAGCGCCCATTCCACAGAAGCTCCTCCTCTTGCAGAAGAACTAGGTGAGCTTTTGAGCTGATTGCAGAATTCTCCTCTCTTGAGCTTTTTTCTGGCTCGCTCGTGAGCAACTGTCTTTTCCTTTTTCTTCTTCTTTCTGCGCCATTCTCCTCTATGGAGCTTTTATCTGGCTCATTTACACTCGCTCGCGGGATACTTTTTCTACTGTCTATTCCTTCTTCTTTCTGCTGGCTGACTCGTACTTGATTGTGCGAAACATGCCTCTGCCATCTCTTCACCTCTACCGCATACCTGCTACATGTTGCATCATACGAATTAACGTAAAGCGGAAAGCCATTCATACTTTTTAGTAGTGATCCCATTGACTGCCGACAACATGAGGCGGCGCCTTCGCGCGTTCACAACAAAGTCATCCCGCACATTTGGCAACAAGAACATATGCCGAATGAGTGGAGCCAATTAATTACACTCCCTTCCCACAAAAAACGTGACAAGATACAGAACGAAAATTATTGAGGCATATCACTACTTTGTACGGCGTACAAAATATTTTCAAAGATCTAAGAAAATAAAATCGAATCATACGCCAATAGTATTATTGGAGAGTATCAAGGTCGTTTTAGAGCAGGTGAATCGACATTAGACCAATTGTTCCCTGTCAAGCAGATACTTGAAAAGTGCTGGGAGTTCAACATAGACTAAAACCAAATTTTCGTTGACTTTAAGCTAGCATACCATAGTATTGATTGTAACGTACTGTACCAAATAAAGCTTTGCTTTGGCAGCCCAGCCGAATTAGTCCGTCTTACCAAAATGACAATGAAGTCGACGACCTTCCATGTCTGCATCAGTAACCAACTCACCCATGCCTTTGACACAAATATCGGACTAAAGCAGGGAGATGGGCTGGCCCTATTGCTATTCAATTTGGCTCTGGAGCACGTCATAAGGAAGCTACCTGTCTAAAACGGGCAATGAAAGAGACGAAATACGCCGAAGAATACAGCTCGCAAATAAAATATTTTATTCAGTTTTGACGATCTTGAAGACCAGCTGCATACACGGGAAAACAAAGCCCCAAGTTTACAAATCTGTGATAAGACCTGTGTTATGCTATGGGTGTGAAACATGGTCCCTAACCCAAGCATCCGCAAACATTGGATAGTCTAAAAAGTATTGAGCCTTTTTGTCACCAGATGGTGTTCGTTATCATATATCTGTAGCCGCCTTGAATCCCGTGGATTAAGACGTGCACAATGCAATCGTTAAACTCACTTAATGTGGTTAATACTAATTCATTGCAAAAATCTAAACATATCATATTTTGTTAACTGAAAGTAAACTTGTCTGCTTCGCGACCAAAAGCCAAAGAGAACAGCAGATGAAAAGTCTTCTTGTTGCCAGCTGATTGATTGCCAGATGTGTAAAGTCAAACTTCCTCGAGATGATGTCAGCGCCACTCAGTGGTGGAAATAGTTTTTATGATCGCCACAGTACCCCCTTACGAGAATTGACGTCAATTTGCTTTGACGTCCGATTGTACGTTCTGAGGGGAATGTCATGATGTTGTTCGTTGTCATCTTTTGTAATATACGCTGGTTTGAGTCTTTCGGTTTAGACGGTCGCATCTTCTCCCTTTATCTTGATAATGAAGACGTGATCGTTGATTCGTTTGACCACCTCGTGTGGTCCTGTGTAGGGTTGCTCCAACGGCTGTCTGACTGCATCGACTCGCAGGAAGACATGAGTGCAAGTGTAGAGATCCTTGCATTGAAAAAGGCTTCTTTTTATGTGGTGAGCTGTTGGTGTCGGTCGAAGGAGTCGAATGTGCTCACGAAATTCCTCGACAAAAAAGGTGGGATCGGCTGGCATATCCTCGTTTCTAAAAAATTCGCCCGGAACACGTAGCTGTTCTCCGTAAAGTAATTCAGCGGGTGAAGCTTCCAAGTCCTCCTTGAGTGAAGTTCGCAATCCTAGTAGAACAGTTGTAAGTAGTTCTATTCAGGATGTTGGTTGACTGTACATAAGAGCTGATTTGAAGGTTCGGTGCCATCGCTCAATCGCACCATTGGCAGGATGATAGGGTGTTGTTCTAATTCGTTTGTTCCGGTCAGATTGGTAAGGGCTCGAAAAAGTGCGCTTTCAAATTGAGCGCCTTGGTCGGTTGTCAACGCTTTGGGAGTTTCAAAACACGCAAACCAGGTGTTGTAAAAAGCATTGGCGACTGTGTCCGCAGTCATGTCTTGCATGGGGACTGCTTCTTGCCACCGTGAAAACCTGTCTAACATGGTAAGACAGTATCGATACCCGCTCACCAATGGCGTTCGGTACGTTTATTGAGATGGGCTGGTTCTAGTTGTGTCGTTGGATTTTCGAGCGTTGACAGGAGATGCAGTTACGGGTCCATCGTATCGTGTCCTTCTGAATGCTGGGCCATACGTACTTTTGGCGCAGGTTGTGAAGGGTGGCCTTGCCGCTCGGGTTAGCGAGTTCGTGAACTGAAGCAAAAGCCTGTTGACGAAGTTCCGGTGGGACGTAAGGACGAATGTGTCCCGCTGAAATATCGCAGTAAACTGTTGCAGTACCGATTGACAGCTTTTGTAGCTGTAACCCCGTGTTGTTGCTGTTATCTAGGAGCATACGAAGCTCGTCGTCTTCTTGTTGAGCCTCGGCTAGTTGAGTTGGGTCTAAGGTGAATGGCATGTTGATCGGATTAATTCTGGAGAAGACGTCGGCTTCCCGATTCTCCGAGCCGGAGACGCGGACTATCTCTGTCGTAAACTGAAAGATGAAGTCCAACTGTCTCAATTGTCTCGGGTTGGCTTTGTCAAGACTTTGAGCGAATGCGTAGATTAAAGGCTTGTGGTCGGTTTTGATAATAAAATGCCGACCCTCCAGAATATACCTAAAAAACTTGATTGCGGCATAAATAGCTAGTAGTTCGTGATCATACGTGCTGTATCTAGCTTCCGTTGGGCTCAGCTTACGAGAGAAGAAGCCGAGTGGATGCCAGTGTTCGCCATTGTGCTGTTCCAAGGTTGCTCCGATAGCAATGTCAGATGCGTCAGCGACAAGTTGAAGTTGTGCCTTATGATCCGGATGGACGAGTAAGGCTGCAGTTTCAAAGTCGCGTTTGCTCATTTCGAAATCTGATTCCGTTTGTGGTGTCCAAGGAACTTTGCGATCATCGTTTCTCTTGCTGTTGCTTAAGAAAGCGTTCAACGATGCCTGATGGTGGGCTGAGTGCTTAAGACAACGTCTGTAGAAGTTGCAGGCCCCAAGAAATCGACGCAGCTCGACGATGGTCTCAGGTTGCTTGACGCTAAAGCGCGCAGTGATTCGCTCTTGTGTTGGTTGTGAACCGTTTT